>JAJHSJ010000016.1:56796226-56996226 GCA_021015155.1 Magnolia officinalis | reverse complement strand
TCCAAACCCTTTCTAATCTTAAACTTGGTAGGAATTGAAGGAAAACCAAGCTGGGGAAGGGGGGGGGTTATAAATACCCCCCTCACTTCACATTTCAAATCATCTTCTCTCATTTTCAAAGCATCCAACCATCCCTTAGGCCTTAGCCTAGCCACTCCATCGCTCCACCAAGGAGATGGAAGAGTTATAGGAAAGAGTCCAACTTAGGTTGAACTTAGCCTAGCCTAATCTAAAGCCACTTGAGCCATCTAGATCTTAATCCAAGACACTCAATCCAATTCCTACATCACTAACATTCATTTAGCCATTTATTTTTCAATCCACTTCATCTAAAACTTAGCATTAGCATTGTGCAATATTCATTCCCTTCTCAACCCCCTTGCTCATCAAGCCTATCATTTCTTCATAACATTGCATCTTGTACCTGATCGATATAAACGTATGCTTTGTGGCTTGCCGATTTAATCGAATCCGGTCCATCAGAAATTTGTAATGATTGGTCATTTGCTTTAGCAAATGGAGGATTTTGGTTGGATTTCTCTAGCCTGAACCTAAACCTATCATAAGCTTTGTACTCAACACCATATCCCACACACATTTGTGTCATTCATGCATGAAAAATTATCCTTAACCCTCAAGAATAGTTAAATCTTGTGAAGTTGAAACTGTACGAAAGTACAGCCAAAGTAGGTGCCTAACAACTTTCCTCTCTGTAACTGTGGTCCCTTACCTTAAATCTCTGACCACGGACCATAAAATCATCTTATGATTGAGAATCCATGGATTCTCTCCTAACATTTCTATAGGGTATAGCCGACTGTAGAGACGAACAATTGGCTAGTGATAACTCTAGTCAAACATAATACTCTTTCAATCGCAACAACACGAAACCCTTTAGAAAAAAAAAAAACCACTTGTGGAAGTATGAGCCGATTCTACCGCCCCGATATCTTCTGTCCACAGAGCCAAACTTATCTCAAATAAGTTATCTATCTATTGCTATAAGTAGAAAAAGTAACTTATTTGATGGTATCCAAACGGACCCTTGATGGTTGGTCCTATGGACGTTAGGTCCCAAACGAAATCGGCTCGCAGCTTCCATAGGTTGCCTCTTTCAAGGGTTTTTACGTTTGTATGTTTGAAGGGAGTTTGATGTATGATTGGTGTTACCACTAACTAGTTACTTCGATCCTACAGTCAGTTAGACCTTGAAAAATGCTTAAGAGAGAGAATCTAAAGAATTCCAACCCTAAGATAATTCATTGATTTGCGGCTGAAGAATTGAGGTAAGAGACCACAGTTACAGAGAAGGAATGTGTTAAGCACCTTCTTTGCCCGTACAAATGTATGGTATATGCTTCACAAAATCTAACTAACTTACGAGGGTTAGGATTAGCTCTCGCACACTAATGATGCAATAGTGTGTATATAATATTATGTTGAATGTAATGCCATGGACCAATCAATCCAAGTTTCTAATATGTAGAATTTAACTATGTGAACAAACCACGTAGCATACATTTGAACTATCCGAATACCAAGTGTTATGTATGTGATGCGATATATGTGAAATTGTGACGTGGAATAATCATATATAAAAAGTTAACTAACTCAACTAGTGAATTATCATGTATAATTTTCTAACCCACTCAAAAAATCTGTGTCATTGAAAATGACTCAAATCTACCAGCTACAGTCTCAATGTATTTTATTATATTAGGTTGGCATGTATTCAAGCAAACCTCATTTGACTATCCTAAACACCATATTCTATGAATGGCGAAGATCTTTTGCTTGAAAAGATATAAATAAATTGATACTTGGATCCAGTAATCAAAAGAATTTGACTCGGTGAGGTTGATTTGATGACTCTAAGACTTGGTTCGGCTGATTTGGTAAATAAATCAAAGGGTAGTGGTGATTCAACGTGGGCCCCTCGTGTGAGACTCAGATGGCACACGTGTCAGAGATCCAAGCCATTCATAAGGTGGTACATACACTTTGAGCATGGTATGGACCGACAATAATATCGGTCCACTGATCAGGTAGATCAAACTTGTATGAGAAAATGGGTGGTAAGGAAAAAGGATTAACAGTCAGACTACATACGTGGCTCACTTGATGGAGCATACCATCTGATTTTTGGTACACCACATGTTTAAAGTGTGAGCTACCTAATGAATGGACTGGATCTTATATACATGTGCCATCCACCCAGATTTTTTATGAGCGTTCCATCGCCTCACATGAGGGGACCCTCCTTGAATCTTAGCCCTAAACAAACTAATATTAAAAAAAAAAAGAATGTGATTAGATTAGTATTGGAGTGATTTTTGGCTATGGCCCATCTTAGGTGGGGCCTAACACTAGGACGATCTGAACCTACGATCAACTGCAACGATCTGAACCCTAGATGTGTGATGAGCATTACGGGCTGGGCTGGGCCCGATTTAGTTCCCTTTTGAGGCTTGATTGGATGTAGCTACAGCAAAAGGGTCTCCGCAAATCCCTTCTTTCTCGCTCAACATTTCCGTGGACTACCAAAAAAGTGAGTGGGCTTTTTAAGGCCCATTTCAATAAGTGGGGACTGTGGAGCCTACGGTGATGTATTTATCTTATATCCACGCTGTCCATCCATTTCTCCATCTAATTTTAGGTCATGAACTCAAAAACGTAGTAGATCTAGATCTCAGGTGGACCACACCACATGAAACAATGTTAATCGAACGCCCACTATTAAAAACTTCTTAGAGGACAGTGGAATGTTTATTTGTCATCTAACCTGTTGATAAGGTTAGAAAGACATGGATGAAAGGGACCACACAAATATCAGCTTAATCCAAAAATTCTGTGGCCCAAGATTTAATGGCCGGTGTTTCCTATGAGATATAAAAATAGATGTGCGTGCAAGTCACATTAATCACTGTGGGCGGGGATTAGAAACTGACAAGATCAGTAGCCAAATGGCTACTGAAGTGACGTCACCAAGGTCTGTGGACCCCACCATGATGCATGTGTTGTATCCATACCGTCCATCCATTTGAAGAGATCGTTTTATGGCATGAGTAAAAAATAATGAGATAGATCTAAAGTTCAAGTAGACCCCACCATAAAAAACAGTGGGGACAGTGACATCCACCGTTCAAAAATTCTTAGGGACCACAGAGTTTCCGATCAAGCTTATATTTTTGTTTTCACTTCATCTATCTCTATGTTAACTTATGAATAGGTTGGATCTAAAAAATAAATCATGGTGGGCTTATAAATGTTTTGAACGGTGGATGTCACTGTCCCCACTATTTTCTATGGTGGGGTCCACTCTAACTTTTTAGACCTATCTAATTATTTTTTCTCATGCCATAAAACGATCTCTCCAAATGGATGGACGGTATGGATACAACAGATGCATCATTGTGGGGTCCACAGAGCATGGTGATGTCACTTCAGTAGCGATTTGGCTACTGACCTTGTCAGTATCTGATCCGTGCCCCATCACGGGTACCTCCGAAGCCGCGTGCTCAACCAGACTGAGGTTTGCGGAAGTGCATGCAAATGGAAAGTGGATCCCTGTGAACCCCTGACCGTGATCGGTAGTTAGGTGGGGCCCACCGTGATGTTTGTGAGATATCCATTCTGCGCATCCGTTTGACCTTGAAATTAAGACAAATTCAAACTTAAGTGTGTTATATCTGTATTACGAAATGGATGGATCTTATATGCATTAATAATGAAGATTTAATATTTTAATATTAAAGTGTATATGATTGGGAAGACGTTCACGATTCCTCGATGTAACTCACAGAATTTTGATCTTCCGTATTTCAGACCTTCATTATAATCTTTTAATGGGAACAGGGTTTTATCTCTTATGTTAGTGAAAATAGAATTTACTAAATCACTTCATCTAAATAATCTAAGGGTCAGACCTAAATTAATGATTATGTATAGCCTATCTGATAGAGTCTTACAAAGTGGACCACACGATAGAAAACTGTAAAATATTCTGAGGATGCGTGGCCCCACCTAACTTTAACCGCAAAAACTTCCGCAAGCAATCCACGTCCATCCAAACACGCAAGGCGAGGGGAATTCTAAGGCATTTAGCCGTCAAAACACCCTTTTAAGGATGCGTCCAAACTGGCCCTTAAAGACCATATAGACCTCCAATGCATCCCAATTTATTGCAATACAGTACATGGGGACTCTAGCCTTTGAATCTTAGATCATCTTCCAATGATCCAAACCGTTCATATGACAAATCCCACCTTGTATGGTAGAAATGCAACAAATAAAATCTCTTGGACAACCCTTCGATTATTTAGATATTTCGCTTTGAACGTGAACGGTCAAAGAGAAAAATCCAATTTCAGAGGTTTTTTGGGGCATAAGCCGTAGCAGGTACATCTGATATTGTCTCAACGTATTTTCTTCTAGATTGTTGGATGTATTCAAGCAAACCTATGTTGACTAACCATAAATACCATATTAATAGCATGACAAGGATGTTTTCCAGACTTGGGTGCGTCAAACAAAAGAAATTGACTCGCTCCGTGACTCTGAGACTTGGTTCGGTTGATCTGGTGAATAGAGGAAAGGGTGGTAGTTCAACGAGAGTCCCTCATGTGAGACTCGGTGAGGTTGACTCGGTGACTCTGAGACTTGGTTCAGTTGATTTGGTAAATATAACAAACGGTGCTGATTCACCTAGGGCCCCTCCTGTGAGACTGCATAGCAGTGTTGGAAGGCACACGTGTCAAAGATTCGTGCCATTCATCAGGTGGAGCATGGTATATGGACCAAAAATAATGTTCATTCATTGATTAAGTATATCAAACTTGTATGAGAAAAATCAATAGTTAGGATAAATGAGAAAAATGAATAGTTAGGATAAATGAGAAAAATGAATAGTTAGGATAAATGATTTGTTGGAGTCACAGCCTTGCAAAAGTACTTTAATATGAATTGAAACAAATAAGAGAAAATAAAAATTTAAAGCGACCACATACATAGAACACATGATTTTTACGTAGAAAATTTTTACGGTAAAAAGTCATGGCACAAAGTAATAATCAATCTATCATTAAGAGAAAAGTACATGAATGGAGAGAACTTATAATAAAAAAATCATAACTCTCTTATTTTGGAGACTCTCAAAAACCAAAAATAATCTAAAATTTTAACTCTCTCTAACCCTAAAATAACTAACTCTAAAAGCCAGTCTTTCAAGAGGAAACGGTAAAAAATACTAATACTGGGGACTTGTTAGCATGTGAAATGTGGGTCATATTAGTTTTTTTTATTTAATTAAAGTGAATAAACCCTTGAGTGTAGCATCTGATTTTTTTGGCATATGGCATTCTTAAAGTGCGCACTACCCTAATGAATGGTCTGGATCTTTGATACATGTGCCATCCACCCAAATCTTTAACATGTGTTCGTCCTATCACCTCACATAAGCAGGCCCTCCTTCAATTATAGCCCTAAACAAATTAATTAAAACAGGAATGTGATTAGATTGGTTTTGGAGTGATTTTGGGCAATGGCCCATCTTAGGTTGGGTTTAACATTAAGAACGACTCGAACCGATGATCACATGCATTTACAGTAGATATATATGATGAGCATCGTCCATCGTACGTAGGTTAGGCTAGACATTTGAAATTGCATGTGGTGTAGAATATCACGGCTACGTGCAGAAGCTTAGTGGAGCTATAGAATGAAGGCTATGTCCTAAAGAGGAGGGTTATAACCAAATAAATTTTTTTACCAATTAATATACAATTACTTAAACTAATATATAAATTTAAACTAAGTAAAAATAATTTAACACTAAGACTTTCAAGCGAATAGTGGGTCCAACCACATAAACTACAATAAATATGTCATTCAAAGAATTTATCTATATATGATAGTGTACATGTGTATGATAATGTGGTAACTATTAACTCCTACCAATTATGTAATCATGCATACATATAATTTATTTATTAAACACATAAGCAAAATTAAATAAGTGCTTAAATGATAATCTCAACACAAGCACGTATAATAGTTTGGTTTCCTTACTCCACTTTCGGACGAGCACACTCAACCATGAGTGTACCAGTAGTTTGGTTTCCTTATTCCACTTAAAAATGGGCACACTCAACCATGAGTATACCAGATTTCACCATCGGAGGTTTTAAATCAAGTTCAACTCTAACTTTTACAACCATATACGAGAACCTAGCTTATATTCTCGTCAGAGGCAACCGCAAGAAATTTTAGTTGGTTTTCTATCGGCTAACCAACAATCTCAGTCTTAATTTACGAACCTACGTTTACTCTCGCCGAAGGCCTTCACAGAAACTAACACTTACACACTTATGTCCAGTGAATTCAACCATATATAAGAGCTTATGTTTTACATAAGAGTCTATGTTCTACATAAGAACCTATCGATCGAGTTTGGTTGTAAACTCTTACCCCAATCTACATAAGGAAAGAGAGTATGGACTCACTAAATGACACTTAAAAAAGAGAGTATGGACTTACTAAATGACACTTATTTGTCAAATTAAGATTAAGCTCATTTGATACATCCTACTTGAGTTACTTCTTTAAAGTGTCTTATGATTGAATTAGTTCCTCAATTGCTCCTCTAAACGTTGATACTGATGATCGACAGTATTTCAACTCTTACAGTTGTTTGCCTTGTATATTAGGTGTCAATGAGGTGACCAAGGCAAGGGAGGTTGAGTGAATCTCTTACAACTTATAGGAATGTTGTAATCCTTGGGGATTCACCTATAAGAGTCTTTTAGAGAATTTAAAAAGAGATTTAACTACAAATATAGTGTCTAATCTCTAGAATTGTGGGAATTCATCCACATCTTTGAATAAGAGCATTGAATGTGTTATAAATATATTGATTTTAATATATATTTTTATAATATATTATAATAAAGTATTTGAAAAAAATGTTTGAAAAAACACGTTTTTCAAGATTTTGAGAATAGTCCCACATGGGAAAGAGAAGAGAAGGAAATCGGGTTTAAATGAAAACAGCGGAGTATTATAATATTTACCTTGGTAGTCCGTGGACTATTGACCTTGCGTGTTCCAGTGCGAAGCACTGGAAACCCGCGCGCGCGCTCGCGCTCGCGCTCGCGCTCGGGCTCGGGCTCGGGCTCGGGCAGGACTCGGGCGAGAGGGACGGGTGTGGGGATATGGGCATGGGCATGGGCATGGGCATGGGCATGTGAGGCAGTGTGGATGCTGTAGAGGCGCTAGTGGCGCACTTTGCACTTCGCACGTGCGCATCGTACAGGTGTGAGTCGCGGTGCGACTAGTGGCTAAGGCAGATGGTTGGACGAAAATCAAGTGGACTGAATGAGAGTCCCTCTGATTATATAGAGGCTGGAAATATAGCTGTTGCACAAATGTGTAACAGCTATGGAGTTAATTACAGAAACTGTTGCTAACAGTCATAAAACGGCTAGCCCAACAGCTATAAAATGGCTAGCCAGCTCTCTCACAACAGCCATATAACGGCTAGTTTCCAACAGCCATATAACGGTTATTTTCTCCAACAGCTAGAAAACGGTCATGGAATTTAATTCCCTGGACCATTAACCTCAGCCATCATAGCCTATAAAAAGAGAGTCTAGATGAGTTCCCAAACCATCTCAACTCACTCCAGCAAATCCATACGAATTTCCAGCAACAAAGCAAGGCTTGAACCTTAGCTAGAAGAATAGACCAGAGGTGTGGTCTAGGACTGTTCAACTGAACCAGTGGCTGACGAATTGAACTGACCAGTGCAGTGGTCAAACACCTTTTTTTCTCTTTCTTCTCTTTCTTTTGGGATTTTTCTTTTATATTGTAATATTGCCAGATAGTGTGTAAAAGAGTTCCATTTGGTGGGCCTTCGTGTTTGCTGAACGCAGACCCACACCAGGCTTGTCGTATCCTAGAAGCAATTTGCCTGTAACCTATCAGCATACTCAATTTACTTAAGTAGGGGCAAATAACGCTTTAAGGACAGCGTTTCAGACGTGCTTCAGCCTGTCCTTAGTTCTGATCATAGTAATTTTTGGTTTCCATATTATACAGATATTACATTAATCTGTATAAAATTATCAACAATCTTAAAGCGTTATTTCTGTAATGGAAGCCGACAGTGTTTCATCCATCAAGTTGATGAATCAGGACTTGATACGTCTTGATCGGTTCGATGGAACCAATTATGACGAGATGGCAAGACAAGCTAAAATTTCTCCTAACGGCGCTAAGGATCTACTACATACTAGATCCAAATTTGCAAGCGCTACCTGAAGCAACCGACGACGACACACCTGAACAGGTGGCCGCCCGCACCAAACGAGCCGAAGATGAACTCTTGTGTCGAGGACACATTCTGAACGCTCTCCGACCGACTGTACGATCTGTACCAATAGACGTCATCAGCAAAGGAGATCTGGACTGCTCTGGAGTTCAAATACAAAGCTGAAGAAGAAGGTACCAACAAGTTTCTCATCGCCAGGTATTTTGACTTCAACATGGTAGATAACAAACGCTGCTACCCCAAATCCAAGAATTGCAGCTAATAGTAAACAAAATCAAAGCGATAAAGATAGATCTTCCTGAATCATTCCAAGTCGGGGCTATAATTGCCAAATTGCCACCGATGTGGAAAGACTATAGAAAGAAGTTGCTGCATAAAACTGAGGACTACACACTGGAACAAATCCAGAAACATCTCAGAATTGAGGAAGAATCCCGTAACCGCGACAGAAAGAATGATAACGGGAATGCCTCGTCCAAGGTTCATACAGTAGAGAAATCTAATAACAAACATTCGAGAAGGACAATTCCCTGAAACCCAATAAAGGAAATTCAAGAAAAACACCCAAAAGAAGAACGGAAAGTTCAAAGGACCCATGCCATGTCTGTGGAAAAACCGGGCACTATGCTCGAGTATGTCGATATCGCAAGTCTAAACAAGAGGCAAGTGCAGTAGTAGAAGAAGGCGATATAGTGGCTATGATCACTGAGGTGAATACCATCCAAGGCAAAGTTCCAGGTTGGTGGTATGATACTGCCGCTACAGTACATGTGTGCTACGACAAATCAACCTTCAAAACCTATGAGGAATTGACCGATGGTCAAGAAGTCCAAATGGGCAATGAAGTCCGATCAAAGGTCGTCGGCAAAGGAACTGTCGAACTGATATTCACATCTGGGAAGAAAGTGATTCTGACCAATGTACTACACGTTCCAGACATGAGGCGAAACTTAGTTTCTGGGGACCTTCTGGGTAAACCAGGCATAAGGGTGGTGTACGAGTCAGGAAAACTGATCTTGTCCAAGAATGGGAATTTTGTCGGGAAGGGATATGCTTGTAACGGAATGGTTAAGTTTTCTCTGAATGAAAGAAAGTAGCACTTCTGCGTATATGGTTGAATCCTCTGGACTGTGGCATGATAGATTAGCCCATATAGGGTATAGTACCTTGAAGTTCATGGCTAAGAATGGTTTAATCTCATACACAGATAATGAAACCAAAAAATGTGAAGTGTGCATACGATCCAAAATGACGAAGAAACCTTTTCCAAGTGTTGAAAGATCGTCTCAAATATTGGATCTTGTGCACAGTGATATCTGTGAGTTAAACGGCATTCTTACTCGTGGAGGTAAACGGTACTTCATAACCTTTATAGATGATTGCTCTAGATATGTGTATGTGTACCTATTGAAGAGCAAAGATGAAGCATTGAACATGTTTAAAGTATATAAAGCAGAAGTAGAGAATCAACTAAATAAGAAGATTAAAATTCTCCGTAGCGATAGAGGAGGAGAATACTTCTCCAATGAATTCGATAACTTCTGTGAAGAACATGGACTGATACATCAATGTACAGCGCCATACACACCTCAACAAAACGGAATAGCTGAAAGAAAGAATAGAACATTAGTAGAAATGGTCAACTCAATGCTGATAAGAGCAAAGTTGCCACTAAATCTATGGGGTGAGGCACTGCTTGCAGCATGCCATATTATAAACAGAATTCCGTCTAAAAAATATAGAATATCTCCATATGAAACATGGAGAGGAAGAAAACCTAACCTAGGATATCTTAAAGTGTGGGGGTGTCTTGCATATTGTAGAACCCCTGACCCAAAAAGAACTAAGTTAGGACCAAGAGCTATTAAGTATGCCTTCGTAGGGTATGCACAAAACAGTAAAGCTTATAGACTTCTAGACATGGAGTCTAATACAATAATAGAATCAAGAGACGTTGAGTTCTTTGAGAACTCACTATCCTTGGAGACTAAGGATAATGACATCCAATCTCCTAATAGAGAACAAGATAGCATAGCCCCACAGATAGTAGAAGCTCCTATTGAACCTCGTAGGAGTCAAAGAACAAGAATAGAGAAGAGTCTAGGAGATGACTACATAGACTCACAACGTATCATTTTTCATCTAGTAGAAGCAGATAGAGAAAATGTTATAAGACAAATACCTATAGTGATGAATATAGAAGATGATCCTAAATCATATAAAGAGGCTATATCTTCTAGAGACTCAGCTTTCTGGAAAGAAGCTATAAACGATGAAATGGAATCCAGACTATCAAATCAAACATGGGAAGTAGTAAACTTACCTCCAGGTTCTAGACCCATAGGTTGCAAGTGGGTTTAGGAAGAAATATCAAACTGATGGGACTATCCAAACCTTTAAAGCTCGACTAGTAGCTAAGGGTTTTAGACAAAAAGAAGGGATAGATTATTTTGACACATACTCACCTGTAGCTAGGATAACATCCATTGGGATATTATTTGCGCTAGCTTCTATACATCATCTTCACATCCATCAAATGGATGTAAAGACTGCTTTCCTGAATGGTGACCTCAATGAGGAGGTATACATGGAACAACCTGAAGGGTTCATCTACCAAGGAAATGAAAACAAAGTATGTAGATTAGTCAAATCATTGTATGGATTAAAACAAGCACCAAAACAGTGGCATGAGAAGTTTGATTCCAAAATACTATCTCATGGTTTCATGCATAATGTAGCTGACAAATGCATATCTCTAAGTAGATGGTAGTTATATCGTTATTATTTGTCTATATGTAGATGACATGTTAATAATAAGTAACAAAATGGAAGGTGTGACTGTGAAACAAAAAGGTTTCTATCTTCTGTATTTAAAATGAAGGATCTTGGACAAGTTGATACCATTCTAGGTATCAAAGTTAAAAAACATTGTGGGGGTTATGCTTTGTGTCAATCTCATTATATTGAGAAGATACTAAACAAGTTTAACCATTAAATATAAAGGAAGCAAAAACCCCATTTGATCCAAGTATCAAGCTAAAAGAAAATACTGGAAGAACAGTTGCACAATTAGAATATGCAAGTGCTATAGGAAGTCTAATGTATGCTATGCAATGCACTAGACCAGATATCGCATATGCTGTGAGTAAACTTAGTAGGTTTACTAGTAACCCCAGTACTGAACACTGGAATGCAATTAGTAGAGTCCTTGGTTACTTAAAAGCAACCAAAGATTTAGGACTATTCTATTCAGAGTTTCCTGCCGTATTGGAAGGATATACCGATGCGAGCTGGATATCGAGTGCAGGGGACAACAAGTCTACTACAGGGTGGGTATTCACCCTAGGAGGTGCAGCTGTATCTTGGGGATCCAAGAAACAGACTTGCATAACGCATTCGACTATGGAGTCTGAATTCATAGCCCTGGCTGCAACAGGCAAAGAGGCTGAGTGGCTAAGGGATCTTCTATTAGAAATCCCTTTCTGTGTAAAGCCTATATCGGCTGTGTCACTACATTGTGATAGTGAAGCCACATTAGCTAGAGCCTATAGTGGCACTTATAATGGTAAATCTAGACATATCAGTCTTCGATATGATTATGTCAGACAATTGATTCGAGATGGAATCATTGCTATTTCCTATGTGAAATCAAGCAACAACCTGGCAGATCCTTTTACTAAACCTCTACCGAGAGAGGTAGTAAAGGCTACATCTAGAGGGATGGGGTTGAAACTCTTCAACCAAAGTTCCACCAGTGATGGTAACCCAACCTAAAGTCAGAAAATCTCTATTTTTGGGTTTAATGGGTAAGAACAAGTCACTGATATGTGGAAAGTTTTCAGCACTGAATAATATAACCTCATCCATAATAGATAAGTGCTGAGCGTTACGATAGAGGGTTGAGTCTTAAGAACTCTTAATGAAATCCAGTCTATAGGACAAGTGTTTTAAAGTAACGGAGACACTGGAAGGATTTCACCTATATGAACGTAGAGATGGTGCCGTCTCTCATGAGAGTTGGGAGTTTTTCTCTCGGGATCGTTCACGAATTAGGATAAGCACATGGCCATTAAATGTGCTGAGCAAGATTGTGGGAACTCTAACAAACACATTGCGAATATGTGTGTGGTTTCTCCAACTCTGTTATCTAGGAATAACTGGTTCAAAGCTGCGGCTACCAGTAATTTCGATAGAGTTTTGAGATACTTACACTAAGGGAAGATTAAAATCGAAAGATATCTTTCTTTATGCATATAAGCTGATTATTCTGGCAGTATTGTTTAAACCGAGAAAATATTTTATAAAATCAAGTGGGGGATTGTTATAAATATATTGATTTTAATATATATTTTTATAATATATTATAATAAAGTATTTGAAAAAAATGTTTGAAAAAACACGTTTTTCAAGATTTTGAGAATAGTCCCACATGGGAAAGAGAAGAGAAGGAAATCGGGTTAAATGAAAACAGCGGAGTATTATAATATTTACCTTGGTAGTCCGTGGACTATTGACCTTGCGTGTTCCAGTGCGAAGCACTGGAACACCCGCGCGCGCGCTCGCGCTCGGGCTCGGGGCGGGCACGGGCTCGGGCTCGGGCTCGGGCTCGGGCTCGGTCTCGGACTCGGACTCGGACTCGGACTCGGACTCGGACTCGGACTCGGTCTCGGACTCGACTCGGACTCGGTCTCGGTCTCGGTCTCGGTCTTGGGCTTGGGCTCGGGGCTGCGAGGGCGTGGGCATGTGAGGCAGTGTGGTGTGTATGTAGAGGCGCTAGTGGCGCACCTATGGAGTTAATTACAGAAACTGTTGCTAACAGTCATAAAACGGCTAGCCCAACAGCTATAAAATGACTAGCCAGCTCTCTCACAACAGCCATATAACGGCTAGTTTCCAACAGCCATATAACAGCTATTTTCTCCAACAGCTAGAAAACGGTCATGGAATTTAATTCCCTGGACCATTAACCCCAGCCATCATAGCCTATAAAAAGAGAGTCTAGATGGGTTCCCAAACCATCTCAACTCACTCCAGCAAATCCATACGAATTTCCAGCAACAAAGCAAGGCTTGAACCTTAGCTAGAAGAATAGACCAGAGGTGTGGTCTAGGACTGTTCAACTGAACCAGTGGCTGACGAATTGAACTGACCAGTGCAGTGGTCAAACACCTTTTTTTCTCTTCTTCTCTTTCTTTTGGGATTTTTTTTATATTGTAATATTGCCAGATAGTGTGTAAAAGAGTTCCATTTGGTGGGCCTTCGTGTTTGCTGAACGCAGACCCACACCAGGCTTGTCGTATCCTAGAAGCAATTTGCCTGTAACCTATCAGCATACTCAATTTACTTGAGTAGGGGCAAATAACGCTTTAAGGACAGCGTTTCAGACGTGCTTCAGCCTGTCCTTAGTTCTGATCATAGTAATTTTTGGTTTCCATATTATACAGATATTACATTAATCTGTATAAAATTATCAACAGAATGTTCATCAAAGTGAATTATCATAAGAAAATTAGTATGAAACTTTTATAATGGAGGTCTAGGATATGTGGTATGTATGAGTGAGAAAACACATGGCCTTTATTTGCATCTAAAACTCCTAAAAATGACCAAGGTCTGAATACCCTATATAAATGAACAAAGTTCTGATGATTAAGAAAAAATGGTAGAAAACGACTGGTTCGAACGATTGAACTCCCATTTAATGTGATTGAAGGATGGTTTGATGGCATCAAAGAAATTCCAAAAAATAGGTAATTTGTTGCGACATTTTTAGGCACACTCAATCGATCAAGACTAATCGAGGATCGCTCGATGGGATCGAACAACACATTAAAACTGTTGTTTTTTGACATATAATTTTACAGCAGATTTACACATCTTCTAGTCTTTTCTACCATATTTCAATTAAGTTCTTAATTTTAGTGGATGGTGAACAAAGTATACCTATTAAGGTTAAGATCATCTGAAGATTATGTGATTGTTTTTTTTTTTTAAGGTTAGAGTCACCAAGGTGCTTCATTTACCTATTTTGTGCTCCTTAATGCTCCACTCTTCTTATGTCTTTTGTCTTCAGCTTTTAAGGATTTAACCGACTACATGACACATAAACTCACATGATTGACAAACAAAGTGCATGTATCAATGCACTGAAGCTATCGATCTATGGTGCATAATCTTCTTTAGGCCTTGACTGAATTTGAAGCCATATGCTTGGGCTAAATGCTTTTACAGTACAGGTCAGACGCATGGTTAAACAATCCAAATCACTGTAATGATGGCCACCGCTATTGATGGACCATGCACGGAATTTCTCCCAAATGAAAAGCTCCTAACTTTTCAATAGGTGGCATGGCAAATAGACGGTTAAGAAAGGAAATAACCAACAACCGTTGACTTGGACTATAGTCTATAAGCTGCGGTCCCCCTGTTGAATAACTTCCAACCATTGACTTGTGTGTAACATCCAACGTGCCCAAGAGGTTGGCCTTATCACGAGAATTCATATCCACTCATCTAGTGGACCACATTGTATTTCACAATTTATCAATGGTTAGAAATTATTTTCTATGATGTGGCCGTCCCTGATGAGTCGATAAGGATGATTTTTATATAAGGTGATCCTTGAGCTTGCCTATTGAAAGGGTTGGATCTTGGATGTCTCATCACTTAATAGCTTAGAAGTTATCTGTTGGGTGGACCGTACCTTGTTGTCCAATCCGTTGGACTTAAGGTCTTCTTCAAATGAAAAAATGCCAAATTTTATAGCTATCATCTTTCAGTCTTGGACATTTTATGTGTACGGACCATCCAGGATGAAGCCTATTATATCAATAGTTTGGATTATCAAACAGTGGGTCCCACTAGTAAAAACAGAAAACCCAACTGTGGTACCACAACTTATGCTACATAACATCTTTTAAGTCAGAATGTCACTTATTGACGAGATTAGTACTCTAAAAAGAGTAGGACCCACCATAAAGATCTCCTGACACAAAAAATCAGATCAGTCCATTCATCAGGTTGGCCCCAACATTGAAATGAATGGAACCAATGGTCTGACTCAACATACTGGTGCAGCCCACCTAGTGCCTACTACTAATTGAATTTATAGTATGTCTACAGAAAGAGAGGCTATTCATCTCCACACATTCGAAAATTAAACATAGCCATTGAATATGTGGGTCAGACTGTGGACGGTCAATTTGTCTAAAATCAAAGCAATCAAACAAATCTAACCGTACAATTAATGGTTGTGGAATGGGTGGTTAGAAATAAAATAGCGATCGGAGACAGTGAAAAAGGAAAGGCCAGATGTAAATGTCCTCTTCTCAAGTGCATTTCGGGCTGTTCTCCATCCAAACGACACCACTGTACCCAGACTCGGATTCGGAAGTGACCCTTCAGTACCGAGCTCAGTACTGGTCAGTACCGGAAAAGCTTCGTGGGCTCTACCATGATGTATGTACTTTCTCCACGCCATCCATTCATGTTGGGACGCGGATTGCGTCCTACCCCCGCCCGGACGGTAATCCGTCCGGGCAGGGCTCTGTGGGGCCCATCGTGATGTAAGTATTTTATCCACGCTGTTCATCGCTTTTCTCAAATCATTTTAAGGTTTTATGCTAAAAATGAGACAGGTCCACATCTCTAGTAGGCCACACCAAAGGAAGCTGCAGTGATAATGATACCCACCGTTGAAACCTTTCTAAGGGCCACGGTTATGTATTTTTACCATCCAACTTATTCATAAGGTCATGTAGGCGTTAATGGTGTAGGTTCAATCCCCACTTTGTGGTTCACTTAAGCCTTGGACCTGCCTCATTTTTTGAATAATACTTTAAAATGATACGAGGAAAACGATGAACGGTGTGGATAAAACACTTACATCATGGGGCCCCACATATCCCTTCCCGGACGGATTATGGTACGTGCGGGGTAGGACGCAATTCGCGTCCTTCATGTTGCAGGATCATTTCAGGGTATCAATCAAAAAATGAGGGAGATCCAGAGCTCAAGTGGACCACACTACAGGAAGCAGTGGGGATAGTGATGGCCACCGTTGAAAACTTCCTCCGGCCCAATGCAATGTTTATTTGCCATCCAACCTGTTCACAAAATCCCTTAAAACATAAAAATCAGCTTGAACCAAAACTTCTGTGGACCATAAGAAGGTTTCGATAGTAGTCATTCACTGTTTCATGTGGTGTGTTCCACTTGAGCTTTAGATCTGCCTCATTTTTTGCCTTTTACCCTAAGATTATATGAAAAAATGGATGCACGGTGTGGATAAAACACATACATAGTAGTGGGCCCCACATAGCTTCGACCAGTGTACCGAGCTCGGGACTGGAGGGGTCCATACGGAATCCGAGTCCACTGCACCTCACTTGTGAGTGGACCCCACCATAAAGAAAGACATCAAGACCGCCCACACTCCCGCTTTCCCACGCTTAAAAGTTCCCAATTGCCCCATTTGTGAGTGGAACTCGAGCTACTCGACTCGTATTTTCATACCATCCCATCGCAGGCTCATGATCAGACGGCTATAATTGTTCGACCAAAGTGGCTTGGAGCACTAGCAGTCAAGATGGGCCCAAGATAGACCGTCCAAATCCACGAGGCTTACAGGTATTTTCTTTTAAAATGATGGAGTCGCCTCTCACCACATGTGTTTCACGTGTCAACGACTAGTCAAGATAATGTTCTAAAATCGTGGAGGTCACTCTACAATCGTTTGTATATTTTGCAACGTGGAGTACGGGAACCACTGCCACGTGTAAATCCGTCCATTATGTGAGTCCTCCCATGTTCTCGTTGGAGCAAGAAAATCAGACTTATCAAAAACTCATGTGGGCCACACCATGTAAAATCATTCCCAAGAGCCTCTACAAAAACACCTGGTTTGGCCCACCTTAGTTCTTTCATGGATTGTGTTGATGTAGATTTCAGCACGCTCTCCTGAGACCTTCGTTATCTGCACACAAGGAAGAAAATAGCCGAAGACTCTGGCTCTAGCCAGGGGGACCTCCGATGCTTAAGTCAGTCTCAGTGAATTATAGAGGTGGCGTGTTGAAGATGGTGATGTTTTCGTACCTTTCACTGGAATGGAGAGTCTCTATTTATAAGTTTGAGAGGATCCTATTATGCCCGGATTCTCCTCCTGATATGTCGGAGATCAAAGATATCTTGTTTCTGGTCTCTATCCATTCCCGAGATCCTGGGAATCGAAGATCCTCCTACAAGATATTCGGAAAGATATCGAATAAGATATCGAATCATCTTTCCTTCGTCTAATCCGGCCAACACTGAACCAACCCGGCCGAGACGAGGGATAACTCGACCCGGCCGAAACCGACTCAATTTAGGTGGCTCGGATTTATGAGGTGAGATAACTGAACCTTATATGACACACATCCGAATAACCCATTCGTCGCTTGTGTCGGCTCAATTTGACGCGGACCTTTGGCTCGGAACCACTAAATGCCCCGGATAACCGAGCCATTAGTTTGAACCCTCGGAATGCGGTCTTTATCCCCAACAGTAAGCCCCCTTACTCCGTATGTCGTTCACGGCACTATGGAGTAATAAAGCTTGAGTCGGTTCATCATTTAATCCGAGATAATAATTGAGCATTTAATGCAACTTCTGACGTGAGACGGTTCAATATCCAAAATCACGCATGATGACGGCCGTCGAATCACCTTTCTGCCTATGAGCATTGAACACGTAGCCAAAGCATTAAGCCGTCAGCAGACACTTTCCACGTGTCAAGAGAGGGGATCGTTGCGTGCGTCGTATCACCTTCGCATTAACTGCCAGCGCCAGGTGGCTTTGTTTATAAAAAAAGGGGAAAGGTCCCACAATTCATATTTTTACTGCTTAACTCATCTTCCCGCTCTCTCTCTCTCTGCAATTTATCTTCTTCTTCCACCTGTGTCTTCTTCTTCCAACCGCAAGCTTTCTAGCTTACTGGTATCCGTCTTCTTCCCTCTTGCTGGTGAGTTTTCCCCCTTCTTTTTTCATTAACTTAAACGGCAATGGAAGGTACTCACAGCCCTCGAGAAGGGATTTCAGGAGATGAAGGCGAAGCGCAACGTTTTGGAACGTTACGGAATCGCCTTCTCTCCTAGCGGAAATCGCGATAGATGCAAACGCTGCCTTCGTTTCCGAAAGGAGCGTCGGAACTTCGGCTGAGTGCTCTGCTCCGGCGAATCCTTATGATGGGAGAGGATTCCTGAGAACTCGACCAGGGAGGCCCAATCTTCCCGTAGATCTAGAGGAAGAAGGAGAAGAGGAAGAAGGAGAGGTGTTGATTGCTGAGGAGACCTCTGGGACGGTTCTTCTTGATAAGTCGGCTCCCATCAATAGGTCAGTCTCCGCCGAGGCTGAAGAAGATGAGTCGGAAGACGACTCATGTGGTCCAGTTCCCTCGGTCTTGACTGAGTCTGATTTAGATAGAATCCGAACCGGATATCATATCCCTGATTCGGTTATTATTCACCTTCCTCGTCCGAACGCCTTACCAGACTCTCCACCTCCCGGGGCAGTAGCAATATTCCAAGTTGCAATGCAATGTGGCCTACGTTTGCCCCTTCAACCCATAGTTCGAGGTGTCTTATCTCGTATCTGGATTGCACCCGGGCAAGTAGTACCGAATGGGTGGAGAAATTTGTTCGGGTGTGCGGTACTGTGGGCCGAGTTAGAGCAACCACCGTTGACAGTCGACGAGTTTCTGCACTTATATCAAGTACGCGTTAATCCGAACTATCCCGGCTTCTACGTGTTTGCTGCTTGGAGAGGCAAAGGAGGTTCTTAATAACTGACCCTCCCACCTCCAATAAACACTGGAGAGAGCGTTGGTTCTGGGCGAGTGGTCGCTGGGAATCAGCCGATTCTGATCTTTCCGAGGCCCGTGTGCCTCGGACATTCCTTAAAGCAGGTGACTCGGCTGTTTAGCTTTCTTTCCACTCTTTACATGCGGATTCTGACTGATTTTTTTTTTGTTTTTATTTTCTAAACAGAAATTCCGAAGACGAGGGAGAAATTGGGATCCAGCGCTTTGGCTCGGATCAAAGATTTGAGGGCACTGGACGCGGCAAATAGATCCTGGAAGGTGCTCTTACAGCCCGAACGCCTTCATCTCGCAGGTTTAGATTCGGCTGTCACAGGTAATTTAGAAGACAACTTCAAACCATTTTTGGATTCTATCTGATCTGTTTTTTCAGACTTGCCTGAAGCCCGACCTTACCAAAAAGCTGTTCCCGAACCAGTCTCTTCTGCCATGACAGGAGCTCGCCCTCTCCCCAAAGCGGTTTCGAAGAAGAAAGCTCCTCCGCGTTCGATCCTTCTGTCGGAACCGAGACCAATAAAGAAATTCAGAGTTCTGCCGAAGGAGAAAGAGACGACGCAAAAGGAGAAGGAACCAACAAGTTCCTCCCCTCCTGCCGTCGTCATAATATCCGATCCGGAGGAGAGGCCAGAAGTGAGGGAAGAGGTCGCAGTCGCTCCCCAGACTGCTTCTGAATCAGGACCTGCTGATACGGAATGCCGAGACAAAGGGACGAAGCAAGGACTGAGTCCTCCCGCAGAGAGACAACACAACAGGAACCATCCGCCTTTCAGGCGGTCGTGGCGGGAATGGTTCCCTGGGCTTTGGCTCATGGCGGTGAAAAGGATTTCGCCAGTCTTTACAATGCCCCCATGACTCAGACTGTCGGTCATGCGGCGAAGGTGTTATTTGAACTAGCACCTTGTCTGGTCAAGGCATGTAAAGAATTGGCCTCGGTTCATAAGCTGCAGACTCTTTTGGCTGAAGCCGAAGGTTGTCGCGAAGCCGCCGAAATCCGAGTCGGCATTTTGACTGGCGAGTCAGCCCTTGCTCGGAAGGCAGCTGAAGATGCCAAGGCGGAAGCCGCTTCCGCTAGGAGAGCCGCTGAGAATCGCTGAAGACATTCAAATGTGTAACTCCCATGCTGGCTGCTAAACGGAGACCGAGTAAAAGTGCTTCATACTCAGCTGTATTATTTGATGCTTGAAATCCAAGTCGTAAGGCATATTGCATGTATGTATGATCCGGGGTCTCCAATACCACCCCGGCCCCGCTTGCCTTTGAGTTGGAAGAGCCATCGACATACAGCTTCCAAGGGGTATGGGATATAGCCGGTATTGACTCATCGCTGTTTGCGGTTATGTCATCATCCGGAGATTCTATCGGTGGTGTCGCCTCGACGATGAAATCAGCCACCGCCTGTCCTTTGATTGCAGCTTTAGGCTTGTAATGAACATCAAATTCACTTAGTTCGATTGCCCATTTCGTAAGTCGACCGGAAACCTCAGGCCTCTGTAAGATTTGACGCAGCGGATAGTCGGTCATGACAATGATAGTATGAGCTTGGAAATACGGCCTGAGTCGTCGCGAAGAGATTATCAGAGCTAACGCAACCTTCTCCAAATGCGGATATCTTGTCTCGGCTGGCAATAATGCTTTGCTGACGTAATAGACCGGCAATTGTTTTCCTTCGGACTCTCGTATCAGGGCCGAACTAACAGCCGCCGCGGAGACCGCCAGATACAGTAATAGAGGCTCTCCCGACTCAGGCTTTGATAGGACAGGTGGTGACCCGAGATGCGTTTAGCCGCTGGAATGCCGTCTCACATTCTTCCGTCCATTCTAGGACCTGTTGTCCTTTTAGCTGTTGAAAGAAAGGAAGACACTTATCCGTGGCACGGGATATGAAACGGTTGAGCGCCGCCAGTCGTCCGGTCAGCCTTTGAATATCCTTGATTGTTTTCGGGGATTCCATGTCAAGCAGAGCCTTTATTTTCTCTGGATTCGCCTCTATTCCTCGCTGACTCACCATAAATCCGAGGAACTTCCCAGAACTTACTCCGAATGCGCATTTATTCGGATTTAGTTTCATCTTGTATTTGCGTAACACGAGAAACATTTCTTCCAAATCGGCTACATGATCCGTCGCATGTATACTTTTGACGAGCATATCATCAACGTATACTTCCATAGTTCGACCTATGAGCCGAGAAAAGATTTTATTGACTAATCTTTGATAAGTCGCGCCTGCATTTTTCAAACCAAACGGCATCACTCGGTAACAATAAAGGCCTTTGTCAGTGACAAAGGTTGTTTTCGATTTATCTGACTGATGCATTACAATTTGATTATAGCCTGAATATGCATCCATAAAGCTAAGAAGTTCATGCCCTGCTGTGCTGTCCACTAACTGATCTATTCTTGGAAGAGAGAAACTGTCCTTCGGGCAGGCTTTGTTGAAGTCGGTATAGTCAATACAGACGCGCCACTTCCCGTTAGGTTTCTTCACCAATACGACATTCGCGACCCAATCTGGATAGTATATTTCTTCTATGAGATTCGCTTGGAAAGCTTGCTGACTTCTTCTTTGATGATAGCATAGCGCTCAGGGCCGAGCGGACGTCGCTTTTGTCGGATTGGTCGGTAGGTTGGATCGATGTTGAGTCGGTGTGTGATTACAGACGGATCGATCCCAGGCATGTCCGAATGACTCCAAGCAAAAACATCAGCATATCGACGGAGCAGGGCGACCAACTTTTCTCTTAGAGGAGACCGTAGAGATGAGCCAATTTTTACTGTCTTGGACTCTTCTGCTTCCACTAAAGGAATCTCGATGAGATCCTCAACTGGCCGACCTCTTTCATGCGTTTCCCCTCGGGGATCCGGCGATTCAATTGTCGCTATTTCGGCATTTATTTTATCAGCCGGCTTTTTTACGGCTGTCATATAGCACCGCCTTGCGTCTTGCTGATCCCCTTTGACAACTCCCACTCCCGATTCGGTCGGGAATTTCATTAGGAGATGGTATGTAGATACCACGGCTTGGAGGAGACTCAGAGATGGTCGGCCGATTATCGCATTATATACTGACGGCTGATCAACGATCAGGAATTCAGCCATTATCGTCGTTTGATGTGGAGAAGTTCCGGCTGTGAGGGGCAAGGGGATGACCCCTTCGGGCATTACTTGCCCTCCAGAGAATCCGATCAACGGGGTCCGTACCGGACGTAGTGATGATCGTCCGACGCCCATTTTATCAAAAGCTGAGGCGAATAGTACATCCGCAGATGACCCCGTGTCAACAAGTATTCGGAATACTTTTCGATTGGCGATGGTCAGGGTGATTACTAGCGCGTCGTCATGAGGATGATGAATACCTCGGGCGTCTTCTTCTGTGAACGAAATGCAGTATTTTTCTCTTCTCGGCTCCTTGGATGGCCGAGCGATGATCATAAGCTCGGACTCAGGCCGACCGAGATTTCTGGAATGATTTTTTCGAGCATTGTTTGAATCGCCTCCACCGCATGGACCACCGATGATCGTTCGGATTTCTTCCGTAGGCTGATTTTCAATCGGACATTCTTTGCTTGCCGCGGCTTTGACCACATGATCCTTGAGTCGGCCTTCTTTTATGAGCCGTTCGATCTCTTCTTTCAAATGAAAACAGTCACTCGTATTGTGCCCATGGTCGCGATGATAGCGGCAGTATTTGTCCTTGCTTCGGCGATTAGGGTTGCTTCTGAGCTTATTGGGCCAGTTGACAAAGCTTTCGCCTTTAATCTCCATCAGCACCTGTTCTTGAGTCTTATTCAGGGGGGTGTAAACAGAGAATCGTCGATCTGGTCGTTTGCTCGACCTTTGCTCGTCGCGAACTCGCTCGTCTCTACGCTTCTTCTCTCCGGTTGACTCTGGTCCTTTTTTGACCGAGTCTTTGACCAGAGCTTTTGTTTCTCGCATCATCCGCGTCTCTTCGGCGTTCGCATATTTATCAGACCGCGCCATAAATTCCGCCAGAGTATCGGGCGGATTTTTGTCCAAAGACGCCAAGAACGGTTTGTCTTTCACTCCCTGCATGAGTGCATTAAGCGCTGTTTCCTCTGAATGCTTTCGAACCTGAAGAGACTCAAAGTTAAAGCGCTTGATATAATCTTTCAGTAGTTCTCCCTGTTTTTGGACTATGTTGTTTAGATGTACAGGGGGTTTTAATTTTCTCTTCCCGCCAATAAAGTTTGTGAGGAAGGCATCGCTGAGCTCGGCGAACGAGCTAATGGATTTTGGCTTCAGCTGTCTAAACCAAAGCCTTGCTACGTCTGTTAACGTAATAGAGAAGGCTCGACACATTACCTTATCCGAGGCATCGTGCAATTCCATGTATGTTTTAAAACATTCGATATGTTCGACCGGATCAGTTTTACCTGTAAAGGGCGCGATTTGAGGCAATCGGAACCTTTCGGGCAACCGAGCCTGCATTATCTCGTCCACAAAGGGCGACGTTTTTACCTCGGACCTTGACTGATATGTCTGTCGGCCGTTTCTCATATCCGCCATTTCTTTTTTCATTTCTTCTCGCACCTCCCTTCTAAGGTCTTGAATGTCGGCCTTCCATGGTTCACCGCTTTCGGCCGTTCCTTCGGGTGGGGGCCGACTACGCCTCCTTCGATCTATCTCATGGCGAAGATCTGTGGGAGGTAAAACGGCATTGGCCGACTGAGCTGGATGGGGCTCGGAGACCAGTTGAGGTTGGCTAGGTTGATGGAGCGATCGCGGTGCAGAGGGTTGGGGATCAACCGCATTATCTGCCGATGATGTGGGGCACGTGCTGTTTCCCCTTGGAAGGGCTGCTGCACTTGTTGCTGGTATAGCCGCTCGAGCATTTGCTTCATCACGTTCATGTCAGACCGGATTTCCTGGACTTCCTGGTCCAATCGCCCATCGCTCCGAGCCCGCTGATTGTTTCTGCGGCCGTAGCTCGGTGGCGATTATTAGGCGGATTTTGAGCAGCCGAGGGGGCGGTGTGGCCTGTCCTGTACGGCCACCTCGTTAATTCATCTTCCTGAATTGTTCTTCTCGTCATCACCATTATGATTGGAATGTAGGGGGATGGCTTTTCGTACGTTTCCCACAGACGGCGCCAAACTGTTGATGTAGATTTCAGCACGCTCTCCTGAGACCTTCGTTATCTGCACACAAGGAAAAATAGCCGAAGACTCTGGCTCTAGCCAGGGGGACCTCCGATGCTTAAGTCAGTCTCAGTGAATTATAGAGGTGGCGTGTTGAAGATGGTGATGTTTTCGTACCTTTCACTGGAATGGAGAGTCTCTATTTATAAGTTTGAGAGGATCCTATTATGCCCGGATTCTCCTCCTGATATGTCGGAGATCAAAGATATCTTGTTTCTGGTCTCTATCCATTCCCGAGATCCTGGGAATCGAAGATCCTCCTACAAGATATTCGGAAAGATATCGAATAAGATATCGAATCATCTTTCCTTCGTCTAATCCGGCCAACACTGAACCAACCCGGCCGAGACGAGGGATAACTCGACCCGGCCGAAACCGACTCAATTTAGGTGGCTCGGATTTATGAGGTGAGATAACTGAACCTTATATGACACACATCCGAATAACCCATTCGTCGCTTGTGTCGGCTCAATTTGACGCGGACCTTTGGCTCGGAACCACTAAATGCCCCGGATAACCGAGCCATTAGTTTGAACCCTCGGAATGCGGTCTTTATCCCCAACAGATTGTATATTAGGTCGTCCATTCATCCTGGTGGGCCTCATCTTCTGAATTGGATTGGATGGCATATGAAAAACACAGTCGGTCCCAGACACAATCTGAAAGGTTGCAATGGTAGGTGTTCGCATCAAAACCGTAGCTGTGGTGTGTCCCACATGTGTCTTAGCTCAGACCTTTTTTTTTGGGAACCACCATTCAATTGAAGGGAAGCGCCTTATGGATGAATCAGATGCGGACCCTACATCAAGGTGGGCTCCTCGTACCGCGTTGTATGTAATCCAAAACATTGCAGCTTGCAGGGAACCTGCCTCAAACTGCATACTACGGAGATGATACGGAAGAACGGGATGAGCCGTAATACAATGAATCATCTGTCCAGATACGTGGCAGGGTGATGCATCCATCGGGTCCAATCATCTACTGGCAGAAGAATGGATGGCCAACATTTGAAAAATAAAACAATCAGACAATCCTATCCATTACTTTTTGTACAGTTTATCATACTTCACATTTGACCGTTCCCTGTTTTTATGATCCACCGTCAATTTTATGGCCACAGATCAGATGGATAGAATTTTCTAGTAGAGTGATTTTTAAGACATAAATCACCCATTCTAGGGGTCTAGACATGGACAGACCTGATTTTGACATTACCCTGCCACGTGTACTGTAGATGGATGGATCTACCATGTACAGTTCAATCTCGGATGTAATTGAATTGCGTGGAAAGTTCAAAAGAGAGGAATCCGCACGCTTCAAGACGATGCGAAGGAGTGCACTTGAAAGGCAATAGAAAGAAGGAAGAAATCTCCCGGAAGCGGATTGGCTGGTCTACCTCAAACCAGCTATATAGCTGCTAGGTGCGTGTCGTGGCAAGACGAGCACTGACGCTCCTCGAGCTTCGGGTTATACGAACCGTTCCAAGGAGATCAAAGTTACATAGGCTCTACAGTGTTGTATTTATTATATCTACACCGTTCATCTATTTTTAGAGATTATTTTAGACCATTATTCAAACAATGAATCATTTCAAAATATCATCTGGACCACACCATAAATAGCAGCGGAGATAATGATTTTAATCGTTAACAATTTTATGATAAGTATAAAGTTTATTTTACATCCAATTTGTTCCTAAGGTCAAAAATACCTGAATTAAATGGGAAAAAAAAATTTCATATTGATACAAAACTTCTGTGACCTAAAAAGGGTTTGAATGGTAGACGTTTAATCCTCAACTAATTTTTGCAATGTGGTGTATTTAAAACGAGCTCACAAAATGGACGGACGGTTTGGATATAACACATATCTCATGATCAGACCCTCGCACCTTGCTTACGTCAATGCACCAACTATATAGCTGGTGTGAGGAACACTGGCCAATCCGCTTCCAAATCTCCCGGCTTCAAGTATTCTATTATATTTTGTTCTCGTCTATTTTAATAGTTCCCAGCCGGTCTGAAATGGTGGTAACCCATCCACCATACACGTGGCATACAAATATAGCAATCCGGACCCACCATTTCACTAGTCCCATTATAAATGTAGCAAAGACAAAAAATCGCATCGATCATGAATGATCTCAACGGTATGATCTCGGCAATTGAATTTGGTCCAGTTGACTGTTTTATTTCTAATCGTCCATTTGAATACCACCAAGTGGATGGTTTGGTTAGCCCATGTGTTGCAGTCAATGTTCTAGCCACTGTGGGCCCACGATTTGGACAATCCAAATCAACGTACATATATGGCACGTGTACACTAGTTGTTCAACAACTGAATTCTTTGGGCCCACCATGATGTGTTTGTAACATCCACTCCATCCATCAATTCTGGTATTTCATGCTATGACTTGAGCCTAGAAATCAAGCTGATGAAAAATTCAGGTAGGCCACGCCACGATGACGGTTGGATGGGAACACTATCATATACACCTTTCTAGGGCCACTGTATTGTTTATATGCCACCCAACCCATTCATCAGGTGAGTCTCTCCAGGATTAAGATAAATTATTAAAATCAGCCTCGTTCAAAAATTAGGTGGGACACACCGTGTGAATTTAGAGCTTTGAGGGGTCTGATTTTAAATTGTTCTTGTAGTGGGGCCCGCATGAGTTTTACGTACTGCCGATCTTTGTAGAGCGAACATGAGGTGGCAAACTGATACGAGTGGATGCCTCACAAGCGTCACCGTGGGCCCACAAGCTCGAGTGTTGACCATGCTCCCCACGAGTACCATTTCCGGTCGTGTATGAGGGATGTGGATTGCCCACTAAAGCTGCCAGTATTCTCTGGGCCCCCTCTGATTTATGTATTTGATCTACTCAGTCCATTCAGTTTCCAGCTAATTTCATGGCATAAGCCCAAAAATAAAGTATATAGAGATCTCAGGTAGACCACACCATAGGAAAGAGTGGTGATTGGGCGACCACCATTAAAAACTTCATGGGGCCACGAAAGTTTAGGATCGTGATATATTTGCGTTTTCCCTTCATCCAGGTACACGTGATCTAATCAACAGGTTGGATGTAAAATAAACATTACAATGGCCCCAAGGAAGTTATTAATGGTGGGCGTTCAATCACCACTATTTTTGTAGTAGCCCACGCACACACTGTATGATATTATTCCCTCTGGGCACAGCCCGCACGGTTTTGTTATCAGGAAACTCCCCCAAAAGGCCTCATATAGTATAGGGTGACAACTCTACATATAATCACTACAACTTCAGACGGCACTTCTGATGTGGGACAAAGCTTCATCTTCACTATGTGCAGCCACACAGTAGCCTGCCAGCCATCTTGGGGCCCGCCCATATGTGTGCCCCCCACGTGTGCCATCCCACATGTGACCACAATGACGAGGCGTCATAATATCCCCCACCGAGAGCAGAGCCGTCCTCGGCTCTGATACCATTTATAACAATGGTGTGATCTATTTTAGTGTGGTGTGATCTATCTTAGATTTCGACATGCCTCATTTTTGGGCTCCTACCCTAAAATGATTTTTAAAAATGGATGGACGGCGTGGATAAAACATATACAATATTGGCGGGGCCCACAATTTACCGACCATTAGCCACCTCGCTACTGGTAGCGTCAGCAGGCAATCCGCGTCCATGGATGAGTCGCCACCGTTTAAAAGATGGTAGTAAACTATCACTGTTAACTTCTCTTTGTTTTTTTTTTTTTCGTCAATTAAAAAAAAAATAGAGGTATATTCCAAATAAACGCCTGTGCAACCGGACGCGGATTTCCTGCGAAAGGGACGCGCAGGAACTTCCTGCGAAAGATTACGTGTTTCAATGAAAACACGCCATCTATAGAAGTGACATTGCAGCATTTAAATCCCAGCTAACGGTGTCTCCATTAACCGTGAGACTCGAGCACTTATGCGGGCGCGCCTCTTCGTTTCCTTTTTCATGCGAAAGCATTTGGCCGCACGAATTTGCGCAAGAATTCTATGTGGGCAATGCCATGGTTTTTTATAAAGTCATTCCGTCTATCCGTTTTTGGAGCTCATTTTATGACATCCGACAAAAAATAAAGTATATCCAAAACTTAAATACGCCACACGAGAGGAAACAGTGGGGATTTAGTGACCACCGTTGAAACATTTATATGAGCCACAAAAGTTTTGTATCGGTTTAACTTCTTGATGTTTTCACTTCATCTAAGTAAAAATGACATTGTAAACGGTTTGGATGGAATATAAACATCAAGGTGGAGCGTAGGAATGTTTCAGCAGTAAGCACTCCTTTCTCCACCGTTTCATCTCGTACGGACCACTTGAGTTTTGGATACTACTCATTTTTGGTGGTATCTCCTAAAATGAGATCGAAAAATGGATAGACGGGTTGGATTTCTCATTTGAATATTGATATGGATGGAAAACATTTTGGCCATTAAATGTTCTTCAGGTGTTTTTATCTTCTTGACCATTAACCAAAAAATGTCCACATTAGACAACTTTAACAATTCGTTCTAGCCTATGGTTTAATAGCTTGCATTCAACTTGATTCGATAGTTGAGTTGGATTATCAATGAGAAAAATGCTTCGCTTCTCTGAAAGAGGCCAAAACGATGAGGCCAAAACGATGCCTTGAATTTAAGAAATGGACGTAACTACATTTAAGTTAACATGGCTCGTTTGTGTAGGATCTTGCACACATGGTCCCATGTTAATGTCAGCACTTGATGAATGAGTTCATATCTTGCACACATGGTCCCATGTTCGCACATGTGACAAAAGAACATCCTTTTTTACGTGTGCACAGGCCCATAACAAGGGCTCAATGTTGCGCGTGCTAGTTGCATTAATTTGGTGGTGTTATTCACATGTTCTCATTCGAATAGTTGTTCACCATTTTTTTCAACATAGTCACACAACTGTAGAGTGAAACAATCTGAATTTTAGGCCAAATTTCTAACTAGACCACCTAATTGAAAGCTCAGGATCTCACACACATGTGGCATGTGGGGGTGTGCTTGCTTGAGGATGAGCACTGATATTTGTGCCTACACTTCATGAATGGGCTCACATCCTACACACATTGTCACACATTGGTGCATGTGACAAAAGAGACCCCCTTATTTACATGCGCGCAAGGGCTCATCACGAGGGTTCGGTATTCCAAGCGCTAGTTGCATCAATCTGATGGTGTTATTTCACATCTTATTTTTACAACATGTGTTAAATGGGCCACTCATCAGAGTAGCACGCTCAAATTCTTCACCGTGTTATCTTTGTATAGAAACTGATCAAGCTTCTAATACAAGATTAGAATGCAAAACACAACAGCCGAAGAGTCCAAATAGGATTTGAAAGAGTTTCATATCCCAGTGATTCAAATACCATTAATCTTATCAACTAACAAGATGAAAAAAAAAAAAAAAAAAAAAAAGCAATGGGCTTTCATAAAACTAAGCCCACCACACATTCAAAAGAACCATAACATACACTTACCAAGTGAGGTGACAACTAAATTTTTCTTTGTTTTCTTCCTTTTCTATATAACATTCTAAAAAAAAAAATAAAATAAAATAAAATAAAGCCTGTACGTCTATTGGATATTTTTCACACGCGGATGTGCTTCAGTCTCACGGTTAACGGAGACACCGTTAGCTAGGATTAAATGCTGCCACGTCAGTCATACAGAAGTCGTTTTCACTGGAACACGTAATCTTTCGCAGGAAGTTCCTGCACGTGCCTTTCGCAGGAAATCCGCGTCCTGTGCAACCACATAAGAAAGAAAAGCGTGCTGAGCTGCCACTCCCTGCTCCACACGTTAACAGGCTTGCGATTGTGAACTTCGTTCAACACCATTCTTAAAGGGCACGCTCGAGTGGCACAGGTAGATATGGAGCCCACATGATGTATGTAGGACATCCAACCCGTCCATCAGATGAATAACCTCGTATTACTATTACATGCCAAAAACAATCTTCATCCAACCCTCAAGTGGACCACCACAGAGGGAACAATGTGAGAGAGGACAACTACCCTTTATTTAAACAGAGGACCACCTGAATTTCAATATCCTGATTTATCCTTGAATCTCGTAATCTAGACCAGATTAAGGATCTTAATGGCCTGGATTTTATATATGCAACATGGTGGTCGCTCTACAAAAATCAAGGGTGGATGTTCCCTCCACCCTGGATTGTTCCTCGTCGTGCGGCCCACCTAATTTACTTATAAGAATGATTTTATGGCCCCTGGTGATTGCATGCGCTGACTCATATGATGGACGGGTTGGATTTCATTCACGCATCACGTGGGACCCACGACTTTCCTGCACCACCATAGCTTACGGTGGTACGGTACCCTTCGACCACTTCCCTAAAACTTCCGGTGACTCAGCCTCCGGACATGTGGTACACGTGTACACTATCCAAACGCACGTTACGGAAGAACATAGGTCGAAGATCATGCTGTTTGAGTAATCTTAACCATCCGATTAGTGGCTATCAAACGAACGGTGAAAAGTGGAATAGTGCCCTGTCCAAATTCAGTTGGCGAAATGAGATGATAACTGTCATATGGTTAGATTGTCACAGATGTGACTTTTCACTGTGGCCCATTATGGTGGGCCCCACTTGGTGTGAAGTTCAGCTGCTGGCCAGATAGGCGACACCCAGCTGGGTGTGGACGCGTAGAACAGGGGGGCATACGGCTCCTTCCGAGAACATGAAGAGCATTTAAGGAAGCGGAGCGGATTAGGTGCGGCGCCGGCCTTATCCAACATGGTGCAGCTCTGACCCTGAGGCCCATAAAGATGTAGTTATTGTATATCTAAACCGTCCATTATTTTTTCTATCTGATTTCATATTGTGATACCAAATTTTATGCAGATTAATTTCCTGGGTGGACCATTACATGGTAAATATTGGTGATTGACAATCTCGTGTGACATATAAGTTTTGGATCAATCTGATATTTATTTTTACCATTAATGCAGATATCTGTGACATTATCAACAGTTTGGATGGAAAATAAACATTAAGGTGGGCCCCAGAGAGTTTTTAATAGTGGGGAATTCAGTCACCACTGTTTCCTATAGTATGATCCACCAGAGAATTCTATATATTTCATTTTTGGCATTTTGACATAAAATGACTTGGAAAAAGGGATGTACGGAGTGGATATAGAATACACAAATAAAGATGGGCCCCACGGTTAGGGCCGTACCGTGTTGGATTAGGCCGGGGCTGCACCTAATCCTCTCCCGAGAAAAGAAGATTGAGGGTGCGCCCCACACGCAGTAAGGAGTAAAACATGTGTAATATCTACGAAAAGGCAAAGGAGGCTCGTCTCGACGGCCCTCAGACGCGGATTCGACTACAACGTCAAAGCCAAGCACACAACTGGCCCACGAATCTTCGCTGAACAAATGCGACTTTCTCCCCTCCTTTATAAAATCCTCTCTTTCCCTTTTATCTTTCCTCAGCCAACGAAAAACCCCATCACACAATCTCTCTCTCTCTCTACACCTACCAAATCCCCTCAAAACCATCTTCTTCTTCTTCTAATTCATCTCTCTCTGTCTACACCTACCAAATTCCCTCAAAACCAACCTCTTCTTCTTCTAATTCATCTCTCTCTCTCTCTCTCTCTCTCTCTCTCTCTCTCATGGGAAACTACATCTCTTGCACCCTCTCCCCTATCTCTACCAAGAACCCCAAAGGCCTGAAAGTAATACTCCCAAGCAGCGAAATCCGGCAATTTGATCAGCCCACCAACGCCGCCGAGCTCATGCTAGAGACCCCAACCACTTCCTGGTCAACTCGCAGTCGCTGCACATCGGACGGAGGTTCTCAGCCCTTGCCGCCGACGAGGACCTGGAGATGGGCCACGTCTACATCATGTTCCCCATGCGAAGGGTCAATTCTGTAATTACACCTTCCGACATGACCGGGTTGTTTATGGCTGCTAATTCGGCCATGAGGCGGTCCTCTGGATGGAAGGCTAGGATCTTGCCCGACTCAAGTGGGTCCCCACAAGCCTCGAATGTTGATACCCAGAAAAATTGGGTGGAAAATCAAGGGCCAAGATTAAATTTGGAGGAGATTGAGGATAATAGTATTGTTGAATTTAAGGCAAGGTTGAGCATGTGTAGATCAAAGAGGCCTACGTTAGAGACCATAACTGAAGAAACCGTTATCAGTTCTAGATGACCAACGGTAACTTTTTTTTTTTTACTCTCTTTTTCATGTGTATTGTATTTGTGGTGAAAGAGAAAAGAAAAGAAAAAAAAAAATCAAATACCATTGTCGTTCTTAAGAAAAGACAATTAATTAGAAATATATTTGTATTTTTATCTTTTAATTTGTGATTGTCTTTATATATTACGAGCACCATGATGTAGTACGGATTCTTTGTGTGGGCCACCTCTGATCAACCAATAGAGTCGGATTGGATTAATATTGGATAATCATACCTTTGCAATTCAGGGCATGCAAAATGGATGGTAAGAGAAAGAATTCATTTTGCAGGCTCTTCTTTGCATGGTTGTGATCACTCAATCAAAGTGATATTGGGGCCATGTGTTGATGGATGTCTTAAATCTGTAAATCAACAAGTTTGTCGATGACAGCTCGATACCATCGAAAAAATTCAAAAATCTCACGATTTGTTGTTGTACACTTTTGGCATGTCATGCTCGATGTCATCGAAATGGGTTCGATGTCATCGATGAGCTGTCGATGACATCGAAGTTGTGAAACCCATATCCTAGCCCGTACCGTTTCATAAGCTCCTGTAGTCTTCCTTGTCGAATTCCGGCGACCCGCGACCTATGGATTTCACTTGCGATGACCCTTAAGTTCAAACATGTAAGCCCGACCCGGACCGACCCAGAATTAGTGTCATAGCGACCGCCTCATCGCCGCGGTTCTAATGCCGCGTCTCGTGCGACAATCCGAGTTGTACATCAAAAGATTAGGCCGCGCTTTATTTGGACCTTGATCGCGTTTGTGGGACCCACCTATTGCAATGACATACTTTTCTAAGCCATCATGGGGTAATGTGCTAGGTAATTATTCCCTCCCTTTTTTCCAAAAGTCAACATCTACCCTTACCTAGGCATTAATGATGGCCTTACAAAGCCATCATTACATATCTCTCTCTCTCTTATTTCTCTCTCTCCTTCTCCATTTCTATTCCTTGCAATCTTCAACCGTCCATGGAAGCTCCCAAATCTAGCAACTTCAAGCTTTAGCCCTGTAACATCCCGGATTTTCACTGTTTTGGATTTCCAAAAATTCTTGATATTTTTTTTTAATTAACTTATACTATCACGTACTGACCATTAGCACTCACTGTTAGCTTATACACGAGTTAATTATCCAAGATTAGCCCAATTTAATAGGTCTGACTGGCCGTGATAAGGCCTGGTGTGGGCCACCAAGCCAGATGGCTGTTTACACATCATTGACCGCTTGTGTTGGACGCACATCGACCGAGGATGGTCGGAAAATTCTAAAACTTGGTGTGGCCGTTGGTCTCACTGGGCTTGAATGCCATCGCGGACCGCAACTCCGGCAGACGCCCAGAAGTGGGATCTGGTAGGGGCCCCATGCACCCCACCAGTGCCAGAATTGAAATCTGGCACTGATCAAGGAAATTGAAATGTGAGACTTTCCAACCATCGGATTTCTTCCAAATTTACGGTAATGGTTTGATATATTTTTCAACGCCCGTTCACCAAATCTGGGGCCCGATCGTGGCACGATGACCGTCGATCGCAAATCGGACCCGTGCGATCAAACCCTATATCCGATCGCTCCCAAATTTTGCACGGCCCTTCATCGGGCCATGGATCACTTAACCTATAAGTTTGATGGCCAGAAGACCCCCAGAACTATTCCAATCACCGAAATGGGTCCCACAGGGCCACTTAAAGGTCGGTGGCGCCCTTCCAGATCATATAACCGTTCATCCGTTCGTCCTCAATTTTTGCATGGACCCTAGTAGGGTTAGGAGACAACTACACGCCGAATTTGGTGGTTAGAGGGGTGTTAGGGCCACCCCAACACCAATAGGGAGTCCCATAAGTCTATTTTAGGAAATTATGGAAGCTTGGGGCCTTTTTCACCAAATATGGAATTATAAAAAGGGCCTCATTTGGGCACCCCTCTCCCCATACGAATTTGCCCTAGAAGAGAGAAAAGGGAGAAGAGAAAGAGGAGAAAGGAGAGGAAAGAGAGAGGGAAGAAGGCATGGTGGACTCTCAATCAAGGTGGGGCCAAGAGGATCAAACCCACAACCTTCTACACCTTCTCCAAGAAGAAACCCTACACCACAACCACCGAAAATCGTCCATGGGCCATCTAGGTAAGATCCCTCACTCATTTCTCTTGAAATCCTTGTATTGAAGAAGAAAATGCATGGATTTCTCTCATGTTTGAATTGTTTTAGGGATTCCGATCGGCCAACCTCCAAAACCCTCATTCCTAGGTCATTTTTGAGCCTCCAACGAATCACAAGGTGCGGACTATTATCCTTAGGTGGCCTAGCACCAATTATAGTAGGAATGTAATGATTTTGTTTGTTGAGTTGTGGTATTGAAGAATTTAGAGAAAACCTAGGAATGGTGTGTTGTTGGAATTGCATGATTGGGCATGGTTAGTTTACATTTGATGTTGATCTTGTCTCTCACATGATTTAGCATAGGAATGATTACATGCTCATGTTTGTTTGGATTGATTTCGCTCATATGCATTGCTCCATAGTATTTATGAATCTTGACTCTTGTGTGTTTAATTCCTTGAGGTGTTGGAAGAGCTAACTTCCTCACAAACCCACACACTCACACGCACCTTAGTTCTTGATAATGTTTGCTCACTTGGTAGGAGTACTCATTTTTATAGTTGAGATGCATGTGAACATGGTATTGATATGTTAGTTGATAACTTGTATACTTAACATGTTATGAATCACCACCTAATCCTTGGGTTGGTCAGGAATGCGAGGAAAGCGAAGGCGGTCCCGTTGGTAGGATCGTCTTGAAGCTAAACCTATGGATTGGACGAGTGCGTGTGGGCGACAGTAGTTAGACTACATGGGTTGCTGGTACCCGATGTCGTTCCGCCACGCTTGCCTGATTCATGCGGTTTAGCCCACTGTCTGATCAACCCTGTTTGTTAACCTTGTATGCTCACATATATATGGAACCTGAACCACCCTACAACCGTTGTAGCCCATTAATAACCCACCTAAAATTGGTCCACAGCCTCGTGAGCCGGGCATGGTGGAATGGGACACTGTGTCCGAGCTGTCGGCCTACGCTGGGGTGCCGCGCCTCCCCGTAGTGACCGCGAGCGATCCCTTTCTCTCGGCACTCCTCATGTGCTTGAAGTCGGGGATGAGGAACCCGACGGGATCACGGACCGTGGGGCCTTGGCCTCACGCATTGATGGGGTCTTGGCCTCGCAACCAGCTTAGGGCATTGATACGTAGGGTGAATCAGAATCCCCAACCTGCTGGATGAATGGACTTAACTAATAACTCGGCTAACACGATCGCATTGCACGCATTAGTTAGGGTGGCGACTCGGAAGTCGAGGTCGCTCTGAGGGAGTGTTGTCATATGCGATCGTTAGATGGAGCCGCTTGAGGGAGTGTTGTGGCGAGGGCATGCATCATATCATCCCGCATGCATGCATTTTAAATAAGAGTTAATAGGTGTTAATGATTGTCTGCTTTTCATTAAGTTCATATTACAATTGATGCCTGTTGTAACTTGAGACCAATAGTTCACACTGAGTTGATCACTCACTCCCACTCTGGGATGGTGTTTTAAAACACCAACCAGACCCATTTATAGATGCAGGTGACTCAGGGCATGAGGAGCCTGGCGAGGCGAGCTTGGATGAGGAGGATGGGTTCTCCTACTTTCAGCTGATGGGCGGCTCTCCATCGGCTTGATCGGGCTGAATTTGGATTTGCCAAGCCGCGGGCTCCGCTTTTGTCTTTTAGATATAGTCTTTTTTTCATTTCCTGTTGGGCAACGCCTTGGGCGACCCTTTATTATTTTTGGACTTGTATATTGTGAGATTTCTTTCACTTCAGTAGACTGGTGCGATTGTGCTTCATGTTTCAGGTAATTCCAATTTGCGCAGTTAAATTTGATTAATCATAAAAACCATAAATGCATGATAAGTGACACTTGGGAACTCGGGAGTCGAGTCTATGCACGACCCCCGATTTTCCGGGGCGTTACAAGCCCCTTCTAATCCAACCCTCCAAACCCCATCTCCATCAATAAAATCCCTCCCTTGAAGCTGAGAAGACCGAATGTGGAAGAAGAAGGAGATCTAGAGCCTTGAGGTGGGTGGTTTTTTTTTTTTTTTCTCTCTCCCTCTCTTTTTCATTATTTTGTGTGTAAAGATGTGATTGTGTGGCCCACTTAATGAGTTGTGGGATGTCCAAACCGTTCATCAAATGGACCTCACTTTGATGTGTGTATTACCCACACCATCAAACCATTTGGGTGGCCCACCTGTACAGCACGTCTATGGGTGGGGGCCCACCTTAAAAGCGTTCATGCGGCCATCCAGCGTCCAGGGACGCTGGACGAGCTTCACCGTGAAGTGTGAGCTGACCGTGGGCGCATCGACGCCAGTAAGAAGAAAAAGAGAAAAAATTAAATAAATAAGAGATTTGGGTGGGCCACTTGTGTAGGCCCCACCTTGATGTATCCATCCAATCCATGTCGTCCATTCCATTCTCCCTATCATTTTAAGAGTTGAGCCAAAAAATGAGGTCAATCCGATAATCAGGCGGGCCATATCATAGAAAACTGTATTTTCCTACCGTTCAAAGCTATTAGGACCCACCTTACTGTATCTACACACCAAACATGCCGTATATTGGACTTTGTTTGGTGTGTTTTGAACCCTAGAGTCCATTGGTCGGACTGGATTCTCAAGAAACTGGCCCCACCTTTGAAAAACCCCAAGAATCAATTTTTTTCAAAAAAGAAAAAAAAAGGGGGGGGGAGGGGAAGAGAGGTAGCAACACCTGCTGCTGCCAGATGGTGCAGGCACTACCTGCGCTCGGACGCGGGCGATCGAGCAGTGACCCACGGCTCCAGCCGTGGGCCCCACCATGATGTATATTTGTCATCCGACCCGTTCATTAGGTGGGCCCCTCCCTGACGTGGCCCCCTCCAAAGATCAGGCCCATCCAAAGCCCAGGTGGCCCACATCACAAGAAACAGTGGGGTTGAACCACGTGCCATTGAAACCATTTTTGGGTCCGCAGAAGTTTTGGAATCAGGATGAAATTTGTTTTTCCTTTTCCTCCAGGTCCGTGTGACCTTGCCAATGGGTTGGATTTTAAATAAACATTGTGGTGGGCCCCAAGTGGGACCCACAATGATGTATGTGTATATTCACACCGTCCACTGACAGTGGACGGTGGCTCCCTTGATTTATGTGTTCTATCCACACCGTCCCCCTGGACGGTGTGTGTGTGAGCGTGTGTGCGTGTGTGTATGTGTGTATGTGTATGTGGTGTGTGTGTGTGTGTGTGTGTGTGTGTGTGTGTGTGTGTGTGTATATACTATATATAAATTATATATTATATTATATATAATATACATAATGGTGGGTCTTCATGTGGACCCCACTCATGGTGCATGTGTTTTAGCATACCGTCCAGCTATTTTGATGGGTTGCTTGACGGCTAGTGGACCCCACCGTGATGTTCGGTCCTATCGTCACCATCCATTACTTGGACGGTGGGATATACCCTGGTGTAGGCTACACCTTAATGTGTGCATTCGTCCAGGCTGTCCAGGGCCTGGACATTTAATTTTAATATTAAATATTTATATATTATATATATATATTATGTATATATGTGGGCCCCACCTACTTCATCAACACCGTCCATCTGTGGGACCCACCCGTTTGATTGGCTGGGGTATCTCACCCCAGCTATATAGCTACTGTATTGACACCACCAAGTTCTGTGGGTCCCATATGTTATATCTATGTCGTCCATCCCTATGGGATCCACAATGATGCATGTGATGCATCCAAACCGTCCACCATTTGGCAAACTTGTCTTAAGGCTTGAGGCAAAAAAATAAGACAGATCTAGGATTAGGTAAACCACACTATGGATATCAGTGGGTTTGATCGTCCACCATTAAAACCCCTTTCAGGTCATTGTGACCTTATGATCAAATTGGATGAGAAATAAATGTTATCGTGGGCCTTGAAAATTTTAATAGTGGAAATCATTACCGCCACTTATCTTTTGGTATGGCCCATTTGATATGCATGGGGCCCCAGTTGGTGTTGCCCATTCGATAGACATATGGCCCATGCGATGTGGCCCACTTGTCATATTTATGGCCGTCCATTGAGGCCCACCTGGTGTGTGTTCTGAGGCCTAGGTGCAGGGCCCACCTGTTATGTATTTGAGGCCCATGGTGATGTATTAGGACCCATGGGTTGAGGCCCATTGTGATGTATTTTGAGCCCATGGGTTGAGGCCCATCGTGATGTAATCGAGGTCTGCTATTTAAGACCCACCTTGATGTGTATGAGGCCCGTTATTGAGGCCCCACCATGATGTGTATGAGGCCCGTTGTTGAGGCCCACCTTGACATATAGGAGGACCATATGATGAGGCCCATTTGATGTATTTGAGGCCCATGTGTCGAGGTCCAATGGGATGTATATAAGGCCCTTTGCAATATGAGATTCCACCCTGGGTATGTAATGACGTTTATGGCAGACCATGTCTTGTGATCAATGTTGGTTTGACGTCCACATTGTAAGATTAATGTTGGTTAAGTGTCTGCATTGTCACTCTCCTTAGGGCCCATTGATAGGCCCAACTTGTTGTGTGTATGAGGCCCATGTCCAGGGCCCACCTGTGATGTATATTAGGCCCATGTGTAAGGCCCACCCATTGTATATTAAGGCCCATGGGTTGTAACCCATTGTGATGTATTTTTGGCCTAAATGGCAAGGCCCGATGTTAGGTATAAGAGGCCCATGGGTATGGTCTATTGTAATGTACACGCGGCCCGTATATGGGGACTATTATGATAATACATATGGCCTTATGTGAGGACTAATGTGATGCATGTGAGGCTTATGAGATGAGGCCCACTTTGATATACTGGAGGCCCATTAGTGCGGCCTATTGATGCAATACACTTGATGTGCATAAGGCCCATTAGTGTGGCCCATCCATTAGGCTCATTGGCGTGTTCCAATTTGATATACATGAAGTCCATTAGTGCGACCCATGTAATACAGCTCATGTGATGTGGCCCACTTGGCATGCAAGGCCCATTATGATGTATTCAAGGCCCAAGGGCGAGGCCCATTATAATGTATTCGAGGCCCATGGGCGTGGCCCAACGTAATGCATATGTGGCCCATGAGTGAGGCTCATAGTGATGTATGTTAGGTCCTTGTGTAAGACCATGGGTCCACTATACGTATGGCTCTATGTGGACCACTCCTTGGGGAGTGATGTCGGTTAAATGTCCACATTAATGGGTAGTGGTGGTTGAATGCCCACATTGTGACCTTTCCTTAGGCCGATTGTTCGGCCGATTCCGATTGACGTGACCGAATTATCGATTCTGATTTTCGGTCCATTCTGATTGTCGGGGCTGAGTATCGAGGCCGATTCCAAGTGTCAATTTCGATTGTTGAGGCCGAGGCCGATTGTCGAAACCTATATGATGTATATGCGACTCGTAGTTAGGGCCCATTGTGATGAATTTGTGGCTTATGGGCAAGGCCCATTGTGATATGTATTAGGCCCATAATGCATGACTCATTTAATGTATTCGAGACCCATGTGTAGGGTCCACCTGTCATGTATTTGAGGCCCATGAGCAGGGCCCACCTGTTGTATATATGTGGCCTTGAGTAAGGCCCATTGTGTTGTATTTTAGGCCGTCGTGTGAGGCCGTGAGCCCATTATATGTTTAGCTCTATGAGGGCCATTCCTTGGGGGCAATGTTGGTTAAATGTCCACATTGTTGAGGCCGGTTGTTAATGCCAGTTATTCATACCGATTATGAGTATGTGACAGCATAACATCATGATACATGCCCATACGCATCATCTGCATGTTTGTTATGAGATGTGGTTGATCATTACATATGTCATTGAGCATATTGTTATGAGATTCCCTGATAGGCAGAAGTTATCTCACATGAGCGCACGGTATGCGCAGGATTGATGCATGACTGGATTGCATGACTTATGTATCTTGCATTGTGTACTGTGAGTATTGTACGCACTAGCGACATCAGGGCCGTGGCCTCCACGGGCATATCGTGGATGGCCAGATGGGACACCGAAAATCTGTTATACATGGGGTGCTATAGATATCCCTGGGTGAAAGTCCCTAAACCCTCTTGGTTCCAGAGGTTGCTCCAACGTCTAGACCGAGTGGATGCATGAGCGCGTGAGGGCCGTATACCATTAGGCCACGTCTCCCACTGTGTCGTGGTCGGTTGGAAGGGGGTGCGGCCTTACCTGCCCGAGAGGAGGGGGCAATGCTAGGCTGAGTTTGACCAACTTGAGGAATGAGTCCGTTATCGACAAGTCAGGCCCGATATTGGCAGGCGGATAGTGAGGTCTCTTCCACCCACCTTGTTGCGCGCGATGGGGCGATAATCTGGTTTGGAGTGTAATAGACCCCGATGATTTCCCAGAGAGTAACCGTACTGATATGTAGACTTATTGAGCAGGAATTGCATATTCATTCATCATTCACTCACTATCCACTCGGGCTGATGGTGCGTAACCATTTGTTACGTGTGCTTTCGCATGGCCAGAATTTCGGTTGGGCGCGTGACTAACCTGAGATCAGGAGTTTACCACATTGAGTCTGACTATCCAAATTTAGGTATGAGACTGGTTTGGATAGAAGTCTCTTGTGATGGACCCCATAGCCTGCGATACTACGTTCTACGTACTATCATTCCGACTTCACTCCAGTATGGTCATTCCATTCGCACCGCATATTACATCGCATCCGTAGTACTTAGCATTTTGGGTTGCCATGTTTCTATATTGATATGACCGTTAGCATTCATGTCTTGCATCGCATAGCTTTCGTACGGCTGAAGACACTCATAGACTTATCAGTATATTTCCGCTTATTTCGATATTGTATGATTTATGGCATTGCATCCTCGACATCCAATATTTGGCTTTCTTTGTATAGCTGAATTGCATTGCATACCCTGATATTGTATGACTCACGGACTGCCAGTATTTCCGTTTACTCTGATTACTATGATTACTCTGATTACTCTGACATTGCTTACTTGACACTTACCTGGTGCACACACTTTCACCACCCACTAAGCTTTCCATAAGCTTATACACGATAGATGCGTGCAAGTGATGTTAGGTTGCAGCAGTGTTAAGCTTGGAGCATGCAGCGGTCTTCTGGAGCTTGATTTTAATTTATGTATTTCCCTTCAGAATTGTAATCATATGGTTATTAGTGGATATATGATGATGATGATGATGATGTTTCCATTGTGATTTGGGTATTCTTGTGGTTATGCTTATTATGAGTTAAATGTATAAAAAAAAAAAAAAATCTTCCTTGTAGGATCTCAGGATCGGAATCTGGCATGTGGGCGCTAGGAGCCGAGAATGGGGTACTATGGAGGCTGTCGGCACCGGATTCGGCGATCGGGATTCCTATAAATCCGATTTCTGGGTTTAGGGCGTGACAGAAGTACCATCGAAAAAAATTCAAAAAATACATGTTTAGTCATTGGAATATTTTTGTGTTTAGTTCGATGACATCGAAGGGGTTCGATGCCATCAACAATATGTTGATACCATCAAAGTCCCATCGAAGATGCCATCAAACGATCACACAGAAGTTACGTAGAATTGAGTAAATACATGATTATTTCATATTTTGATTATGATTCACCTATAGGTTATATACATGGGTGTAATTGAGAATAGGGGATATTAAGAGCTTTCTAATTCGTTCATAGGGTTTCAAGGGAGTAGCTTGGGTGATTTGAGGCTTCTTTCAATTAGATAATCTCCATCTCTTATAATTTTTTGCTTTCATAGTGCACATTTGTCGCTCTGTGTCGTGATTTTTTTTTGCAAGAATTTTTTCATCTTAAATTCAGAGTGTTTGTGATTGACCTTGATTGTGGGATTAGAATATTTTGCTTGATTTATCTTTGTGTGCTTCCGCGGTCCCCCAACACCATGTTCGATCCATGGTGGAGTTTACTAGTAATGGGTCGCTAGTATCATAATCCAACCACTTAGGCCCACCTATAAGCAAGTTTGTTTTATTCATAGATGAGTTTGTCACTGGATCACTTCTATGTACTATTGAATTTGTTCAATGAAAAAAGAAAAGAAATCAGATCCTCTGCTTACCACAAATAGGAAAAACTTGTTTGCTGTGATGTGATTGGGCGACATTATCACATATTACATTTAATGTAGTAGTCAATGATAATGTGGACCAATCATACCATAAGAAAACAGAAAAAACCTATTTGTAGCAAGCAGAGGATTGGATTCAAAAAGAAATTTGTATGTGCTCTTTAAATTTAAAAATCCCAAAAAATCCCAATGTAGCTAATGGTAGGCAGCAAAGTCAGAGAAAAAAAATCGAAACCATACATGAATCCCTCCAATTTTGGAACTTTGAATTGCATGATGATCTTGATGAGTTTCTTCTACATGCAGGAATCCCCATGCACCTTAAAAATGGGAATTTTTTTTTCATGGCTCAAGACAGTGTCCTGCACATCCACCAAGTTTGCACCATGTGCGTAAGGGTGCATGTAGAGCTAGCTGAGATCTAGTTGATCACGCACATGTAATCATACTACTAGCAATTCATAATTCCTGATGCTTTAGGGTTTGTTTGGATATCAAATTACAACTATAATAAATTGTAGAAGTGTAATGATTATCAATTATAATATTTGTCTCCTAAATAACAAGTAATTTGATCGAAAATTCTCGTGTTCAGAAGGAATGGCATGGTGAAAATATAATAATTAATGATACTTGTATTATTTTATTGTGATATCAAATCAATGGAAAAAATACATTTATTCTTATGTTTGGATAGAAAATTGCTTCAATGTGTAAATTTATAATGAATGCAAATTTCTTTACCCATCTCCTATTACATTTGCATTTGATCATTAAATTTAGTGCCGAATTAAGTACAATAAATTTGTACTCATCACACTTTTACATTATAATATTACCATTATCTAAACAAGTCGTTAGTGTTACAATACTAGTGTAAGGTTCTAGCTTGACATGTTGAATCCATCTAGGGATTTCGGCATATGGGCTGGGTTCTTAACATTTGGCATCAAAGCCATCATTACAAGGTGAGACATTCTATCTAGAGAACTAGAGAGTGTAGTTATCATAATAGAAGAGGACAAAATTGTTAGATTTAGGGACAATATGGTGGAAAGATTGTGTTTATTTTCATTAAGAAGAGTTTAATATGCATATAAGAGAGGTTTAACAAATAAGTTAATCTAATCTACACAATTACATCTTTATCCTTTAAGTGGGAGAGAGTGCTGCCATAGAGGGGGTTGCAACTCCTACTCTTATAGGACAATGGAGCTATGAAATATAGTAGAGCGTCCTTCTTGAAAGTCAATCAAGTTGGCACCATCAACGAAAGCTTTGGGAGAGATTCTTTGGGATGCCTCCCCTATTTGTTGTGATCCATTTTGGAGGAGGCTTGAGCCATGTTCATAGGAGCACTTTCTGGGATTTTTTGGAAGCCCATAAAATTTTAAATTATAACATTTTTATACTTGAAAAGTTTTAATTTATTCTATTTGGTTTTCGGCCATAAATTATTTAGAAGTGGCTGAAAGAGAGAGAGAGAGATTATTTACCATATATTTTCTCAAATAATTAAATAAAAAATTTATTAAGCCTATAATAAAATTACTTGCGATATAAAATACAATAAAATGTAAAGATTGTAAAAGCCCTCAAAATTTATGAAGTGTATATAATTATAAACATCAAAATGATTTCTGTAATGTCTTTATCTGTAAATTTTTTACAATTAAAAAATATCTTATTAAATTTTTACATTTGATAAAAGTTAAAACTTAGGCACATTTAATTTTGCAGATAATAATGATTTGCAAGTTAGTTTTTTCCTATTAAAATCATCCATCCTTGTAGGAGGATGTTTCAAGCTGACACAGTTGAATCATACATGGACAATAGCAATGCATATGTAGTGATACCTACCTACAACGGTCGGTGCCTCAAACATTGGGAATGGTAAAGCCATCCATGCAGCGTTCATGTAGCTAGGTGGATGGATACATCAGTGTAATGGGCCCAACCATGGGTGGCTGATTTTCAAAAATTACATTTATAGAACAATCACATATGTAGCTTCCATTAAAAATCCCAACTTGCTGTGCCGAATCGGATAGGAGTAGGTAGTCAATCCTCCTTGATGTGTATTTTAACCATTTACCGTCTGTGTTGGGATGCCTTGCACAAACCTTAGGATCTAGCCTCCCGAAACAAACCAGAATTATGGATAATAAAGCAATGAAATAAATCAAAGCATCAATCACACACCACACAAGATTTTTACGTGGAAAACCCTCAAAGAGGTAAAAACCATGAGACCTCGTCCAGATCAACAATCCACTATGAAGTAGAACGTTTACAACCTTCTTCATTCACATAGGAGTGGATAAACAATAAGAGAAATAGAGAAAACGGAGAGATCTAACCGATTATGAGGACATAGAAGCGCTGAGATGTAGATTGCACAGTAGAGAACCTCCACGAGCAGAACCTCCCTTCTATAAGCTTCCTCTCTCTCTTTCTCCCTCTCTCTCACCTTTGATAGCCCTAAACCCTTTAGTAAATCCCTTGCAAAGCTTTAGGAAACCCTCTTGCAATTTGTGTGATGCCTAGAAAAATCCTAGGCAACCCCTTTTATAGTTTTGGGAAACTCCTTTCCACATCCCAGTTGCGAAAGGACTCAAATCCGCAGTTTCGCGCAAAATCGCGGAACAAACTGCGTAACCTACGACTAGTCCTGGAAATTTCAGGACTGGTCTTAGCCTCCTACGACTGGTCGTAGCTCACTTACGACCGGTCGTGGGTCACCTACGACCGGTCGAGAACCCCGGAGAAAAATAGTCCGAACTCGCTGGACTTTGAGTCGAGCTACGACTCGACTCCCACGACTGGTCGTCCAGCCAGCCCTCGACCGGTCGAGCAGGGCTCACGACTGGTCGAGCACGGGGCAAAAAACCCCATCAAATCTCCCCCTTTTTGACCCGGGAGGGATCCACCTTCTTCAAGCCAGCCAGGTTTCTACAAACCTCAAACTTGCTTTTGAGCAAAGCCTTGGTCATCATGTCTGACCCATTATCGTCCGTGTGGACTTTCTCAAGCTGTAACACCTTCTGTTCCAAAGTATCCCTGATCCAGTGATACCGAATCTCTATGTGCTTCAACTTGGAATGCTGACTTGGATTCTTGCTCAAGTGTATAGCACTCTGACTATCGCAATAGACCACGTGCTCCTCCTGCTTTAGGCTAAGTTCTTGTAGGAACCTTTTCATCCAAAGCATCTCTTTACATGCTTCTTTGACTGCAATGTATTCGGCCTCTGTCGTCGATAATGCTACGACCTTCTGTAGCTTGCTCTGCCAAGAAACCGCTCCCCCTGCAAACGTGAACATGAACCCCGATGTAGACTTCCTGGAGTCTATGTCACATGCCATATCTGCATCTGTGTAGCCCTCTAACACAGGTTTTCCTTCACCATAGCATAGGCTCAACCTGGATGAGCCTCTTAGATACCGTAGTATCCATTTCACCGCTGCCCAATGCTCTTTATTAGGATTGGCAAGGTACCGGCTGACAACACCAACCGCATATGTTATGTCTGGGCGTGTACACACCATAGCATACATCAAACTTCTTACAGCTGACGCGTAGGGTATCTTCTACATCTCTTCCACCTCTGTCTTCGTCTTGGGACACTGTCTGTCGCTCAATCTGAAGTGACCATCTAGTGGAGTACTGACCGGCTTCGCTGCATTCATATTGAGCCGCTCTAGGACTTTCTCAATATACCGCTCTTGTGACAGCCAAAGCTTCCTGCTGCTTCTGTCACGGTTATCTCAATTCCTAGGATCTGTTTAGCCGGGCCCAAGTCTTTCATCGCAAAAGACTTGCCGAACTCCTGTTTCAGCCTGTCAATCTTCTTGATGTCTTTTCCATGATGAGCATGTCATCAACATATAACAGCAGAACTAAGAAATCACCGTCTGAGAACTTACGCGTGAACACACAGTGGTCCGACTCCGTTCTGTCATACCCACGCTGTAACATGAACGAATCGAACTTCTTGTACAATTACCGTGGAGCTTGTTTCAGCCCATATAAGCTCTTCCTCAGCCTACACACCATATGCTCCTTGCCCTTGACTTCGAACCCCTCTGGTTGGTGCATGTAGATCTCTTCTTCCAGGTCACCATGGAGAAAGGCAGTTTTAACATCTAACTGCTCTATCTCCAGATCCATGCTAGCCGCCAACCCAAGCAACACCCGTATGGATGTCATCTTCACCACTGGTGAGAATATCTCCTCGAAGTCTATGCCTTTCCTCTGACCAAACCCTTTTGCCACAAGTCTGGCCTTGAACCTCGTCTGTGAATTCTTCTGCTCAATCTTCTTCCTGAACACCCACTTGTTGCTCAGAGCTTTCTTGCCCTTAGGCAGTTTCACCATGTCATAGGTGTGGTTCTTATGCAAGGATTCCATCTCCTCTTGCATAGCTTTCAACCACTCCCCCTTATGCTCATCGGCTAGGGCCTCAGAATAATCTTCTAGCTCTCCCCCATCGGTTAGCATAATGTACTCATGCGGCGAGTACCTCTTGGACGACTGTCTGTCCCTAGATGACCTCCTCACACTGTGGCTCAACAGGTGGATGAAGTGGGGGCTGCTCCCCTGGTTCATCTTCTGAAGGAACTCCCTCGTCCTCTGCACCTTGTTGTACTCCCCCGTCATCAGGCACCACGGGAGGAGTAATCGGATCCATGTCCTCTAGCTCACCTGAACTAGGCTGGTTCTTCTCTGGCTTACCAATGTCTTCGATACACTGATCTTCAAAGAAAAACACATCTCTGCTCCTGACGAGCTTCTTCTCGGTCGGATCCCATAACCTGTAACCGAATTTTTCATCACCGTACCCTAAGAACACACACTGTCTGATCTTCATATCGAGCTTGGACCTCTCGTCCTTTGGTACGTGAACGGATGCCCTGCATCCAAATACCCTAAGATGACTGTACGACGGATCCTGTCCAGTCCACACCTTCTCAGGTACTTCTCCATTCAACGGGGCTGATGGAGACCTGTTTATCAAATACACCGCCGTGCGCATTGCTTCTCCCCAGAACGTCTTGGGCAACTTCGCATGGGATAACATGCATCTGATTCTCTCAACAATGGTGCGATTCATTCGCTCAGCTACACCATTATGCTGGGGGGTCTTGGGAACCGTCTGTTCATGCCGTATACCCTAGGACTTGCAGTACTCGTGAAAGTCGCCAATGTATTCACCACCGTTGTCAGTGCGAATGCACTTCAATGGTCTACCTGTCTCTCTCTCGACCATAGCATGAAACAATTTAAACACACCAATGACCTCGTCCTTGGATTTCAAAGCATAAACCCAAACATTCCTAGATGCATCATCTATAAAAGTAACAAAATACAATGCCCCACCCAAGGTTTTTGTCCTCATAGGACCACAAACATCAGAATAAACCAAATCTAATGCATGCACTTTATTAACATGAGAAGCAGTTTTAACGAATGAACTCTATGCTGTTTCCCTGATAAACAATCAAGACAGGTTTTAAGAGGCATACCTGTCACGTCTGGAAGGAGCTGCTTCTTTGCTAGTACCTGAAGCCCTTTTTTCCATGTGGCCTAGACGCCTGTGCCACATGTCAATAGCTGAATCTTCCGCTGCGTTCAACCTACCCTTGCATACACTGACACTTGCCTTGTACAGGGTGCAACACTTCTTTCCTCTGGCTGCGATCAACGAACTCTTGATGAGCTTCCAGCGCCCACCAGCGAACCGGCTTTCATAGCCATCATCATCCAACCTTCCCGTCGACATTAAGTTGAGGCGAAGGTCTGGGATATGCCTCACATCCCTGAGAACCAATGTGCAGCCCACATCAGTTTTCACACAAATATCACCAACTCCCACGATCTTTGATACGCCAGAGTTTCCCATCCTCACGGTTCCTAAGTCGCTTGACTTGTAGCTTGTGAAGAAGTCCCTGTGCGAAGTCGCATGAAAAGAAGCTCCCGACTCAATCACCCAATCGGTGTCCTGACTCGTATCTGTGAGACACACATCATGATCTGCTGAAAGAATAATAACAACGTCGCCATCTGAAGCGACCGCAGTGGAATCTGATTCATCTTCCTTCCCTTTTCCTTTCTTGTCATTCTTACGACATTCATGCTTATAGTGGCCCTTCTTGCCACAATTCCAGCATTCAACATCTTTTCTATTGCTCGACTTGCCTCTTGATTTATCTCGGGCCTTCCCGCCCTTCCTGTTCTTTCCTCTCCCCCGTTCCTGTGTCACAAGGGCCTCTTGCTGAGTAGACCCCTGAGACTTCCTCCTTGTCTCTTCATTAAAGAGACAGCTAATTACCTGTTCCATGGATATCTTTCCGTCTGGCGCGGAGTTACTTAGAGACACCACCAATGTCTCCCAACTGTCAGGCAATGAACTAAGCAATAGTAAAGCCTGCAATTCATCATCCAGGACCATCTTCATAGAGGTGAGTTGGTTCACTATATTGCTGACCTCATTCATGTGCTCGGCCACAGAACCACCATCCTTGAACTTGAGATTCACAAGTCGCCTTATCAGAAATATCTTATTACCGGCTGTCTTCCTCTCATACAGCCCTTGTAATTTTAGCCATAGGCTAGCGGCTGAGGTTTCCGTAGACACATGGTGGAACACAGAATCATCCAGCCATTGTCTAATAACCCCACCGCCTTTCGGTCCAACTTCTTCCAATCATCATCAGTCATATCCTTGGATTTTGCTGATATGCCTGAGATTGGAGAATATAGGTCTTTGCAATAAAGCAAGTCCTTCATCTTAGCCTTCCATATGGTCCAGTTAGAACCATTGAGGCTGATCATCCTTGAGCCACCTTCCATAATTCAAAACCGATCCTACCCGTTCAATGAACTTAGCTCTGATACCACTTTGTTGGGATGCCTTGCACAAATGTAATACTCCGTTATTTTGAAAAACGGTGGGTTCCACCGTTGCCTTTGGTGTGGCCCACCTGAGCTGTGGATGACCCTCATTTTTGGGCTTAGGCCCTAACTCTGATGGGCAAAATGAATGAGCGGTGTGGATCTATCACATGATGCCTGTGGGGCCCATTTTCAAAAATAAAAAAAAATAAAAAAATTCAAACCACAAAGTGACGTGCTGACGCACGTCACCCCATGATTCTCTCTCTCTCTCCACGACTCTCTCTCTCTCTCTCCCACTTCTCCACAACTGTTGCGGATGGGAACCCATTCACCATGATTTCCATCATCATGGTGGGACCCATTCCTCAATCTAAACCGTCCATTAGACTCATAACCCATCAAATCACCTACCATTATTTTATACCCCATTTCTCATGCTACATAGAAAAGCATAGAAAAAAAAAAATCACAAAAGAAAGATTTTGAGAAGAAAAGAGAGATCAGGAAAAGGAAGTACGTAAGGGTTCAACATCGAGTTCAAAGTGGATTAATCCAAGTTCGTGCACGTCGAAATCAGCATTTCTTCAGATTATTTCCTCCCATCACACTATTTTTCCATATCAGGTAGGTGATCATTCCTCCCTTGAAAAATTCATATATATTGCTTTATATAATCTAGACCTCGAAATATTCATAAATAATTTCCTATTGAATTTTTTTTTTTATTTGACTACTGTACAAATGCAATTATTATTATTATTATTATTATATTATTATTATTATGTATTGTTTTTATTTGCATTTGATATTATTTGTTAGTGATGATGAATATTTATTATGTATTGCTATTATTATTATTATTATGTATTGCTTTATTATTTGCATTTGATATTATTTGTTAGTGATGATGAATATTTATTATGTGAACTATTATTTTTAATTTTTACGGGTGCTATGTCCTAAAAGGATCACCGTATTATCTGTTATAGGCACTCTGATATTAATTGTTACAATGTTTCCTTGTAAGTTAGATGCATCGTATGTGAATAATTATTTTTTTTGTACGATGATTCTCACCGGTGCTCTGCCCAGGGTCATTCCCGAAATGATCAACACGACACGGGTGCTCTGCCTAGGGTCATTCCCAAAAGGATCAGTACGGGTGCTCTGCCCTGGGTGATTCCCTAAAAGGATCAGTACGCACGGGTGCACTACCCTGGGCTTTTGTCCCTAAAAGGTTATACCGGTGCTCTGCCGAGGGTCATCCCCTGAAAGGATCAACACCGGTGCTCTGCCGTGGGTCATCCCCTAAAAGGATCAGCACACATGAGTGTTTTGTCCACTCCAAATCTTAGTATTTTTTTTATTTTTGAAAAGCTATGTTAAATAATTCATTTATTTCATGTTCATGAATGTCAAATTATTAACTATGATTTTACATCCAATGTTCGCTTTATTTTGATTAAAATGTCGAGATTAAATTTGGTAATATTTGTGAGTTTTTCAACTCGGGATTGATGTGATCCTATTGAGTTGTCAACTCATTATGTTTTAACCGTTTCAGGTTACGAATATTTTGAAGATGCAGGATATTACTATTAGTAGTGGAGCATGGAATGTGGTTGGATGCACGTGGCATGTTATTCTACATTGAATAAATTTTATTTTAGTTTAGAACTATGAATGTAGTAAAGTTGGACTTGATTTTCTTACTTCAAGTTAAATTAAATAATTATGCATTGTGTAATAACAGAATTTGTAATTAATGATCTTAGCATGTGTTTGGATTTTAAATATTGGGCTATGGTGGAAGAAAATGAAATGCATATGAAATTGTCATTCTTTATCTTTTATTTTTATTTTTTTTATATAGGTCACGGGTCTGGAATTCGGGTCCTGGGCACCCTATTCGGGTACCCGAATTTTGGGGCTTGACAACAAACCTTAGGATCTAGCCTCCCGAAACAAACCAGAATTATGGATAATAAAGCAATGAAATAAATCAAAGCATCAATCACACACCACATAAGAGATTTTTACGTGGAAAACCCTCAAAGAGGTAAAAACCACGGGACCTCGTCCAGATCAATAATCCACTATGAAGTAGAACGTTTACAACCTTCTTCACTCACGCAGGAGTGGATAAACAATAAGAGAAATAGAGAAAACGGAGAGATCTAACCGATTATGAGGACATAGAAGCGCTGAGATGTAGATTGCACAGTAGAGAACCTCCACGAGCAGAACCTCCCTTCTATAAGCTTCCTCTCTCTCTTTCTCCCTCTCTCACACCTTTGATAGCCCTAAACCCTTTAACAAATCCCTTGCAAAGCTTTATGAAACCCTCTTGCAATTTTGTGATGCCTAGAAAAACCCTAGGCAACCCCTTTTATAGTTTTGGGAAACTCCTTTCCGCATCCCAGTTGCGAAAGGATTCAAATCCGCAGTTTCGCGCAAAATCGCGGAACAAACTGCGTAACCTACGACTAGTTCTGGAAATTCCAGGACTGGTCTTAGCTTCCTACGACTGGTCGTAGCTCACCTACGACTGGTCGTGGGTCACCTACGACCGGTCGAGAACCCCAGAGAAAAATAGTCCGAACTCTCGCTGGACTTTGAGTCGAGCTACAACTCGACTCCCACGACTGGTCGTACCAGCCCTCGACCGGTCGAGCAGGGCTCACGACTGGTCGAGCACGGGGCAAAAAACCCCATCAGTCTACAGGGGACATAATTAGATGGATCGTATTTTAGTTCGACTGGCTCAACCCTATCATATACCTGACCAGAGAGTCGGATACTTCATTAGATGATCCAGACCGTTGATATGATGGTCCATAATAGATGGGAAGGCCCCATAAAATATCACAATAGGGACGGTCATAACCATTCTATCATCGCCTGCCAGCCAATGGTCAATAAAATCTACAGCAATGATCCACGCGGATCAATGGTTGGATTGTTGAAGCTAGCAATGGTTGGATGCACGGTCTGGATGACCCAACGATGGGCCTCACTTGTAAGAATCCAGTATCCAAGGAATCACTGATTGACCATGGATCCCTATGGGGCTCACCGTGATGTATGTGTTACGTGTCTTACATCTATGCAGTCCATCACACCACAGGAAACAGAAACAGTAGTGATTGAATGCCCACCATTAAAAACTTCTCGGGGGCTATAGGATTATTTATTTTCCATCAAACCCGTTGATAAGATTAAAAAAGGCATCGATGAAAAGACCACACAAATATCAGCTTATCCAAAACTTTTGTGGGCAATCACCACTCTCTCCTATTGTGTGGTTCACCTGAGATTTGGATCTGGTATATTTTCAAGATCATTTACTAAAATGATATGAATAAATGGATGGATCGTGTGGATATAAGACCCATAGATCACATGGGCTCCACAGTTAGGGATCTACCGATGGATCCATCACCCCCGTCCACGGATCAGGTGGCTGAGTTGATGTATTGTGCCCCATAGGGCCCAACGTGTTGTATATGTTTTATATATACTCTGCCCAACAGTTTAAGTTATGAAATAGATTTGAAATTTAATGGACCACACCATAGGAAACAATAGTGATTGAATGCCACCCATTAAAAACTTCCCGGGCTAGGAAAGTTTTGTAAGAGGTTGATATTTGTATTTCCCCTTATGCATGACCTAAATATTACGGTGGTTCATAGAAAGGTTTCAACCGTGGGTGTCATTATCCCACTATTTCCTATGTGGGGTCATTGACTTTCAGATCTGATTCGTTCTTGGGTTTATACTGAGCTGAAAAAACGGATGGATGGTGTGATATAAAACAAATGCATCCCCATCGTGCTGCTGGGACCGAGTCTGCCAGGCAGGGGCTTTGTGGGCCCACCGTGATGTATGTATTTTATCCACGCCGTTCATTCATTGTTCAGATTATTTTAAGACATGAGCCTAAAATTAAAGCAGATCCAAGGCTCAAGTGGGCCACACACTAGGGATTGAACTCTCATCATTAAAAACTTCTTGGGAGCCGCATTAGTTTTGATCAAGATGGTAATTTTGTTTTCCCATCAGGTCTATGTTATCTTATGAACCGTTTGGATGGAAAATAAATATCACGGTGGGCCTGAAGAAAGCTTCAACAGTGGCATCATGCCACTGCTTCCTGTGGTGTGGTCCACTTGAGCTTTGGATCGGACTATTTTTGGGCTCACATCCCAAATGATCTGTAAAAATAGATGGACGGCGTGGATAAAACAAATACATGACGGTGGGCCCACAGAGACCCTGCCTAGATCGAGTTCGTCTACGCAGGGCAGGACGGAATCCGCGTCCACTGCCGGTGATCGGGGTATCATATTCGCGACTGTCATATGAGTTTGCACCGAAAATGGTGGTGACTCATCCATTGCATAGATCATAGATGGCACGTACAACAATCCAGACCGTCCAAATCACGATGCCCGTTGTGGATAGAGTGTGGCTTGAAGATCACAATCCATTCGTCTCATGGCCACCGATCTGAATTCAACACGCCTTATCTGATGGTCAAAATCAGATAGTGTGAACAGAGTGGATTAGCGCTGATATATGCCAAGTCTAGGGTGAACGATACGCCACCGTTCATTTATACACGTGTGGACATGTATGACCTTCCAAAACGCACGCTCTTTATGGATCGTTGGATCCAAACCAATATGTTTGGCAGTTTGCACTGTTGCGCTGGGCCATGATCAGAAAATGAATCCTAACAGCCGAGCCTGACCGTCCATTAGTGGTACTCAAAATGGACGGTTCACATTCAACAGGAAAAACCGCTAGTCCCTCAACTTCTGTTACAGTTCATGGCCCACACATGGGAGTGTCCATCTGACGGATGATAATTATCAATTTTTGTTGCATGGGCCCCTCCCAGCGACACATGGTCGATGTGTATGTGTCGCGACGCATGAAACGTAACTATTTTCAGCTCCCTCTCTTTCTCTCTCCTCTCCCTTAGGGTTTCGAGCTCTTGACCTTCTCCCTCCGATCTCCATGGCCGGAATACGATGGCCGCCGGAAGACTCCGATCTCCTCCCGCCCCGGCCTCCAACTACCGCCGACCTGATCTCCGACGACGACCGCTCCGTCGCCGCCGACTCATGGTCAATAAAGAGCGACTACGGCAGCACGCTGGACGATGATCAGCGCCACGTGGACGCCTCAGATGCGCTCTCCATAGGCACCTTCCGTGCCGCTTCCGACTACAGGTACGTCGACGATCGCTTCTGGAAGTGTATCAGATTCCGTTCTTTCAATTGCTTGTTTGAGATTTTTTAGCTGGGAAATGGTGAAATTGGAAATCTTTTTGCATCTGATTCTGTCTTTTGATTGTTTGGAGACTTCGGCTCTGGTGAGAAAGGAAGAAACAATTAAAATGTTGTAGAATGGTTTGGATGATAACAAACAATACAGCTGGATGGAAGATTGTGATTTGCAATTGGAGTAGAGGATTGAGGGCGCGTTTAGGTTTCCATCCAAAATGGGAATTTGGGATGATCGATAACTTCTCTTTATTAGCATTTGAAAAAAATGCCTTTTTTTATTTATTTATAAATTACTGAGATTTTATAAGGAAAGAGGAAGCAAAAAACAAAAGCTAGCTATCCATTTAAGGTAATGGATAGAAATTTCCGATTACAAGAAAAGCTCTAGAAACACCATTTCTAGCAAAAGAGTGTCATCGGATTGGATGCTACTATCAGCTACAACAAAAGCATTCTGCCCAGCCAATCACATTACATTCGAATTTGAAACTGAAAAGGCACACTTCCCCTTCCAATCATCAGTGGGACTGCTTCTTGCAGTCTCTACTATGCATATCTTGACAACTAGTCTGGGTTGGATCAGATGCACTCATCTGGACTCTGTTGAGTTTGATCCAGTTCGGCACCATGAGTCAGAACTGAACGTGGTGACTCAGCTGAGTTGAGTCGATTGAGGGTGAAAATGAGTCAGTTGGAGTTGTTGAGGCTTAAACCCTTGCTAGCAGGGATGCATTTGGATGCTCAAAACAATCAAATTAAATAGAATGAAAATGACCAAGATAGGCTAGCCCACTCTTTAATACCGACTAGCCCCTAAATTGTAATTAGGGACTGTTCATCTTGCAATTCAAAAAAAGAAAAGAAAAACAGAATTGTAATTAGGATGTTTGGCGGTTATTAAGTTATTGTAGTTGTAGTGAAGGGCTTTTGGAAATATAGAAATGAAGAAAAAAGAGGAGAGTGAAAAATATGAGTTTTTTTTTTTTTTTAAAAAAACACACGCACGCATACCCCCACACACTCATGCCGTAGTGGGATTTCACCACCTATGGATACTCGAATCCTTGACCGGGTGTTGAAACTCCTGAGAGTCTACCACCGGAGCAAGAGTAAGGATCCATATTTTTCACCGGGTGTTGAAAAACTCCTGAGAGTTATACACTTATACCGCACCTCTTTCAAGTGCCCTATTAATAAAATAATAATAATAAATATATAAATAAATAAATAAATAAATAATAAATGAAGAGGAAATTAGAATAAAGGGTTCGAAAATAAATGACCAAAATACCCTTATTAACTCCTAATACGCCCCCTCAAGCTGGAGCATAAAAGCTGATCATGCCCAGGTGGGAAAGTATACAGTTAAATCACACTTTACCAACTAGCTAATCTTTAGACTTCATCTATGGAAAGTTAATAATAATATTTGCTCTAACCTTTTCTCATACAAAATGACAATCAACTTCGATATGCCTCATTTGCTCTATAAAATCTGGTTTCTTTAATATTAGCTAGATTGATATGGCCGTATTGGATCCATATCAATGTGAGTTGAATAAATCGACACTTAAGTTTGTATCTGTAACTTTGTATGCACCATTGAATTGAATTACAATAACGAGTTCCCTAGAGTAAAACGACCAGATTGCAACTGCCCTGGTGTTCATATTGAAGAGCTAGTCTCCCAAATGCAATTATGTTACATAAGTTGGCACAAAAGGAATGTAATTGCAATTTGAGGAGTATTTCCTCGCCATGAATAATATTATGTTGTTTGCAATTTGGTCATTCCCTCACAATTGAACTAGTTATTACAATGCAATTGAACACTGCCCCAAACGCAGCCTGAGTGTCATAATATATTGAACCTTCTTATTGATGGATGACCTGGAATTTTTATTTTTTTCTGATACTCGTTTGAAACTGATTTCATGGAAACAGTTCTGACAAGGATGAGCCAGATGCTGAAATGGAAGCATCAGTGTTGGGTTTGCAAACCTATTGGGATACCACATATGCAGGTGAACTGGCGAATTTCCATGAGCATGGCCACACTGGTGAAGTTTGGTAAATACTGCTCACCACCATGGATAAATGTCGACTGAGATTGATTCTTTTTATTTTGTGTGTGTGTGTTTGTTTTTATTCCTCTTATGGGCTACATACGATGATGTAAATAGTCATGTCTTCATCTTTATGCATCTTTCAATAGTATTGTACTGTGTATTTTGACTCGATGGGATTTCTACCCCCAGTTTCTTTTAGAGACCTCAACATGACAACATGATTAAAGGAAAAGGCATGCATGGTTCAAGCATTGTTGATTCCTAATCATATGTCTGAAAAGTTGCCTGGTCATTTTCTTATAACTTTCTTAGCAACTTCCTCTCATCTCCCTCCCCATATATTATTACTTCCATTGTCTCTTTGCCGAACGCATCAGTCTTGGTATTAAACATGTTTGCTCAGTGGAGTCGCACAAAAGAAATGATAGGATTTTGCAAAATCTAGATTTCTCTAATCCCCTAGTGGTTAGTTTCCCTTCTTCTTTTCTTTTTTTTTCCCTTGTAAAGTGTTATTTCCTGTTGGTTCATTAAGAAAATTATAAAACATCTTTTTAGTGAAATTGTTATTTCTCTAAAAAGGAAAAAAGAAAAAGAAGAATACACAACAAATGCATGTACGATATTGTTAAAAAAAAAAAAAAAAAAAAAAAAAAACTTTGAAAGGACAATTAACGTGGGAAAACTTTGCTCTTTGCTCTTTGCTCTTTGCTCAAAGATCTATAGTAACCAAAAGTTGAATGTGGAGACAGTTATTGGTGTGGGCATGTGACTGATTTGCAAGGCTCTATGGGGTTTTGATGCAACCAGATGGTTACACGTGCTGTTTGATCAAAGATCAAGCCAGATTGGATGTTAGGCCCATGTCAGGCCCATCGAATGGTCCTGATCAAAGATCTATCTGATTCGCACATCAAGATCACTGACCTGGAGTTGCCTTCCAAATTATAGATCTGGACCTCATCAGTGGGCCCCTATGGTCTTATCTGGTGACCTGGATCAGATCTATGGATGGATGAGATACCTGGACCCATTTCAATGGTCCGTTTGGGTTTTGTTGTTCCACCTGTCCAATTGGATGGTCCTGATTAGTCCAGTCATGGAGAATCATGTGCTTATCTGTTGGTTATTGAATAAATGCCTTTGATTTTTTATTATTTTTTTAAAATAATGGAATTAACCAAAACACCCTTAATGGGCATGTTTGGATAGATATATTGCACTGTAATGAACTGTATAAAGGCAATGTTTAGAAATTACAAAACCTCTCTTGGTCAATAGGTAATTAGACTAAGAATTCTATGTTTAGACTGACATGGTAAAAGTGCAATGATGATACTCTTACACTACTGAGATGTTAGACCAACTAGAAAAATACACCGATTCCTATGTTTAGAAAGGATACTTCTACTGCAATGTATTGTAAATTTGTAATGATTGCAAATTCCTTTACTCGTCTCCTATTATATTTGCATTTAACCAACGAAGTACGTGCCGAATTATGTGTTTAAACAAACATTGGAAAATCGTAATGATGGTGCTTTTACGTTACAATACTCTTAAATTGTGTTATCCAAACAGGTAAGCAAATTAGAATTTCCCTCAAGTATTAGGATATTCTCTTGTTCGTCAAAATATAAAGACCATCATGCTTGTAAACAACTTTTAGTCTATTCTTGAATATAGAATCAAGTGTGGAAATTTTCCTTTGGTTCAATTCAGTAGAGGAGAGAAGGATGCTTGATCCCCGATCCCTAGTTTTATGGCTAGTGGACTATTGGGATTCCTCCCACAGTCATTATTTCCTTTTCTTTTCTCTACCGTGATTGTTCTTCAGTATTTCCTGTATTCTGATCTACAAGAAATCACTGCCCAAATTGGTCCGTTGCGCACTTGCTGCCTCAATTTTCAACCGTGGTTTCTTAGTCTTTATTAAAGGAAAAACGCATTTACTATTTCTGCATGTATTGAGTCCAAAAACGTTGAGCACTGTATTTGGCCTCTCTGGCAACTTGATTGGTCTATCCTGAGAAAGACCCAAATTTGTGAAAATGGCCCTAAAAGGTGCCAAAAAATTGCGAACGACAAGATTTGGCACTTTGCCTTTCAAAGCTGGCTATAGAAAGGGCATAGCTCTAAGCAATATTATAGTTTAAGTTTTTATTTTATTTTTATTTTCTGTTCTAATGGAAACGAATTTTTATTAGAAGAAAAAAGGATGACTAAGGCATTATTAGAAACAAAGTGGAGGGAAACCCCTAGAACCCCTCACAAGAAACCCTGACAATACCCATAACCAAATGATGCTTTATTCAATCCCATTACAAATTTTTGAGCTTTGGGGAAAACAACATCTTATTGACTGTATTCATCCTGGAACATGGTATGCCAAAACGGTTACGTATCGGCCGTAACGGCCGATACGTAACGGTAACGGTGTGAACCGTTACGCGTTTCGGGGTCGTATTGGCCGTTACGCAATTTTGTACCCGTATCGGCCGATACGGGCCGTTACGGGGCGTATCGGCCGTTACGGGCCGTTACGGCTATTACAGGGCCGTTACGGGCCCGTATCGGCCGAATTTTGGCCCTTTTTTTGAAAATTCGAAAAATCATTTTTTAATGATTCTTTTGCTGTTTTAATGATGCCATATGATGTATTAATCATAGTAGAACATGTTAATGTGCATTTTACAGATTTTGGGTGCCATTTTATATTTTTTAAAATATTTTTTTCTATTTACGCATGAATTTTGGCCCCTTTTTTGAAAATTCGAAAAATCAATTTTTAATAGTTGTTTTACTGTTTTAATCATGTCATATGATGTGTTAATCATAGTAGAACATGTTAATGTGCATCTTATAGATTTGGGGTGCCATTTTATATTTTTTAAAATATTTTTTTCTATTTACGCATGAATTTTGGCCCTTTTTTTGAAATTTTGAAAAATCATTTTTTAATGATTCTTTTGCTATTTTAATGATGTCATATGATGTGTTAATCATAGTAGAACATGTTAATGTGCATTTTACATATTTCGGGTGCCATTTTATATTTTTTTTATATTTTTTTCTATTTACGCATTTATTTTGGCCCTTTTTTTGAAAATTCGAAAAATCATTTCTTAATGATGTGTTAATCATAGTAGAACATGTTAATGTGCATCTTACAGATTTGGGGTGCCATTTTATATTTTTTTAAATATTTTTTTCTATTTACGCATGAATTTTGGCCCTTTTTTTGAAAATTTGAAAAATCATTTTTTAATGATTCTTTTGCTGTTTTAATGATGTCATATGATGTGTTAATCATATAGTAGAACATGTTAATGTGCATTTTACATATTTGGGGTGCCATTTTATATTTTTTCTGTTTACGCATTTATTTTGGCCCTTTTTTTGAAAATTCGAAAAATCATTTCTTAATGATTCTTTTGCTGTTTTAATGATGCCATATGATGTGTTAATCATAGTAGAACACGTTAATGTGCATTTTACATATTTGGGGTGCCATTTTATATATATTTTTATTTTTTTTTCTATTTACGCATGAATTTTGGCCCTCAAAAATAATTGCAAACACCTAAATGTAAGATATTTTCATATTACATTTATTCTAATATATCTATCATTGATAGTAAGTTAGAAAATTAAATATATGAATTTTGTAGTCAAATTTAGGTTATCTGGTTCATAAATTCATCAGACGATACAACTTCTCACCAAAGAGTGGACCGTTACACCACCATAAACATGTTCCAATTTATAAATGAATGTATATTTGGAATGCTTAGAATATTCCGGATTTAATCTATATTTTTTTCATATTTTTTTGGCAAAAAAAATTTTTTGCGCCGTTACGGGCCGTTACGCCCCCGCATCCGTATCGGTTTCGGAGGGCACCGTTACGCCAACCGATACCGATACGGGACACCTTGTCCTGGAAGGAGCCATTGTTTCACTCCTACAACACCAACCAAAGAACTACAAGCAAAGAAAGGTGCCACACAATTAGACAGCTTGGCGCCTCTCCTGCATTACAAGTTTATAACAAGCCTCAAGGAGCTCCCCTTTCGATTGCGGCATCACCCTCGAAACTTTGAAATAAGACCAAAATTCTACCATACTCGTTACATGAAGGAACAATGGATAAACATGTGATTTATCGATTCTGCCTCTCCTTGAAGCAAAGAACGCAAACATTTATGACAGCCATTCTCCTTTTCCGGAGATTATCAATCATAACAATCATGTTCTTTCCCACTAACCATACAAAAGCCAAGACCCGAGGACCTATAAACGACTAAATGTAGTGGATGGGAACCAAATTTCCCGGATTATAAATCCCCACCTTTGCCAAGTACAAGGACTTCACTGAGAATCTGCTCGAGGTATTGGCTTTCCACACCCAGTCATCACGAAAAAAAGGTCCCCCACGGTTGTTGCAACAAAGATAGAATGCTAGCCAATTCTTCAATCTCATCACCTAACAAATTTCTATGATAAAACGAGGACCAAGATAGAATGTTAGCCAATTCTTCAATCTCATCACCTAACAAATTTCTTTGATAAATTGAGGACCAAGATAGAATGCTAGCCAATTCTTCAATCTCATCACCTGACAAATTTCTATGATAAAATGAGGACCAAGATAGAATGCTAGCCAATTCTCCAATCTCATGACCTGACAAATTTCTATGATAAAACCCGACAGGGTTTGGGCGAACGGCCAGCGTCGTGGGTTTGCGTGCTCCCCACAGACATGGGTTCGATTCCCCTCCGACATTACCCGATGCACGTGGTTGCGGGTGATTATGTGCATCCACAAGGAATAGTCTCGCTTAAAAAATGGGGCGTGGACACCCTGACATCATAAAAAAATCTATGATAAAATGAGAACCAAACCACATTCCCTTCCTCATAAGAAGCCACCTATGAGATGCAACAAACTTCCATTGTCGAGTGCCTGAATAGCCTAGGGAATTGTCTCATGGAGGAGTTGCCCCTAGAACATATATTCAATCAAAACCGATCTTGGAACAAGTATTCAATAACGATAGTGATGGCTGTTACGATATGGGTTGTAACAATTGTTACAGCCCTGTAACGGTCGATTTTTTAAAGATTAAAAAAAAAGTATTTGTCTGTCATGGGCCCTTTTTTTCCTCTTTCAAATGGGTTGTTATGGTCCCGTATCACCTGATGGGCACCACTGTTACCGTCACACAACGGCTATTACAGTTGTAACATAACTGTTTTTTAATACCATGTCCTAGAGCCCTCCCAGGTCGAGGGAGATTTCCCTCTTAAATGAGAATGCATTTTTTAGAAAGATAACACAATTTATTAAACAGCGAAAGCAAACTACAAAGAGAAAAGGAAACAAAGCCGAGCCGTTGAGATTAAGGTATTCTGTATCCGTTACGATACAACCATAAAGGCCGATACATATAGGTAACGTACGGCCGTGACTGTTACATGATACAGGGGATGAAACGAGGGAGTTAGTTTATTGGGTATCGGCCGTTATGGGGGCTGTAACAGCTGTTACAAGGCATTACGCCCTTACCATTGTAACAGTCGAAAAAAGGCCACTATTTTTTTTTTTAATTTAAATCCATTTTTCTCTTCTTTTTTCTAGTTTTCTCATTCCAAAAACTTTCCTTAGAGTATTCTATAGCATATTTCAACCAATCTTACTATAGTTTTTAGGATTAAAACCATAGATTAAGGTGATTTGGGCAAATTGAAGCTTTGAGGGCCATTTTTTCTTAATCCAAAAAAGTTGTATTTATGCCCTTTTTCCGATTTCTAGTTCTAATTCTTGATTGTGATGTGTAAATATTAGAAACACAACCATGTTCATAAATTCACCATATAACCAAATACAACACTCTTACCAAAGAGTGGACCGTTATGCTACTATAAACATATTCAAAACAAAAAATGAATACATATTTGGAACATTTACATTATTCTAGATTTCCTAAATATTTTTTTAGAAATTTCCGAGCAAAAAATAAAATAAAAATCAACAGTTATGAGGGTCGTGACGGTCGTCATGGCCCTATATCGGCCGTTACGGCCAATACCCGTATCAGTAACGGCGGTCACTGTTACGACCACCATTACAGATACAAAATACCTTGGTTAAGATAGCTACCCAGCTACATCCCCAGAAAAAGCACATTACAGCCCTTCAGCATATCAATGGCAAAAGCCCACTCTGAGACTAGAAGCCTCGCCCTTTGAGATGCAAACTCCACCGATTTACTCTCATTGTGAAAGCATCTTCCATTTCTCTCTTCCCATACGGACCATCAAACAGCAAGTAGGGCCATTCTCCATAGCAATGTCCTTTGTTTTCCCAAATTAACTCCATGCCAAGCTTTTAAGAGGTCTCTTGCTGATGAAGGACCACAAGATTTTGAACTGGGAGAAGATGTCTACCCAGATTTGATTAATGAAGGTATAGTGAACAAATAAGTGATCCACCAATTCCTCGCTTCCCATACAACAGGCAAATATTCAGGATAACCATTGCCCTCTTTCGCATATTATCCAGTGTCAGAACCTCTTTTTTTTTTCCCCCCTACTAACCAACCAAAAGCTGCAATCTTGGGGGGACATGATAATGCCAGACCTGATCTGTTAGCGCCTCTTCACCATTAATGACGTCTTTGTTAAGAATATCATAGAAGGATTGCACCGAGAAAGCACTAGTTTTGTCAAACCTAGTCTATCCAAGGAAGAATGGTCCGGACGATAGAGATGAATACAATTAATAAGGGCCACGAACTCCTTAGACCTTGCCCAATCTCTTAGCTTCCCTTTCAACAATTGGGGCTTTGGCATTGGCTTGTGAACTGCCCAACCTTCTACTTTTGAATCCAGCCCACTATTCCTTCACTTGCAAAATAAAGTTGCCATCCTCCAACCATGCCAATTCAGATCTAAAGGGTTTCAGACCCCAAGAATCCTCACTAGACTTAAGAGAATTGGATTACAATCTAATACCGCCCACAGAGCCCTTTGGACAATTCCTGGAATGCACTCTTCCCAGTCAGCTGAAACTAAGAATCAATTTAGTCTAGAACTGCTGGAACTTCTTGGGGATTTAGATCACTTAAACTTGCATCCAATAAGAGGTAAGTCAACGAGCTGATTATCTAACCAATAAAAACCCATAGTGAGAAATCACATATACTTCGGGTTTTAAAGTTGCCTGCAGGACATCATAGCAAATCCCAACTATTTCTGATATCCGTTAAGTCCTCCCACAGGAACTGTCTTCTTCGAGGATCATTTGGATTGGAGGGAGAGAAGGAGGGCACTGAATTCTTTCTTGATCCCACATCGCCCACACCATTTATGAAGTCGCCAATTCTAACTATGAATCTCATAACTCTATTGAAGTGAAGAGCCAATCCATGGATGGGAGGGAGGGAGGGCACTGGATTCTTTCTTGGTCCCACATCATCCACACCACTTATCAAGCCCCCGATTCTAACTACGAATCTCATAACTCTATCGAAGTGAAGAGCCAATCCATCAAACTTATCAGGTCTGTTGATCTTTCCTCAAAAGGAACACAACTACATGTCCATTTATCAAGCCACCAGTTCCAACCATGTATCTCACACTCTATTGAAGGAAAGAACCGACCCATCAAAATATCTGACCTCTTGATCTTTCCTCAAAGACCATATCCACATGTTCAAGTTTCTTCTGTACCCCTACATTTCCTGTGCTGTGAAAAAAATCAAAACATCTTTTAACACAATTTAAGAAAAGCAAGGCAACTGAATTAACTCATGTTGTGCAGACCCCTAAAGTAGAATAACTTGATGCAACCTGCTAATTGCCTTTACTTGCACTTTCTTCAGTGGCAGCACACATTGCTTACAGGGAACACCGTAGCATGAAGTTGAAATGTCAGTTTGATGCATCAGGTTGGCAGCTGGGCATCAAACTCGACTGGCACTTTCTTATGATACTTAACTGACTTGGTGCTTCTTTTGGTCGATGAACTTAGCAACTAATTTAAGCAGTATTAGCCAGACCATTCTTTAGTTTATTTGTTTACCTCTGATAGTTAAAGTAGCAAGGTTATTATTATTATTATTTTTTTGAATAATAACATGGTATGGTATATCTCAATCCTTATTTTTGTCCATTATTCATGATATTAATTTCTAAACTTCGTTCATGTTACTTAGGTTTGGAAATGATGTCATGGAGGTTGTTGCAAGCTGGACTAAAAACTTGTGTGTCGACATTTCTCAAGGCCGTACACAAAACTTGGCTAATGATGAGAGTTCCAGATCTGAGTCTGGTGAAGGGGTCAACAAATACTTGTCCAACTGGAGTGTGCTCGACATCGGAACAGGGAACGGTCTGCTTCTGCAAGAACTTGTAAAGCAAGGGTACTGGTTGGAACTCCATAGATCGTCTATATTTTCTAAGGCATTACAAAGCTACAATTTTTTATTTATTTAAAATGTTTGCCATGGCATATGAAAAGGAATAACCAAATGAAAAAAATTAAAAAATAAAATAAAATCAAAGGGTGGTATTGAGTTCAACTTTCATGTAGTGACCATGATGTTTGTTGAGAAAATAATAACTGACCACCAGTTGATCTGTCACTGACCCAGTCCATTTTTGTGGCTGGTTTCAGTCCAGTTTTTAAAACATTGATGTCATCTTAGCTATCCAAATTTTTTCACTATCGTTTTTCAATACATATTGAAATGGATACCCATGTCCAATGAGTTGGCGACATGGGGAATAGTCTAAAATGTTTGTGTTACCATGATGCTTGCTGACCATCCATCACCATTGGGTGTGCCCCATATAGCTACATAATCTGGCCGATCAAAGACAGGCAATTAAATTGCACATCAGACACATATAAGGCCGATCAAATGGTCCTGTTCAAAATTTGGATAGATCTGACCTTTGAGATAATTATCTGGTTCATTTAACCATCCATATTGCTGATCGAGACTACTTCAGGCAAGGTATTCGGTAACGGTAATGGTTTGTGTAACAGCTAACTGTGTGATTGTTACGATACAAGCTATAACGGGCAATACGGCCCTTGTAACAACCAAGACAGCCATGTAACAGTAAAATTCTTATTTTGAATGAAAAAATATAAAAAAGATATTGGAAATGTGAGGATCCGAAATATGTATTCCTTTCTGGTGTTGAACATGTATTTAAAGGTGTAACAGGCCATTCCTTGCTCAGTATGTTGTCTCGGGCTACCTGATACTGTTAACCTAAGACTGGCTCTAAAACAGTAAAACTCCCATATTTAAGCTTCTAAATATATAATATCAATACATAACAAAGATTACAAGTCTACCCGTAATTAATGTTGAGTTGATAACACAATTATAGGTCTGTTATGTGAACACTATTTAGGTTCCAAACACAAGTCACGCATAATTTAGTGGATTGGTGCTTGTTACATTTAAGTACAACAAAAAGATGGGAAAATGAAGGGGGAAAAATGATAGTTTAGCCCTTCTATTTCCCAATACGGTCCACTCTACTTCCGTTCATCAAGTCCCATTTTTGTGTTTGGATCCTCAAAATAATCCTACATCTAATTCAAACTTGTTTTTAAGTTTCTTTCATGTTTGACATGATTAAAGAAGTGGAAAAAGAGAGAGATTGAAAATAAAAAGTTTCAAAATAGGCCATTTCTTGTTCATATCAGTCGGTAACAGTGTATCGGCCCCTTAACGGTGCCAATATGGACCTATACGGCCTTTTTTTTTCACCCTCGTATTGCGTAATGGGAGTGACCTTTTCCTTAGTGGCCTTTATGGCTATAACATAACTGTTTTTTAACAACATGGCTTCAAATTTCCAAGTTGGTCAGGTTGAGAATTTGGACCACATCAAGGGCTGACGACTCAATTTAGTGGTCTGTTTTTGTTTTCATGGTCTACCGATCCAATTGCTCAAGTATCCAGAATGGACCCTCTTTGCTTGTGAGGTTGGATGTAAAACAACAGTTACTTATGATATTCTACTTATTTCGAGAATTTTTATTTTAAGATTTAGGATCTTCTGTGATAGTTGTTATTTCCCTTTTTGGATTTGAAATTTATTAGTCAATCTTGAGGATATGATTTAGATCTAAAACTAGTAAAATCTAAATTTGAAAGATCTCTTTGGATCTTTCTTCATTTTTATTTAGGCATGTACAAAGACCTCTGAGGTCATATGTATGAGATGGAGTTGATGAATATAGATTTGGAATAAAAGTGAGTGCTTCTCTTGATCTCTCTCTTCCTCGCATGCATATTACATCGTATTATGTCTAGTGCATACACCATTTAATAAATTATGTGTTTCTGTAATCACAAATGCCGTATAGTGTAATATCCACAAAGTAGTAAATTAACCTCAGGAATGTGTCTGATCCGTAGTTTTCTTGTATTTTTTCTTTAGTTTGCCATAATGATATTCTTGATACCATTGGTTTGAGATGGCCAGGATTTTTTTGTAAGCTTTCTAGCCATTTGCCCTCTTTTTATTTATTTATTTATTAAAAGTTGGGTTACCTACTTACCTTTCAAAAAGAAGAAGAAGAAATTCTCAAACTTTATGTAGTAAAGCACTGTTATCAATAAAAACAAAAATATGAGAAAAGCCTTTGTTTTGGGAGAACATACTGCCCACTGTTATACCCAGTCTAACGACAAAATTCCTCCTTTTGGACCGGCCACGATTATAAATTTTCACTTTTGTCCAATTAATCACATAATGAGTTCATAATTGGACAGGTAATGAAGTTACGGGCAAGCACCCAAACCAAAATGCGTTGACAGACAATTAGGGACAACAAAGTTATACAATTTTTTGTCCTCGGCCTATACTATCCTATCAAGTGGTCCAGATCATTAATGTGCCAATTGCTAAAGTGTCAGGCGTAGCCAGAAATAAATGATTTATCAACTGAAGGATATTCCAATTGGTCCAGTTTTGGAATATGATCGATGCAAGAGGTGCCTGATAAGATGGTTCAGATCGATGGGTATGTTCACCAATGGTGTTGTATTGTATGTTCACCAATGGTGTTGTATTGATGTTGTGTTAAAGCTAAGCCTGCAAACCTGCATTGTTAACATCAAGAAAACCCTGAAACATTCATGTTTCATGTTAAGGGTGTGTTTGGTTGGAGCAAATATCATGATTAAACAGGCTAATCTAGTGCAAAATAGTATGAAATATCATGATATTTGGTGCCATCAGACACCCTAAACTAAAAAAAGGAAAGCAGAATGAAAAGCATTTTAATGACTCCAAAAATTCTAAATACATCTTATGGGCTAACAATATCTGCCTATATCAGTATTGCATGCATGTCTCAAGAAAAGAACAGAAAATAACACGAAGAGAGGCCATGCCTCATAACTCAGGCATTCTCCAAATTGCATGATTAGGTTTTAATTTGTTGAAAAGGGTGTGGATTAATGCATGATGATGATAGTCCCCCCTTCTAACAATGCAAATCCCACTTTCCCTGTCTTGAATTGACAAAAAAACAGTAGAAGAATATTCAAAAGAAATTGGAACTGTTGTGCAATTCTTGCATTTATATATCTGGATCCTGGTGATATTTGCAATTTTGGACTTTGACATGCTTTTTTAGTTCTTGGTTATTTCAGCCAAACCCAAGTTGTGTGGGTGTTCCAACTCTGACCAGGTCTGACCAACTTGATTGCTTGTAAACATGAGTTGACTTGGTCCAGTTCGATCATTGTCTCATATGCTTCCAATGAGATTCTAAGCCTAAAGTTCACATGATGACTGGTAAATGCCAAGTGCGAAAATGTTATGCTAAATGAAAGGTCTAAAATGTTTATGCGATTGAATTAAGTTTTTTCCTCAAATCAGTGGAGATGATTTGAAACGAAACTCAGTTGTGGTTCTCACATGAATGTTTAAATTAATCTCTTGTTTTGTCTACTAGGAATTTTCTCTTCTTCTTTTCTTCTTCTTTTTGTCCCGAAGCAACACTTCCTGGATTTCAATACTTTATTTTCCCTGCCCCACTTTTTTTATTATTATTTACAACTCTTCTAAAACTATCATAATGAGTAGACTTCTGGTGATTTATTTCATTCAGGTTCTCGGATTTGACTGGAACTGATTACAGTGAAGCAGCAATTGATCTTGCACGGAACCTTGCCGCTCGTGATGGATTCACCAGTATCAACTTTTTGGTACTGTCATCCTTTTAGATTTTGTGCTGTTTTATACATCTCTTCGTTGTTCGAATATATTATAATTCTTGTGCATGAAATAATCTTCATTCTCAATGAAATTGAAGAGATTTCTGGCATATGCTGAGAATGTTATTGACCAATTCAGTGGCACAGAGGGGTGTCTAACCAGCGATTTAATGAAGCCCAATTCACCAGCAAAGTATTCCGCACTATATTGTTGTTATTTATATGTAACCCAGAATAGAAATTAATAAATCTAAAATCTAATCTTTATATTGTAGAAAAAAAAAGTCACAAGAATAAAGATGGCCAATAAACCTCAAAGTAAGTAATAAGTATTGGTGAGCAAAAAGGCAATGGACTGCCCCATGTTTGTAGTGATAACTTTGGGAGAAATCGATGCTCATTTAAAAACTCACTGATTGTCTTGGAATTCTTCTGAGTTGACTCCATTCCAGCTTTGGACTACAGAGTGCAAAATCTAATTTAAAAAATCAGTCAAAAGGTGGACAAATGATCCATCTGCCTTTCATTTAATAAAGCAGTAAGTTTCTCAATGAGGCGGAAGTGGATAGATGGATTCCTGCGTTGCATCTACTAGCTCATTTCTTCCTTTGCTCCAAGGAATTAGTCCATACATGCAGCATCAATCATGTAGTTGTAGCCGCTGAAATAACATCATTCATGAGGGCCCTTCTATGCGTAGAATCCTACTTTTCCATGTGGCACATGTTGGCTCTAGGCTGTCATCACGTTTGCTCCCATGGTGCATGTGCCATGGCTTGAAAATCAGGTTGGCAATCATTATGTAGGTGAAATATGCATGTCAAAAATGGACCATTGGAGAGTTCTTTCAATGGTCCATTATTTTGATACTCACATAAGAGTGCCTCCTTACATACCATGCATGTGTCAAAGTGGCACATGTGCAATCTAACCCATCCATAGGGTGTGCTCAACCATGTAAATGATCTTATTTGTACCGAACCCAACTTGAAACCTAGATCCAGAGACCTAATGAGTACCTGACGGTTACCCAAATCTGGTCAAATCATGGTCTGGGTTTTCGAGAATGAGACCCACACGCAAAAAGCACCCGACCTGGCAAGACCGGAACCTGGTTAAGCCAGGCACAGGTACAATTGGACCCGACCTGTTGACAACCCTAAAAATGGGTCCCCAATTTAGATTGCCTGGAATTGTTGCTCGTGACCCGCACAAAATTTAGTACATGCTATTTTTTTTTTTTTTTCCTTCAGCATTGCCAAGGGTTCCGCTAGTTTCTGTTGCCTAAAACTCCAACCATCTTTTAACTGGTGTGATGTATGGGATGTAATATGTTTTCCACAGGATTGCACTCTTGATTGGTAACAGATTCAGCTTTAATTAATTACTGTTATTTCGTTTGGGGTTCCATCATTTGGGTTTTGTATATGTATATTACTGGCTATTTTCTCTGAACATTCAGTTGTATCTGCTCCTATTGAAATCAATGGTTTTAGTTGATGATTCAATCAGACTTAGTGCTGTCCTTTACGCAATACATTTGTTCTAGGTCGATGATGTCCTTGAGACAAAGTTGGAGAAACAATTCCGACTCATTATGGATAAGGGGACCCTGGATGCAATTGGACTGCACCCTGATGGCCCTATCAAAAGGTAACAGGTCTCTACATCTTTGTTTTCTGTCGAGTTCAACTGTCTTCATTTTTCTCATGTAATCTTTAATCACGGTATCCCTGAGGCCCACACTAATGGGATGATATTGGCTTTGGGTTTTTGTGCTGTTTGGAACCTCCTGACAATTTTATTATTAACCATCCATTTGATAGCCTCAAAGATTATTAGGATTGTTTGGTCGGTTTGTTTTTTCCAAGCTCCTTTCCGCCTATAATGTGGCCCATGACTTGGACAGCCTGGATTGCCATCTGCATCTACCACTTGTCCAGTTGTTTGATCACCCGCGCATGTGAAAATCGTAATGAGCTATTGTCAATCTCACTGTTCAACTGTATATTCGCAACAATTAACTACTGCTACTATTCTGTCTGGAATCCTAATGGGCAAGTAAACAAAAGGCCAAGGACCGGTACCCATTTCCTGTGCAGATGGTTCGCTATGGGCAATGGTACATCCAGAGTGAACTTTCACTGTGGGTTTTTACACTAGAGTTTTCCCTAAATAAATTATGTAAGCATGCTTAGAAACTAAATCTCATTATCCAATTTTTCCTGAGCATCAACGATGCATGTTGCTTTAAACAATTGAAAAGACTTACTTTTTACACATGCACACAAACCCCACACACACCCACGCACTCACACCACTGTGGTTTTTCACGACAATGGGTACTCAAACCCATGAGTGTTGAAACTCGTTTGAGTATACCACTGAGGATGAGTAAGGACCCAACAATTGAAAAGACTTGATCCTATGGTTCAAAGGCTTTCTTAGACACAGTGAAGAGATTTTGTCACCTCCTGATGCACTGGAATGCAAGCAGTGTCCTAGTTAATGGGATTTGTTTGGATAGGGCCCATAGTTTGGCAATCTTCACCATTTGATCACCTAAGCCCTGGAAGATCCTTGATCTTGACCTTTTTGATGAGTCAGCTGCAAACAATTAAAAGCAACGAAAACATGTCAGTAGTTCACAGAAAAAAGGCCAAATGCAATCTTCACCATTTGATCACCTAAGCCTGGAAGATCCTTGATCCTGACCAATTTGATGAGTCAGCTGCAAACAATTAAAAGCTACGAAAACATGTCAGTAGTTCACAGAAAAAAGGCCAAATGATGGACGGCTAGGTTCTTCTGGTCGGAAGATCTTTGGGGCAATCTCCAATCCACTTGGGGGGCCTTTTGGATCAGTGGTCTCGTTCAAAAAACCATTGGCCCCAGTCATGTGGAACAGCTGCTACATGCTTGTACTCTACAGTGTGTTCTTCATTGTTTTTGGTGACTTTTATTTACAGGATCATGTATTGGGAGTCACTTTTGAAGTTGATTGCTCCTGGTGGAATTCTGGTTAGCTCCTTGATCTCCTTTCATCAAAGCTAAAATAACATCAGCTGGATTATAAAATGACTGGGTCTTGTGTGTTTCCAATCTGACCGTCCATCGTGGGTGCTGGTTGTGCAGGTGATCACATCGTGCAACAGCACGAAAGATGAACTGGTCCATGAGGTGGACAGTTTTAACCAAAGGTGTGTTGGACCGCCGGATTCGGAGCCGCCCAAGGAAGAAGAAGATTGCAGAGAGACGCCTCCGTTCCGGTACCTCAACCATGTCCAGACGTACCCCACATTTATGTTCGGTGGAGTGGAAGGTTCCCGTGTTGCGACTGTTGCATTCCAAAGGACCTGAAGGGATGGGTTTTGGTAGTGACATCTCTCCAGCAATGTTTGTGGAATTTTGGCGTGGGCCATGATGTATGAGCACATTTGTATTTCAGATATATGCTTCTTGTTTGCATGTGGGAGCAAAGGATTAGCATAAGGCCGTTCATCAGGTGGACCCTGTCATGAATATGCCATTGTCAGAGAGTCAGGCTGGTCTAGCGATTACATGGACCATACTTGTACGCCCAAATTGGACCCTCTCTCAATTGTCCATTTTTATTTTTTTTTTCTTTTAAATATGTAACCAAAATTCATGACTGCACAGGTCTGGCTTTCATGCCAAGGCCCATTCACGGTGTGACCCACCTGATGAATGGCCTAAGATTCCCTTCTTCAATTCCATAAATGGATATTTGCTCTAGTGCACAGCCTCTCTGCCATGTATTGTTCTGCTTTCAGAAACTCCATAATACTGAAGGGATGTTGTTTGATACTCTGGCAGTGTTGTGATTGATACGCAGGCTCCTAGGATTTGTAACAGATTAGCTCGAAATAAACTTCCAAGTAGTGGAATCTAATGTAGATAGGTCATCGGCCAAAATCAGATTGGTTTGACAATCTTAACCTTTCATTCGTAACTTGTTCATCTCAACCGTTGGTTATTCCTCATCACTGCCATTCAATAAGTAGGCGTGTGGATTGTAAGTAGGGGTGTACACGAACTGAGCTAGCTCGGTTAGCTCACTCGACTTGACTCGAAAAAGCTCGATTCGATACGGTTCGAAGCTGAGTTTGAGCTGAGTCAAGCTGATTTTTTGAGCTTGAAAATGAGTTCGAGCCGAGTTCGAGCAGGCCCTAGCTTGACTCGACTAGGATCGAACCAGTTCGGTGACTCGGTTACTTTGCCATTGATGTTGCTCCAAGTGTTTGATAAAATGACTCAATGAAGTGTGGTTGGTGGCAAGGAAGGTATGTACATGAAACAAATACCCTTTCTTTTCTTGATTTTTCTTGGTTTTTATGTTGCTTAGAACGTGTTTGATAAAATACCTGTAAAACCATTGCTTCTGTTTTACATGCATAGGGATTTTGAAGGTGCAGTTCAGGTGTTTGTGGAAATGCTGCAATGGGAACTCAGCTCGATCTTGGCTTGAACTTGACTCGAACTGGCCTAGCCAAGCTCGAGGACCGAGCCGAGCCGAGTTTGAGCTGAGGTCAGCTAATGGCCGAGCTGAGTTGAGTTGGGCTCGGTCGAGTTTGAGCTGAGGTCAGCTAATGGCTGAGCCGAGTTGAGCTGAGGCCAGCTCGACTCGGTTCAACTCGATGTACACCCCTAATTGTAAGTTACTTTACCTAAGCTATTTGTGCCTAAAGTAGCTTTATCTTGGTTTCTATTCTTTAGTAGATTAGTATGTTTGGTAAACAACATATTTATCAGTCAAATAGTAAAAAAGTATGTGTGGTTTCTAACACAAGTACTTATCTCTCAAGTTTATTCGTGCACCCTTAATATCCAGCTTACAACACGTGGGCCTAACCTTTGACATGGACGGTTCATTATGTTGGGCCCCTTAGCCCGTTCTTCAATGTGAATCATTCATCGTGTAGGGCCTACTTTCAATATGGACCATTCATCTTGCAAGGCTCACCTTTGATTTGGGTATTCATCATTTGGGCCCACCTTGTATGTGGGGCCACTGTCGTGGGGGCTTATCTTTAACGTAGGCCAATCATCATAGGCCAACTATCAAACAGGCCTAACTTTGAAGTGGGTTGTCCATCAAGTGGGGCCAACCTTGGATGTGAGTCATTTGTCACTAGGGGCAGACCTTTGATGTGAATTGTTCTCGTGTGGACTCAAACTTGATATGGGTCATCTATCATGTGGGGTCCACCAACAATTTTATTGTCCAGCATGTGGGGCACCATGTGGGGTGCACCTTTAATATCCATCTGTCATCATGTGGAGCTTGCTTTTGATGTGGATTGTCCATCATGTGGGCCCCACCTTCGATGTGGGTCATCCATCAGTTGGGCCCAGCCCACCTTGGATGTGGGTCATTCATCATTAGCACCTTTGATGTGGACTGTCCATTATGTGGGGCCTACTTGGATGTTGGTCATCCATCTTGTGAGGCCCACAATCAAAATAAATTGTCCATCATGTGGGGCCCACCTTCAATGTGGTTACAGCTGTACACAAGTCGAGTTAGTTCAGTCACCTCGCTCGACTTGACTCGGAAAAGCTCAACTTGTCTCGGCTCGAATTGGATTTAGACTAAGTCAAGCTAGTTTTTGTAGCTCAAAAAAAATTCCGAGCAGAGTTCGAGCTTGCCTAAGCTCGATTCAACTCGGATCGAACTTCAACTCGAATCGAATCAGCTCAATGGCTTTGTTATTTTGATATTGATGCTGCTTGCCAAGTGTTTGATGAAATGACTCAATGAAGTGTTGTTTCAGGTGCAAACATTTTTCACGGGATCAGTTGGTAGCAAGGAAAGAATAGATACGAAACAAATCACTACAAAAAATAAAAACTATACATAATAAAACTACCCTCTTATCTTAATTTTGATGTTGCCTGCCTAATATTTGATGAAATACGCATAAACTGTTGTTACTGTTTTGCATTATCTAAAAATTTGAAAATGCACTCTGTGTTTAAGAAAATGTCACACTAGCTCGAACTCGGCTCGACATGACTCGAATTGCTGATTGAACTGAGCCGAGCAGGCTAGTCAAGCTCGAGGATTGAGTCGAGCTGAGTTCAAGCCGGGGTTAGCTACTGGCCGAGCTAAGTCAGAGCTATGCCAAGCTAGACTCAGTTCAACTTGTGTACAACTCTAAATGTGGCTCATCTATCATTAGGGCCCACCTTGGATGTGGTCATTCATAATTAGGGGCCAATAGTTGATGTAGACCATACATTATGTGGGGCCCACCTTGATGTGGCCCTCCATCATGTGGGGCCCACCTTTAATGTCATTGTCCATCATATGAGGCCAACTTCAATACCCACAACCCCTCACGTGGAGCCTACCTTTGATATGGACTATCCATAGTGGCCCCACCTTCAATATAAGCCTTTTATCATTGGGGCCTGCCTTGGATGTGGGCCATCATTAGGAGCCTACCTTTGATGTGAACTATTCTATTGTTGGCTTACCTTGATGTGGGTTATCTATAATGTAGGGTCCACTTTTGACGTGGACCACCCATTACGTAGGGCCTCCTTTAACGCGGAGAAAAGTAAAAAGTCAAAAGTTCAACCGAAAAAGCAAAATCTTACGTAGCAACTTTCATCACTTAAATTATTTTTTATAACATAGCTTATCAAATTAAGTTAAAAAAAAGTAGCATATTAAGTGACGTAACTTTAAAAAAAGATTACTTATTTGGATGATTGACGTAAATTAATTATCTGCCACCTGTAAACTTTTTTTTTTTTTTTTTTCTTCTTTAAAATTAAACTAAAAGAAAAACAGTTGCACATGCAAACGCGCCTACAGCTCTCGTAAGCGAAGCCCGTCCCATGCCCAACCGTTTCAATACCAGCGGGCCCCACAGTGGTCCCAGGATGACCAAAATCGTCTACAACACAAACCTATTTGGGCCCCACCAGGTTTTGTATGTGAAATCTACTCCATCCATCAGCTTATAAATCTTATAATCACTGCTTTATAAAAAAAAAAAAAAAAAACTCATATGGGCCACACCAATTCAAATAATGTAAAATTGCACCTTTCTTTAAGGGTGTGCCGGGCCATCGGGTACTAAAACGCAAGTGCGACGGGCAAAGTCTCCATTAGTGGTGGGTGGGACTTCCCCCACAAGAAATTAGATTAGTATCATGTGACCACATGGACCACGTATCTGATATTAAACTGATAGAGACAGATACGACACGCAAATCAGGTTGATTTTTGTATCTTCCTTTCATTCTGATGAGTCACACCTGAGACCTCATGAACGGGTCTGATGAAAGATAAGAGACCATGCTGGCCCTACACACAAACCTGTGGTTGGCGTCACATACCCATTTTTCCTTGTGTGATGTGGCCCACCTGAGTTTTGTAATTGGCTGATTTTGGTCCAACGGCCCAGCATCCACTAGTACACCTGATGGACGGTTGGATTTCGCATGTGCTGTGTAAAACAGACATGGTAGGCTATCCTATGTAATGCAGCACAAAAATCAGTAGGATCAAAAAATTCGGGTGGGCCACATAATGGGGAACGATGCAAAAACACTCCTTAAACCTCTAAATCTTTTTAATAAGGTAGTTTGGAGTGGCCCTTCATCCTGTGTGGCCCACCTGATGAACGCATGTTGGATGGCCCCTTCCCATTGCTCCCAGTAATGTGGCCCACCTGAGCTGTAAATTTAGCTGAATTTTGGCCCCAGAACCTAAGATCAAGGGGCACACCTGATGGACGGATTGGATGTCAACCCGTTGGGCAAAGAACTCGTGTATGGTAGAGGATTCCAAGTGGGGAGATTGTGGATCAGTACACCGGGTCCCACCCACCTGCGGTGACAATAGGTCTGGTAGTATAGCGGGTCAGCTGGCCCGAGGAGCTTTTGAGACAGTTTCGGGCCCAGCTAAATGGGTAGTGGGACGGGCTCAGGCTAATAACTTTGGCCTATTTAAGTAATCGGGCCCGTCCACGAAACCCGAAACCAAAGATAGAAGATAAATATATATAGCGAACCACTCGTCAAAAAGTACATGGCCCCAGTCCTTCGAGATAGAGATTATACGGTTCGGGTCCCTTGGACATTGAGTCGGGCCTGCCTCAAGACATATCCATAAGCCCTACCTGATGAGGAGGGGGTCTCATGTTCAACTGATTGTACCACAAGCTATGGTCCACCCAGTAAATAACTTTCAACGTTTCATGTGAATTCAAAATCTAACCCGTCCAATACGTTGTCCCCATCATCAGGATCACCATGTGCAAGATTCACACATCCAAATATTGAGTGTATCATAGTTGTATCGTATTGTTATCAATGGCTGGAAATGTTTTCTTTAGTGTGGCGTACCTGATGGGTAGATGGTGCTGATTTTTAAATAAATAGATCCTAGTGATGAGACCAACCTATTGGAAGGGTTGGATGTTTCATGTACACCATAGATTTCAAGTTATCTACTAGGTGGACCTTATTACTTGTGGTCGAACTAGATCTGACATGAGATACGCATGGTTCGGTGTTATGCTATAATGCTAGCCGGCGTGTTCTCAACCAAAATATTGGTATTTTGCGTCCTATATATCAACGTAGTAACCACTTATTTTCATTCGATCCGAAAAAAAACATAAATTACCGTAATATATTTTTATTCGTACGGACGAACCCAGAAAGATGAAAATACCTCTGCTTTATCCTAACAAGTAGGGGTATTTTTGTCAAAAAACCTACCTCTGTACCTTAACAATTCACTTCAGTAAGCTAAGTTTTCGGGCGACCAAACAAAAAAAAGGCATAATACAGACTCATTTGAAGTGCTAATTTTTTCCAAAATATTTGGAGTCATTTGATACTTTTGAAATCCTATGGTACTTTTTTTTTTTTTTTTTTTTAAACACACGCACACACCCCCACACACTCACACTAGTGGAATTTAACCATTGTGGATACTCGAACCCTTGACCAGGTGTTGAAACTCTTGAGAGTCTACCTCCTTAGCAAGAGTAAGGATCCATCCTATGGTACTTGATACACCTGCACTCTTAAACTTTACATAACGCATGCATGTTGTTATCGTTCGAATCAGGTGGACACGTATGATTGGTTGTGGAGGAGCACTCAGCGATGAGCGTATTAGGAAACTAGAAGATGTGAACAACAAGGAAAGCCAATAACAGCCATAGACCTTTCATGAGTGATTTTGAAACCGTCTTGTATCTTTATAAGTTAGATTGGATGATCCTTATTTAGACGGGAAACAACTCTCCATATTGTTGCAAAACCTCGGTGTGATCTTTGATTAAGATTAGGTTGGGCCCACCTTTTCTGAGTTTAGGGTATAATTCTCTCCAGATTACTCATACCACCCTGGTGGTATTTAGTGTTGGGGGCCTTGCACAAAACCTTAGAATTTAACCTCCCGAAACAAACCAGAATTATGGATAATAAAGCAATGAAATAAATCAAAGCATAAATCACATACCACATAAGAGATTTTACGTGGAAAACCCTCAAAGAGGTAAAAACCACGGGACCTCGTCCAGATCAACAATCCACTATAAAGTAGAATGTTACAACCGTCTTCACTCACGTAGGAGTGGATAAACAATGAGTGAATAAAAGAAAGACGGAGAGATCTAACCGCTTACGAGGACGTAGAAGCGTTGAGATATCAAGTGCACAATAGATTACCTCTACGAGTAGAACCTCCCTTCCACAAACTTCCTCTCTATTTTTCTCTCTTTCTCTAACACCTTTGATAGCCCTAAACCCTTTAGCAAATCTCTTGTAAAGCTTTAGGAAATCCTCTTGTCATGTCTCATTACCCTATAAAACCCTAAGGACTCCTATTTATAGTTTTAGGAAACTCCCTTTCGCATCCTTGTTGCGAAAGGAATCAAAATATGAAATCCGCACAAAATCGCGGAACGAAATTGTGTAACCTCGACTGGTCGAACTGAGTCCTCGACCGGTTGAGTGCCACCCACGACCAGTCGAGCACCTCCTTCGACCGGTGGAGCACCCCGGAGAAAAATAACCCAAAGTCGCTGGACTTTAAGTCGAGTCAGGGCTCGACTCCACGACTGGTCATGCACCATCCCTCGATTGGTCAAGCAAGGCTCACGACCGGTCGAGCATGAGACAAAAATCCCATCAAATCTCTCCCTTTTTGTCCTAGGGGGGATTCACCTTCTTCAAGCCTGTCTGGTTTCTACAAACCTCAAACTTGTCTTTGAGTAAAGCCTTGGTCATCATGTCTGACCCATTATCGTCTGTTTGGTCCTTCTTAACCTGTAACACCTTCTGTTCAAAAGTATCTCTAATCCAGTGATACCGAATCTCTAAGTGCTTTGACTTGGAATGCTGACTTGGATTCCTGCTCAAGTGTATAGCACTTTGACTATCGAAATAGACCACGTGTTGCTCCTGCTTTAGGCTAAGTTCGTATAGGAACCTCTTCATCCAAAGCATCTCTTTACATGCCTCTGTGACTGTAATGTACTTGGCCTCTGTCGTCGACTGCCATATCTGCATCTGTGTAGCCCTCTAACACAGGTTTACCGTCGCCATAGCATAGGCTTAACCTGGATGAGCCTCTTAGATACCGCAGTATCCATTTCACTGCTGTCTAATACTCTTTACCAGGATTGGCAAGATGCCGGCTGATTACACCAACCGCATATGCTATGTCTGGGCGTGTACACACCATAGCATACATCAAACTTCCTACAGCTAACGCGTAGGGTATTTTCTGCACAACCTTCTTTCTGAATACTCACTTGTTGCTCAAAGCTTTCTTGCCCTTAGACAATTTCACCATATCATAGGTGTGGTTCTTACGCAAGGATTTCATCTCCTCTTGCATAGCTTTCAACCATTCCCCCTTATCCTCGTCGGCTAGTGTCTCAGAATAATCTTCTGGCTCTCCCCCATCAGTCAGCATAATGTACTCATGCGGCGAGTACCTCTTGGACGGCTGTTTGTCCCTAGATGACCTCCTCACCTATGGCTCAATAAGTGGATCAAGTGGCTTCTAAAGGAATTCCCTCATCCTCTGTACATTGCTGTACTCCCCCGTCATCAGGCACCACGAGAGGAATAATCGGATCCATGTCCTCTAACTCACCTGAACTAGGCTAATTCTTCTCTGGCTTACCAACGTCTTCTATACACAGATCTTCAAAGAAAACCACATCTCTATTACTGACGAGATTCTTCTCGGTCGGATCCCACAATCTGTAACCGAACTTTTTATCACTGTACCCTAAGAACACACACTGCCTAATCTTCATATCGAGCTTGGACCTCTCGTCCTTTGATACATGAACGGATGCCCTGCATCCAAATACCCTGAGATGACTGTACGATGAATCATGTTCAGTCCACACCTTCTCAGGTACTTCTTTATTTAACGGGGCTGATGGAGACATATTTATCAAATACACTGCCGTGTGCATTGCTTCTCCCCAGAACGTCTTGGGAAACTTCGCATGGGATAACTGCATCTGATTCTCTCTACAATGGTGTGATTCATTCGCTCAGCTACACCATTATGCTGGGGGTCTTGGGAACCATCTGTTCATGTCGTATACCCAGGGACTTACAACACTCATGAAAGTCGCTAATGTATTCACCACCATTGTCAGTGCGAATGGACTTCAATGATCTACCTGTCTCTCTCTCGACCATAACATGAAACAATTTAAACATACCAAAGACTTCGTCCTTGGATTTCAAAGCATACACCCAAACCCTCCTAGATGCATCATCTATAAAAGTGACAAAATACAATGCCCCACTCAAGGTTTTTGTCCTCATAGGACCACAAACATCAAAATAAACCAAATCTAATGCATGCACTTTATTAACATGAGAAGCAGATTTAGTAAATGAAACTCTTTGCTGTTTCTCTGATAAACAATCAAGACAGGTTTTGAGAGGTGTACCTGTTATGTCTATAAGGAGCCGCTTCCTTGATAGTAGCTGAGGCCCTTTTTCACTCATGTGGCCTAGACGCCTGTGCCACATGTTAATAGCTGAATCTTCCGCTACGTTCAACCCACCCTTGCACACACTGACATTTGCCTTATAAAGGGTACAACACTTCTTTCCTCTGACCACAATCAATGGACCCTTGATGAGCTTCCAGCGCCCATCAGCAAACCGGCTTTTATAGCCATCATCATCCAACCTTCCCATCGACATCAAGTTGAGGCGAAGGTCTGGGATATGCCTCACATCCTTAAGAACCAATGTGCAGCCCACATCGCTCTTCACACAAATATCACTGACCCCTACGATCTTCGATACGCCAGAATTTCCCATCTTCACGGTCCCATAGTCACCTGACTTGTAGCTTGTGAAGAAGTCCCTGCATGGAGTCGCATGAAAGAAGCTCCCGAGTCTATGACCCAGTCGGTGTCCTGACTCGTAGCCGTGAGACATACATCATGATCTGCAGAAAGAATAACTACAACGTCGCTATATGAAGCGACCGCAGTGGAATCTGATTCATCTTCCTTCTCCTTTCTTTTTCCTTTCTTGTCGTTCTTTGCCTTATGACATTCATGCTTATAGTGGCCCTTCTTGCCTCAATTCCAGCATTCAACATCTTTCCTAGTACTTGACTTGTCTCTTGATTTATCTCGGGCCTTCCCGCCCTTCCTGTTCTTTCCTCTCCCCCATTCCTGTGTCACAAGGGCTTCTTGCTGAGTAGTCCCCTGAGACTTCCTCCTTGTCTCCTCATTAAAAAGACAGCCAGTAACCTGTTCCATGGATATCTTTCCGTCTGGCGCGGAGTTACTTAGAGACACCACCAATGTCTCCCAACTGTCAGGCAACGAACTAAGCAATAACAAAGCTTGCAATTCATCATCCAGGACCATTTTCATAGCGGAGAGCTGGTTCACTATATTGCTGACCTCATTTATATGCTCGGCCACAGAACCACCATCTTTGAACTTGAGATTCACAAGTTGTCTTAACAGAAAGATTTTATTACCGGCTGTCTTCCTCTCATACAGCCCTTCCAATTTCAGCCATAGGCTAGCTGCTGAGGTCTCCGTAGACACATGGCAGAATACGGAATCATCCAACTATTGTCTAATAAATCCCACCGCCTTCCGGTCCATCTTCTTCCAATTATCATCAGACATATCCTTGGATTTTGCTGATATGCCTAAAATTGAAGAATATAGGTCCTTTCAATAAAGCAAATCATCCATCTTAGCCTTCCATATGGTCCAATTAGAACCATTGAGGTTGATCATCCTTGATGAGCCACCTTCCATAATTCAAAACCGATCCTACCCGTTCAATGAACTTAGCTCTGATACAACTTTGTTGGGGGTCTTACACAAAACCTTAGGATCTAGCCTCCCGAAACAAACCAGAATTATGAATAATAAAGCAATGAAATAAATCAAAGCATAAATCACACACCACACAAGAGATTTTACGTGGAAAACCCTCAAAGAGGTAAAAAACCACGGGACCTCGTCCAGATCAACAATCCATTATGAAGTAGAACGTTACAACCGTCTTCACTCACGCAAGAGTGAATAAATAATGAGAGAATAAAAGAAAAACGGAGAGATCTAACCGATTACAAGGACGTAGAAGCGCTAAGATATCAAGTGCACAATAGATCACCTCTACAAGCAGAACTTCCCTTCCACAAACTTCCTCTCTCGCTTTCTCTCTTTCTCTCACACCTTTGATAGCCCTAAACCCTTTAGCTAATCCCTTGTAAAGCTTTAGGAAACCCTCTTGTCATGTCTCATTACCCTAGAAAACCCTAGGGACCCCTATTTATAGTTTTAAGAAACTCCCTTTCGCATCCTTATTGCGAAATGACTCAAAATTCGAAATCCACACAAAATCGCGGAACGAATTTGCGTAACCTCGACTGGTCGAGCCGAGTCCTCGACCGGTCGAGCGCCACCCACGACTAGTCGAGCACCTCCTTCGACCGATCGAGCACCCCGGAGAAAAATAACTCAAAAGTCACTGGACTTTGAGTCGAATCAGGGCTTGACTCCACGACTGGTCGTGCACTAGCCCTCGACCGGTCGAGCGAGGCTCACGACCGGTCAAGCATGGGACAAAAATCCCATCATTTAGTTAGGTCAATTTGGAGCACGGTGGAAGCTTAGATCTCGAGCTCTTTATCTTGATGGTCCTATGCCTATAATGTAGACATTCCTATTAAGATAAATACTTATTTACTAAGTTATGTCCTCGTCGGAGGGCTCATCTCTTCGTACGGAGAGTTGCTTACCCTATTCCCGAGGTTTGTGTTCAAATAACTCGAGACAAAAGCCGATCCTAATGCTTTAATAATTCGACTTCATGGCACTCATGGTCAGCTGTTCCTTCCATATGGTTGTAGACCATTTCAATTCTGCCGGCAACACATGTATTAAAAATAAATAAATAAAAACTGGTTAAATCGTAGAGCCCACTGTCACTAAATAATTTTTCAGAAATCAGATTAGTTGAGCAATCCTAGTCTCTGATTGGTGGAGACTTGTTTGTTGAAATAGGAGAATTGGATATATTTTCATTTTAAACCGTTCAATAAATGTCCACCAATCCATTGACCAGATAATCAAATAAAAATTAATTTTTTATTCATGGGAAATCTGATCCATGTGAAGTGTGTACCCCACCATTAATTAAGGTCCCCCGACCTGTCAAGCAAATCCACTCATGAAGCAAGCCTTACCATCAGAATCGATTGATGGACGATGGTTAGGCTAGGAGTATAGGTGTGTCCCACCTAATTAGTGGATTGGCCTGATATCCTAGAAAGGTGATCTTCATGGTGGGGCCCATCTTTTACATGGCTAGGATGTCGTATAAAATGGACACTTTGGCAGGAAAGTTGGTGCTATATCATGCTAAGTTAGCATGCAGCTAGATGTAGGTGCTCTTAAGGGAACATCATTTCCTTCAAAGCTATAGACAGCAAATGCCTCCAAATCTTTCTCTAAATTTGGCTATGTTAGGGATACCGCATCAAACACTAAATTTTAGAGGAAACCGTTAGATGGTGGTGGACCGCCCTTTTACCAGCCCCATATGGTATGTTACATCATCTATTTTGGAGAAGAGAAAGATTACAAACCCATGGTTTCTATGCTATTTTGGATAATGGGATGCATCATGGAGGACCGTACGTTATATGGAGGTGCATGGATCTTGACAATACAAATGTGGGCTCAATAGGATGGTGAGCAGTGCAAAAATCACTTCAATGGAATGATCCTAACCATCCAAATTTCCCATTTAGTTTCAACTGATGACCTTTCTTCCATTCAACCATTTGATAACTCCTGATCCGACAGATAGGATCATCCAACATGTGATCTCTGTACTATGACTATAGACAGACTGATTTAGACGGTCTGGATTGTTGTAAATGTAAGGAAAATGTCCAGTACAAACATGCATGGTATAATCCATCGTACTCCTCCGTAGTATTATATAATTTCAACCCAAACCATGAAGCCAACCTTGCTTGATAATCTTGAAGAAAAAATTAGTACCGGAGACGCTTACCATTTAAGGGTTTTTTTTTTTTTTTTTTCCAACGGCCGCAAACTTTGATTACCAAAGTAGTTTTTAGGGTACGGAAAGAGGTATTTGAACGAAAATGCCCCTTGTTTTAAGTTATAAGTAGTGAAAATGGTTAGGGTATTTTCATATGAAATGGGTATTTTCTGTGCATATAAAGTCTAGTTTGGTATGTTATGTTTTGAGGCGGTTAAAAAGGTAAGGGGGTCAAAGGTTGGGTCTATAGTAAAAAAATTACCGCACCTTTTGATACTCTGGCGGAGTATGGAACTTGATGCATAGGCACTCAGAATTTGTACAGGTGGTGCATAATAAAATAAGATCATGGTTGAGATGCATCTAAATTGGGACCCATAAGTGGACAGATTAATTTGAATTATTTGTATTCCACACATGCAATTTTAAAGAAATTTCAAAGTGACTGAGTATCATCCATCACCCTATTCGAGTGTACCAAAGTTCCTCTCACCTTGATTCTACACTTCTAAAAACAAGGCTCACTTTACAAAACCAATCAAATGTTAGATTCTCCCATATAACATCAATACAAGTGAAAGAACTAAATAATACCCTAATCTATTATACGATGATAACAAATTCCTAATCAATGGCTGAGATGAAGTAGAAGAGAAACAAGATAAAGAAAAAAAGTACCACTTAGAAAAGTAAACCCAAGTGTACCAACTACTGTTCTTGCAATATTTAAAGACTCATACACATTGGCATCTCTCTTAAGCTTATAATCATATCCAGATTGATAATTCCACCCTTCACTACCTTTACAGTATCTTTGCAACCTGTCATGCATCTTCACTTGTTCTATTCTCTCTTTCAGAGTGTTCATGTTGGCATCCACAATATTAGCTGATTTCCCTGTAAAAATCATCCAAGATAGAGTGAATATTACGAGAGAAAATAATCATGCATGCTCTTATCATTCTTGGACATGTTGAGATTTGGTTCATTGATCCAAACCATTGATATTGTGGGCCGTACCATGGACGATTAGAAATGTGTAAGATGGTAAAACCATAAATCATTAGAATTTTTTTAGTTTTTGCAAAAAGCATGATTGGTTTCGCACTTTGTGGTGGAAAATAAAAAATGTTGCGAAAATTAAAAAGAACACAATTCATATTCAACGAAAAAAATGTCAAATGTTCTATAGCTATGATCTTCAAAAGTAGGCTATTTTTGTGCATGGCCCATCCACAACAACTAACATCTAGTCATTGAATCATGGCCCCACTTACACATACTACAAATTTATTTAACTAAAAAAAGGCTAAATGTTCTATAGCTATGATCTTCAAAAGTGGATTATTTTTGTGCATGGACCACCCACACCAACGAACATCAGATCATTGAATCATGGCCCCACTTGTGCATACCACAAACTTATTCAACTAAAAAAAAAAGCTAAGTGTTCTATAGTTATGATTTTCAAAAGTAGGTTATTTTCGTGCATGTCCCACCCACACCAACCAACATCAAATCATTGAATATCATGGCCCCACTTGTGCATACCACAAACTTATTAAACTAAAAAAAGGCTAAATGTTCTATAAGCTAAGATCTTCCAAAGTGGGCCATTTTTGTGCATGGGCCACCCACACCAACGAACATCAGATCATTGAATCATACCCCCGCTTGTGCATACTACGAAATCATTAAACTTAATAATAATTAAAAAATTTAAATAAAATAAAAAGGCTAAATGTTCTATAGCTAAGATCTTCCAAAGTGGGCTATTTTTGTGCATGGACCACCCACACCAACGACATCAGATCATTGAATCATAGCCCCTCTTGTGCATACTACAAATTCTCATAACGAGCAAGACGTATTTCCTTCTCTCTCTCTAAAATTACCTTGATCTCCATAGCTTTGAGCTCTAACTTTCAGGGATTTGCGAGACTTGAGCGTAGGACGTGGCCTGATGAGGCCATTGGAGGACGGCAGAGAAGTAGCCATGATGTTGCAGATGTGTTTCTCTACCTTTCCCACGTATACATAGAGACACAGTTCAATAAACTAATATTATCCTTACTCGTTTTGAGGCGTACGTCAACTTGCTATGCGGGTTTACAATATAAAAATATAGTCTACATGAATTATTCGAGTACCAAATCCATGGAATTCAAACATGAAACGCTGTAATTTTGTCTTTTCAAGGTGGGCCATGCTATTTTCTAGATTGGCGTTAAGTGATCCTCGACCACAGACTTTCACAGTATACTCGGGCTTTCAGTTCTGGCTGTGGGGTCCATGTTTCTGTATACGGTCTGGATGAACCATAGACGAAAAGTTTCCCAGATCAAAATGACTGTAGCCACCCATCTTGGGATTTTTTTTTTATTCTTCAGATCAGTTTGGATAGTTGCTGTATTTGTTTTTCTAACTGTCCGTTTGTAGGCCATTGATCAGAAGGTTAGCATCGTCCCATCAAGCAGATTCTCGGGCATGGTCCATCCATGGTGAAAAGAAACAAATCACTGGTCAGGATTACTTAAAAATGGACCACACCTCTCGGAATTAAAACCTCGAGTACATTGTGCAGAGGATCGGTTGGAATTTTTGCGCTTGAAAACACCTTCAGGGTATAGCAATTAGCTGAGTTATTTCTTGGGCGCTTGATCGAGACGTTTACTAATCGGGCCCACTAAATGAGTGGGTTCGGAGTCTTGGATCGGGTCTCAAAAGAAAATTGCAAAACATAGGGCTGTATATGAGCCAAGCTAGCTCGAAAAGCTCGCTCAGCTTGACTCGAGTTAGCTTGACTTGACTCGACTTGAACGAAGAATTAAGGTGAGCCAAGTTTTATATGACTCGGTTCATTTTGAAAACAAGTCAAGTTCAAACATAGTGGAGTTTGACTCGACTCGACTCGAACTTAGCTTGGTAAAGCTTGAGCTCAGCTCGACTCAAATATATTATTATTATTATTATTATATATTAATGTATATTATATTATATTATATTTAAAATTTTAAAAAAATAAAAATAAAACATAACTCCTATCGTACTTGTCTATCTCTCTTATACCATTTCCCTTCCTTACCTAACCCGCCGCGCTCGAGCTCTTCTCTCTCTCTCTCTCTCTCTCTCTCTCTCTCTCAACAAAGTACCATCTACGGTTTTATCTAATGTTATATATGCGTGTGTATTAATTAAATACTTGATTTGGGGGTTGGGTCGGATTATTGAGTTAAGTCAAGTGTGGGTTGTGGGTTGGGTCAGGTTAGGAGCAAGCTCGACTCGACTCGAAGTAAGGCCGCCTCAACTTAATCCATTAACTCGCCTTGAGCTCGACTCGAAAGTTTTGGCAAACAAGTCAAGCTTCAATATATAGTAAGCTTAAGGCCGAGCTCGAGCTCAAGCTTGAACTCGAGAAGAGCACGGACAAGCCAAGCCAAGCTAAGCTTAGCCCACCTAGACTCGGCTCGGCTTGGCTCGATGCACAGCCCTAGCAAAACATGGGTCCGCCCTAACTCGGGTCTCAGACTGAGTTTGCGAGGTCATCACCCAAACCCCACTGGCCAATCTGGGCCGTTGGTAGACTAATCTATAGGTGCAAATCAGACCCACAACCCAAGTTATGTCACTCTTCCCTGTCAAAATTTGACCGCTAACCATTCTCTTTGACCATCAATCTGAAGGCCACTGATCAGATGGCTAGGATCAACCGGTCAGTAAATTTTCTGACCACTAAGCATCCATGGACAGTGTCTAGACGGCTCGGATTCGCTGATCACCGTGAAAATGTGACGTAATGAGTAACTAGTGGCAGTAAATTCCATATTTTCGTAATCTATCAACTGGGCCACAAGGATTAGTGCAAGGCCGACTGCAGGAGGTGGGGCCCACCATGGATAAGCCATGGATGGTCTTCGTACACAGTATAAATTATTTAAAAAGTTTATTGACTCCAGAAGGGTTCGTTTCTTCCGAATATTTTTAATATGCCGGCTATCCGGTTGATAGATAATTAGTAAGGACTTTTGGTTTATAAAGTTAAAATCAGGGGCTTTCTTGAACTTTTCCTTGCGTTTTTCAGAGGAAAAACATTGATGGTTGGGCAGAGTAGGGCCATAAAAATACATGCGCATTTATATTTTCCACGTGGAATAAGTTTACATCAATCCAATCCGTTCAAATCATGATTCATACTAAATTTTGGTAAAAAAAAATAAAAAGATAAAATGTATTGGGCAATCTCATCCTCCAATTATCAGGATTTATTTATTGCATTTTGGACCGTCAGAATTATTTTACTTTGACTCTCAACTAGTTCAAACCATACTTTCATTTTAGGTTTTTTATTTTTTGCATGAACAGAATATTATGGGCCCATAATTTGGACTATTTGGATTGAGATACATAGTTCCACATGGATAGTGTCTGAATTCAGGCACACAAATTTTCATACTCCACCAGCATATCATCTAACTATTGTTTCGTGAAGAATCTATCTATGGGCTTGCGACAAAAAGTCTTCCAGACAGGAGAGACGTATTTAATGGGAAATTTAAATAAATAGGGAGATAAAAATAAATTTTAAAAAATAAAAAATAAAAAATTTACACCTATGTTAGTTGAGCACCATTTGTCTGTACTCCTCTCACATGTGGCACTGATGTAAAATATCCAAGCCACCCAAATTGTGGGTCCCATTGTAGATGGTCCACACGTCTAAATTCATACTGATCAAACAATCCTAACCATCCAAATAAACGCTTAAAAAAAGTTCAACCATTCTGGATTTGAAGTAAAAAATCAGATGGCCGATATGATCTCATTGCAAATTCACCGTTATGCCCCATACACAGTTGGGCCAGCAATTTGGACGGTCTGGATTGCCGTAAAATTATGCCACATGTGCGGTTCAAGAGTCACCACCATATTTTAAACGGTGCAGAACCAACATAGGGATTTTGCCCAAATAAAACAAGTGGGTGGTGAACAGCGTAGTGGAGATGTGGTGTAGCATTACGTACGTGTTTGAAATATAGAGTCTTGAGTTTATATAAAGCTAAAGAAATAAGAGTGTTTTGGACACTTTCAGAAGAGACATAACCTTTGAAAAATCACACATGAATGAAATTTACAAGATCTAGATTTGATCATGTGGAAGTAATCTTTTATTATAAAATAGCTAGTAATTTCCATAGCCAAGAAGCGTTGAAATCCATAACGTAGATAAAAAGAGACGAGGCAATTACAGTTAACATGTGTTTCGTATTTAAGAGATTGATTGTGTGCCTTCATTTACATTCACTATCATTAAGTTTTTTATTTCTTCAATGATTATTTTTGTGACTTGTTTTTTATTTTTGAATTTTCAGGCATAAGGTAACAGCTGAATAAATGTGACTTGCGAAATATAATTCATTTATCTGTAACTTAATTTAAAAATATATTATTTAAACTTAAGTACCTAAATCTTCGTTGTAATATATAGTACTTATTTTGTTTTATTTTATTTTTCTCAGGGTGTAGGCCGGGGGACGAGCTACGTCTAAGAGCATGTTGGACCGACATATTTAGGGTTTTAGAGGAAGGGAAAAGGTTCTATACGGTCGAGCTCATGGGAACTCCCCATGAGGTCGAGCTGTGTGGGCCCCACTATGATGTATTTTCAAAATCTACCCCATCAGTCAGATGCACCATTCCATATCGGGCCTAGGGTTTATAAAAAAAAAGTCAATCCGTGACTTTTGTGGGCCACACCACCTACAAAAGTTGAGAGGGGTTACCCTCCATTAAAACATTCATAATCATTTTTTGGGCCCACTGAGATGTGATTTACAAATCCAGACCATCCATTACGTGTGTCCCACTTGGATGAGGGGTAATACCAAGTTTCATATGCATCCAAATTTCAGGTAGGCTCCGCAAAGTGCTTTTATATGTTTTAGGCATGTCTTCACATGATTTTAGATGGTATGGACCACCTGAGTTCCATATACGGTTGTTTTTTGGGATATACCATAATTTAAAGGAGACCCATCAAATGCACGGTGTTGATGTTCAACATACATCATGGTGGGGCCCACACACCTCGACCTCATGGGGAGTTCCCATGAGCTCGACCGTATAGAACCTTTTCCCTTTAAGGAAATCTAGTTATATATCGTACGTGCATGGCGAGGCAAAATTAATGAATGGCCTAGATCGCGAGCTGGACTATATGGGTTGACCATGTATAATTATTGTGGGCCATATCAAGTTTGCTGATCATGGGCTCAGGCCAAACTCAGACCTAGGTTTTATTTTATTTTGTAGAACAAGATCCTGCATCTGAAGACTTTCAGAGATAGAATGTGCAGTCCACCATGTTGCGAATATGTCATCCAACCCAGTTATCAGTGTGATCCAAGAGCGTGATGGAACACAAACGCTGGCAACTCTAAGACTTAGGTGGGCCATAAGTCAAATATATAGGTTTAGTGTGTCCCACCTGAGGATCATTTTTAGGATGTTTGATGAACATGAGAAGACACACAAGATGTATGGCTTGGATTACACATACACATCACGGGAGGGCCCACATACTATTTGAATGTATGATCATTCCCCTCTTTTCCCATTCTTTGTCAACCTGTTTTCAAACTGATGCACCTTTTCTCATTTTCAAATCCAAGCATTACAACAACCTTCCACATTTCAAATTCACCGTTATCCTCCATCCACAGTTAGGCCACCAATTTGGATGGTCTAGATTGCCATAAAATTATGCCACATGTGCAGTTCAAGAGTCACCACCATATTTAAATGGTGCAGAACTAACATAGGGATTTAGCCCAAATTAAATAAGTGGCTGGTGAACAACGTAGAAGAGATGTGGTGTAGCATTACATGTCTGACAGGGTCAAATAAGAGCCCTTGGGACTTGCATTTTTGGAAGAATCATGACCCTTGAATAATCACACATGAATGAAATTTTACAAGATCTGGGTTTGATCATGTGGAATTAATCTTTTAATTTCCATAGCCGACAGCAGAAGCGTACGAATCCTAAATCTAGATAAATGGTGACAGGCAATTGCCACACATGTATTGTATTTAAGAGATTAAACATTATTTATATTCATTATTATTAAAATATTAACTGTAACGCTTTGGAATTATTCATGTATTAGTCAACATGCAGCTGAATAAATGTGACTTTAAAAATATAATTGTGGATAAACGGATTATATCGCTGGGAAAATATTCAAGATTTTATTTGGAAATATTTCAGGTGTAACCTACTGTGGATGGACTGTGTACCTAAATCTTCGTGGATCAGGAAATCCTGTCCATCAATATTAGGCCATTTGCTATTGAGTATATATAGACAGTGGTCTGGACCAGGGCCTAAAAATTAGTCCCATTTACTAATCATGCATGTGAGGTGGCTCCAACCCTCCACAATGGTATGGCCCATATGGTTAGTCATCAGCCCAATCACTCATCAGGTGGACGTTGCTCATATGAGAAAAAAGGATGATTAGAAAGAAGTCAGCAGTGGTCTATGCTAAAAAAGCATGCATATCCCCCACCTGATGAGCTGACCAGCTTGAAATTTTGTTATTGAGGCCCACCTGATTGGATCTCATGTGATTTCATGTGATTTCACCGGCACCCTGGTTCATCCCTTCATTAGTCCTATTTGGGTGTCATTCAAAATGAGTAAATCTCATTTTAGTTAATCATAACTATGTATTTCATGTTTGGGAGCCACTAAATGCTTCTCTTTCCAATCTCCCTTTATATTTCATTTTTCACTTTCAATGCTCAAAGACGGTCTTAGAAATGATAAATAGATTAAGGAACGTCTTTCTTTGTAGGGAGGCTCCTGCCGGAAAATTTCATCCGTTGCATTGGAAGAAGTTTACAAGCCTAGATGGGATGGGATGGTAAGTGGGCTTTGCTGGGTAAATGGGTTTTTGTGTTTTAGGAGGGAGGAAGACAGCGCGTCTTTGGAAGTCCAATATTGTCATTGGAAAATATGGCTCCTCCTAGATGAGATGGTGGATAAAGGCATCATCTCTTTGTATCGTGCTTCCTTTATTTGGAAAGTCGTGAAAGAAAACCCTAAATTCGAATTAAATAGTTGAAGAATAAACACAAACAAACAATCAGAAACGCAAAGAATACATGAGTTTTTATGAGGAAAAACCCTCATTGGAAAAAGAAAAAACCATGTCACGAGGCCACAATGAATCACTATGAATAACAATTTATAAGAGAATAGAAGAACAATTACACTCATATTTATATTGTCACTGGAATAGAAAATTGATCACCCTATTACGCAGAATCACGTGCACCATCGATCTATCGATCAAGGCCAAAAGTGTCTAGAGAGTTTAGAGATATGGACTTTCACACTCCTAGCATGTGCAGGGAGGATGGGTGAAGGGACACTCACAACATAAACGGCCCTGAGGGAGAATATATTAGGGAGACGTATTTGCTGCTCCAGGGGTTCCAATACAAAACCTTTCATGCTAAAACCATGTCAAACACCCACTTGATTTAAAAGCTCAAACCATTAGATGATGGTGTATCAATATATATACAAAGGGACTTTAACAACTGTGATCTGGCAAGGGAGGTTTGGACCAGTATCTTGAGTCAGTTTTGAGTTCAATGGGTGATAACATTCTCCTTGGATATTCTTTTACACGTCTGACACTCAGCAGGACCGGACAAGATATCCTCTTATCGATGGAAGGTTGCCCTCCTTGCAGCCATCTAGATTCTCTAGCTTGAAAAGAATGATCGTTGTTTCAATATTTCGATAAATTCCAAGCAATGGTCGATTAATAGGGTCAATATTTGTACAAGGGAGTGGGTTCCTTAAGATTGGTTGCCTTGTGTAGAAGAACAGGCCAATGAGACCAATTCATCCGCAGAAGACTTTATTTCAGGAGTTCAAAGCACCTCAACAAACTCCACTTGTTTAGGAGTATACCTAACAACTTTTCATTTTTGAATGTATACAACGTATAGGCAACTAAGTAGGATAACAGTTACAGTTCTTTTCTATTCAAAGTCTATTTAAAGTCCTTGCATATGTACAACAGAAATATAATAGAAATTCAATCCTTCAGATTTTCATTAACTTGATTATAATTTTATACCTTGTATATTAGTCTTTTTTTCTTTTTCTTTTTGTTGTCGTTGTTTCTCTTTTTGCCTTTTGGCCTCTATAAAATCAATATCTTTCTATGTGTGTATTAGAAAAATTGTAACGGTTAAAATCAAGATTATTTTTTAATCCTTACCAAAGAGAAATACAAGCTCTAATACATAATTACCATTAACTAAAATGAGATGACCTCATTTTTTAAGTAGCCAAAATCTACTCCATTAAATGCAATTTGATCATTGGCATTGTGTTTAATTATAATAGGATCCAGCATCGATCTAAAGACTTCCTTCCATGATTCGAATCGTGCAGTCCACCATGGTGGGCATATGTCATCCAACCTAGTTATCAGTGTGCCCCATTAGTATGAAGGGACGCAAAGAAACTCAGGCAATTCCAAGACTTAGGTGGGCCAATATATGGGTCTTTGGGGTGATTTTGTTTGGTGTGTACCACCTTAGGATCATTCGTAGGATGACACACCAGATGCTTGGTTTGGATTCCACAAACACATCACGGGCAGTCCCCACGCACTATTTGAATGTATGATCATTCCCCTCTTACCATTCCTTGTCAACCTGGTTTCAGACTGATGCACCCTTCCTCAAAAACGCCCAAAAAAACACAGAAAACCAAAAAATTACAAATTACAAATATTCAAAGAGAAACAACATGATCTCACTTCCTATGAGTGGGGCCCCTAGTTCAGTGATCTAGACAACTGATCAGATAGACCCCACCATCGAGTACAATGCAGCCAAACTCCCACAACCCGGGCCATCAGACCAATGGTCCAGATGACCGAAACTAGGCCCCACTCGTACAAGGCTGAGGCCCAACGGATACCATCCATATCCTCAGATGGAGGACCATATTATTCTTCAATTTTCAAATCCAAGCATTACAACCACCTTCCACAGAATGAGAGGAAGCAATCTAGATCATTAGTCTGTTGCCCACCACCCTGGATTGTTGAATTATTTCTCTTCCTGACCTTCTATTGTATACTACAAATGGAAGGATGAGGATTGATCCTATCCAAGAGATTGTCAAGGCATAAACCTTCCATGATCACATGCAACAGACTAATGGTCTGGCCCACCAGACCACAGGCCCCACTTGTCGGAACTGAAAAGCCAAAGTATAAAAAGTGCAAAAAATTCACAGAGAAACAAAAGAAAGCAGCCATCAAATGCACGAACATGTATAGAAATGGCTCAAGAAAGTGAAAGTCACAGGTTTTTCCCAAGGCTACAACAATGTACAAGGACAGGTGATTTCCATGAATTGGCCCCACAACAGAGAAAAGCAGAATTCACGTTCCATGTTGAAAAAAAAAAAAAAAAAAGGAGAAAAAAACCTGGCCCACTGGCAATCCCAGCAGCACAAGTTCTCAGCCACAGAAAAAACTGCAGCGATTCCCTCTGATAGCGAGAACACGAACTGTACTTACTCATGGAAAAAACACTCCTTCGCCTTTGGATATCAGAACAGTTGTCGACATTGTAGAAATGAAATGAATGGCTTTTGCCCGCATTTACTGACTGGGATTGGGGTGAGTTGGATCATCGAGAGAAGCGTCGCCTGTTTCTGTGGAAGGAAGAACGAATTATGACTTCTTTTTTTAATCTCAACAACAAGAAAAGGGACAAATTTTTAAACATGACACATACCTTCACGTTCTGTGGGAGATTCATGACCACTTTTCTGACTCAAAGGGGATTCACCAAGAGGCTGACTTGGTGGTGAGGGCTAAAACAGGAGACCAACAAAATAGCTGAAATGTTTTAGCTAAAAGGCTGATACACGGATGCACATGTTTCCATGTACAAATATCTGTCTTAGAACAGAACAGTTTTCTAAAGGGGCTGACATGGCAATGATAAATGAATTTCAAGTAATTGAGAGAAAGCATGTTATTAATATAAAATGAGCTGTTGTAAATGGGGGAAAAGTGATATTTTTTTATTGAAAAAAAAAAAAAAAAAAAAAAAAAACAACAACAACAACAACAACAATGAAGCAGCAAAAGCCCAGCACTGATACCTGCAACTTTGGTGGAAGCAACTCAATTAATCCTGCTCCTCCTAGCTGTTGAGAGATCAAAAGCATTAGATAGAGATACTCGCTATGAACTCAATACAAACTCTTGAATGAATTAATCTTACTCAGAAAATTAGGTGCAATGTTAATTAATACCTTGTCCTTTTCCCAATCAGCAGAGTCGAAGTAATTGCGTGTCTTGGTCTGAAAATAAAAGTAGAAATCCACAACTGATAAGCATATAAATGTAGTCAGCATCACTGACTCCAATCTACAAGCAAGAGAGAGGATAGTTACTCTGATTGGCGGTAACTTGGATTGAAATCCTCCAATCCTCCGTTTCAGCCCTTCCTCCTATAGAATACAAGATTGCAGATACCAGCAGTTGTTAATATACTGGAAGGAATTTCATAATCTATATGTGTAAACTATCTCATGCAAAGAAAATGTAGAGAACCCAAAAAGGAGAAGAAACTACCTGCCCCGAGGATGTGGAGACGATACCTTTCCCTTTTCTGTCCTCAGGTTTGGGGTCATCGGAGGTGCGTCCACTGTCTGGTTCTTTGCGAACATTCTCTACATGTTCTTTCTTTTCATCACCATTACCATTCTTGCCAGACATCCTGTTTACACTCCTCGAAAATGTATATCAGCTAGACTGGCACGAGTGCTTGTTTCCATACGGGTCGCAATTGAAGTATTCCATTACACAAAAATTAGCAAATACAGTAGTTCAAATAGGACATTGAGGTACAAAAATGTAGATAATAACTAGCAAATGAAGAGTAAGGCCGGGATTTTCCCATCTTCTCCAAATCAGTGTGATTCTAGTTCAAGGGCAACCTGTTTAAACTAATTAGTTTCATTTTCCACATTTGAATCTACAGTCTATTTACATTGGAAAACAGTGAACATTTCCGGCCATTCAAAACCTTAGAAATTGGATCCTTTTCTCAGAAGTATCTTTCAGTAATATTTTCAGATCCGTAATTTCCATTCATTCCTCCAACAATAAATGAAATAAATGCAATAATAAAAAAATAAAAGACAAAAATCTCAAACACCGACTATTTCGTTAGTGGAGTGACAAAACTATTGTAAGTATATGTCTGTAATATATATTTGATATCCAGTAGGTAAAAGACCTGCCATTGAGACATTGTGAAGATCAAGATAGAGTTTCCATGGCCAATCTTTCAAGAAAAGTTGAATAATCAAATCGCAAAATCAGATCATAGATGACAAGGCACTATTCTTTTTCTTTTTTACAATCAGGGATGATAGCTAGTCCTAATTTGTGACCGTTCTTCATCCAACAAACAGAAAGGAACAATGAACAGTCTGGATATGATATCTTGTGGGCAAAAGACTATTGCAATTGAGACAGGTATGGCATAGAGCTGTTGTCAAACTCAAGACAGAGTTTATATGACCAATGTTTCTACAAAAAAATTAATAGTCAGATCGTAAATCATAAGAAACTATCGGTGTTTGACAATCAGGGATGATGACTAGTCCTGATTTGTGACCTTTGCTCATCCAATAAAGATTAAGGAATGATGAACAGTCTGGATTCACTGACCATTCATCATCTTGTTGGATCACATTCTTTAGTACAATTCTCTTCTAATAGTGGCTGCAGCACAGTCACTGAATCCAAACCATCCACCAGATGGGGTTGAATTTCCCTCAGTAGAAAAATCACATCGTTAGAGCAATCCTATCCTACCCATCCGCAGCCTTTAAATGAATGGTACGCAATCAAAAACAAAAATCTCATAAACGAGATTGGCTAGGATCGTCCAATTGGTGTGGTTTTCAAGAAATGGGTTATCCATGATTTCATGATCGTTCATCAACATCTGCAACAGGGAGACAGGACAAACCAAGAAAGGCTCATTTTCTTTCCTGAAGAAGAATTCAAGCGAAACATGGATTATTTTCTACAAACAATATCTCAATCTCCATAGAGTAATGATCACAAACAGCTCAAAGCATGCTAACCAAGTACACCATGCAAAAGGTGGGCCCCACCAAGAAAGATCACCTGGAGCATTGCTCAAGCTAGTCCACTCGGCAGGCAGACCACAGATGCATCCGACCACCCGATAAGTGGAACAGCCAAATTCTCGCGCCAGGCGATCTTGATGGTGGGGCCCACATCTTGCACAGTTCAGATGTCCTGAAATGGCGATACAGTGGGCTGGCATGGTATGATCACTACTCATCTACACACTCCCAATAACAGAAAAAGAAGAAATGAAATGAATGTAAATCCATGCATTTCAATCAAAGCATATGCAATTCAAGAAAAACCCGAATCATGAAATGAGATAGAAAATCAAAATCACTAGAGAAAACAAGAACTGGAATAGATTACAGAATCGCGGGGAATTATAATCGTATATTGTGATGAAAGAACGAGAGACGATGTGAAATCCAGTTGAAAAAGCTTACGGACAAAGATCTTGAGAGAGAGAGAGAGAGAGAGAGATCTTTCACGAGAGTGAGAGAGAGAGATCTTTCACCTTGCTGATTTCGCCAAGAAATCTCGCCGCTTCTTGAGAGAGAGAGAGAGAGAGAGAGAGAGATGGAAATGACTTCCTCGTGCGAATAAGGTCCTTTTATGTAAGGAGACGTGATGAGGTGACGCGCGCGGGAGATAACAGAAATCCGGTTAGTGGACACGTGTCGAGATGCGGTAGATGCGGGACCGATCAGGTGGAGCCCACATTCCACCTGACTAACTAACAATCAGAGCGGAGGGCCACGTATTCCAATAGCTTGCATTCCAGATGCGCGTGTGGACCACCTCATGATTTTGGGAAGGAGTTATATGATACTCGGGCTGCGTAAGACGCTTGATGCGCAGGCACTCGGAACTTATACACGTGGCATACATTAATTCAAGTTAAACCGACTAAATTGTGGAACCCACTGTTGTTAAGTCACGATCACAAAATCAGGCTAGTTTAACAGTTTTGACCTTTGATTCACGTATACTTGTTTGTTCAAATAGGACCATTGGATTTTTTCACTTTTGACCGTCCAATAAATGTCCACCAATCCGACGGTCAGATAATCAGATGAGTGTAAATTTTTGTTATTGGTACACTTTAATTGGGAGGACATAATTTGGACGGTTTAATTTGACTTAATTGTATGCCATTTATGCAATTTTAAGTAATTTCTGAGTGCCTGCTTATCATCCATCTCACTCTGCCAGAGTATCGAAGTATCCCTCTTTTGGCGGGTAATTTGAAAAGTGGGCCGCGCGGCACGCGCCTCGTGTTTGGCTCGAGTCTCGGAAGGATCGTATGATAAGTGGCTCGTGTCCCTGCACAGTACACACGGTTTTACATTCTTACAAGTGGGGCCCACGATTCGGTAATCCAGACCGTTGGTTTCTTGATTACCCGACGTGGATAAAGCATCTCCCAGAGAACTCCCTGATTGGAAGATCCCTGCAACCATCATCAGGACCTTTTTTTCAGGTGAATGTTGACCATCATCGTAACCATCCATCAACAGGCCAGGGTCACCCAACATGGGATGCAACAGACCAATGGTCTGATTCTCGAATCATTGATCCCACGCGTCAGAATCGGGACCCATGTGCACGTGTAAGAATTCCAGCCATGTATTATATAACTCCTCCATATCTCATGCACGCGTGCCACTTTGGTCACGTGTCCGCGTGAGTATGGAATTTACGTTGAAGAAGCAGCTTCCTCACACGTGCCAAGTTGGCTGGCGTGTGCAGGATCATATCACTCTTGTACGGACGCGGATTGCGTGCTGAGAAAACTCCGTGGGGCTGAATGTATCTGATGAACAGGTTCGATGGCAAATAAACATCACTGTGGACCCAGGAAGGCTTCAACGGTGGAAATCATTATCCCCACTGTTTACTATAATGTGGTCCACTTAAACTTTGGATGTACTTCAATTTTTGTCCCATAAACTAAAATGAGCTGGTAAAACTGATGAACGGCGTAGATAAGACACATAGATTGTGGTGGCCTCACAAAGTTTACTCAGTAGGCCTGAGTTACAATGGGCCGCGGTGTCCGAAAGATCAGACCAATCCATCAAAAAAGATCAGTAGGCCTGAGTTACAATGGGCGGCACTGTCAAAAGTTTACGTTACAAAAGTAAATTTTTCAGGTAAGGAAAAAAGGTTCTGGACAAAAAAACACATTTAGTTTTCAGATAAAAACAACTAAAAATTAAGGGTATTCTCATCTTTGTTGGTTGTCTATACAGATAGAAGTCTAGATTGATAAGGTAAGTTTTGTTCAGGTCAAAAAAATGAAGGTGGATGAAAAATCGGATCTATAATAAAAAAAAATTACCCTCAATTCATCTATCAGGTCGGGGTCGGGCACACATGTATGAGAAAAGAAACAGAAGGATGGAAGAAAAGCTATCAACAGTGGCAAAAAGACAGGCCCACTAGATGTCAGGGCTTGAGTGGGGTCCACCTCAGTTTTTATGTGAAATTCCTTGTCCATTAGGTGTGTAACACCTTATTATGCCTATATAAAAATAAAAAAAATAAAAATAAAAATAAATTAGCTCTTTTCGTAATTTAAGTGGGTCAGGCGACTGAAAAAAGTATGGAGAATAATGTTCACCCTACCAATTGTTTTCCTTGGTGTGGCCCGCTCGAATTAAGTATAGAAGATAATATTCACCCTACGAATTGCTTCCCTTGGTGTGGCCCACTTGAAGTAGGATGAGCTTGAATTTTGTACCATATGCATATGTATTGGTCTAACATCTAATGGTTAGAGTGGATTGTATATAATCATCACGGTGGTCCTCATAGGAATCAAGGACGGATGTGTATCCAGAAACAATCAATATCGTTTGGTGTGGCCCATAAGAATCACATGTCAATTTGATTTCTTTCATTCCTGGCCTAAAGTGAGATTAAACATATTATGGTCAAAGTAAATCTCATACACACATTAGAGTGGGCCTACAAAAAATCAAATGTTTGCATTGCTATCATTTTTTTTTTCTTTGTCGAAATAGTTTAGAGGGGTGAAGGAGGCCCGCCTTTTATTTTCCCCCATCTTAGATATTGGGCTTGGGCAGACCTTGTACAAAATTCCAGGTCAGGTTCGAACTGGACTATTTTGGCCCGTGACAGGTCTAGGCTGGGTTTGGGCTTGTAATGAAAAATGCAGGCCGGGCTTGTACAGAGCTTGGCCAACTCTTACCCGGCCGTTGACACCCCTATCCTTAGGGCATGCAAGGATAATGCATTACTACATGAAATGCTGGTTTACACAAAATGATTAATTTGAATGGGCATTTGGATTCCTTTCAGTTGCCAGGCTTATCAAACGAAAATGCTGCTTCTCCGGCTTCCCAATGAAGTCCGCATAATCCTGTAGAGAACGGTGGTATGAACAAAGGTTTCGCTTGGTGGTTCAGCACCATATATCACTGCATACACCCTCTTAGAAGAATCGTTCCTATCTCTAAAATTTTCAAAACCTTAACGTGCAAAACCCATTTTTGGCCCATATCTGTATTTTGAGCAGGCTATAAGAGCCGTTAGTTCATGTCTCTATATTTGTTCTATAACACTGGATTTGAAAATCCGAGTTTTGGATCATGAGAAAGGTTTCTGAGATGAACATATGGGTGTTGAAGCTGGTATGGTTGCACGGGCTGAATGTGCTTTTGAACTTGTGCATGAAAATTTAAGATGGAGGAGCACCGAAAGCAACACAACCAATCTCTGTGTTTATGGAACAAATTCAAACACTAGATCAGACTGTCAAACAAACATTTAATCTAAAAGCTTAAGCTATCAAAATGTGTTGTATTAATGTATAACAAGGGAACATACTGACAAGGGTAAAGGGACACTCACACCATAAATAGGCTGGGCTTGATTTCCCGGTCATTGGGCCGGACCTGATTTTCCTGACCCCGTGGGAGAGTAATATATTAGCGAGGCATATTTGCTAGTCTTGAGACTCAAACATCTAGCCCATTGAGTCAACTCACCCCTCATTACAAATAATGACACCTACCATTGAAATCTTATTAGGGCGCAGCACAATGATCAATATTTGCTATCCATCATACTCATTTAGTGACATAAACCTAGATGAAGGGAAAAACACAAATATCAACTTGATCAAAACTTTTGTGGCCCTCAAGAAGTTTAAGTGTATATAAAACACATACATCATGGTGGGGCTTATAGTGCTTTTCTAACACGATCACACGTGGGTATTAGAGGGGTCACTACCGAATCTGTGTCTTATGTTGGATCAATTTTCTACTTGAACCAGCCTCGTGTGCCCTAACTAGCTTAAGTATAATATAACACTTTATATATTAAAAAAATCTATGGAAAGAAAGTTTTATAAATACCTCTACATATGTCTTTTGCACGTGACAAAGTTTTAAAAACTTAAAAGATTGTAATTTTCTTTTTTTGGTAGGATTCAATAAACAAGATAAGTCTCAAAGTATAAGATTTTTCAATCTCCAATTGAGTAATATTGATGTGTCAAAAGCTAACTTATTAGGAGTAAGCTAAGAAGATGTTGGGGGGAATGCGGAAACACACAAAGATGAATCAAGTTGTAACACCCCGTACTCTCCAGTACTCAAATGTTACCATTCAGTATGGATACAAACCTAACCTATTTAAATATTCACGTTCATTTCAGTTTAAATCTGATCGTTTCAAAACAGTCCCCATCCATATGTTGGCCCATCTATCTGTTGACATTCGAGGCGAACAATCACACCATCAGCACAACCTGTTGTTAGGACTTTGGTCGCCTCGATAGATAAATCAAACCATCCAGTACTATTTAATAAGTATATTATTTTTCTTTTATTAATTATTATACTATAAATTTTACACAAACATAGATAGAAAGAAAATATAAATGTATTTTGATAATCTATTTATCATAAAGAAATGTATGAAAATGTATTGTAATAGAGTGATACATATATATTTAATATGTATAAAATATTACGAAAATAATATTATATTGACTAAACGTAGTGGATAATAATTTTACAATATATAATTGAATTATAAATATTAACGTAATATTAAATAATTTTTTAAACATGTATACAAAAAAAAAAAAAATTATTAGATATTTTAATAAGATGGTATATTATTTAACAATGTGATTTTGAAATATGATATTGTACAATTTTCAATTCATATATATGTATAATATGATATTGTATATTATGAATGATATATTAATAAATATGTGATTAATAGAATGTATATAGCAGTATGTTAATATTAAAAATTATATTTATATATATGTATGAGATTTTAATTATTTTAATTACAAGTAATATACAAAAGTAATGAAATCTATATTAATATTAGTATTGACTAATAATATATGATGAAAGCCTTACAAATGGCCCCTTTAGGACTTTTTAACCGTTGACATTCAATTTCGGGAAGATCTGACCCTCATATCGACGGAAAATCCACCATTAGAACTAGAAATCAATTTGTATGGCCCACCTAAACTTTAGACCCACCTGATATTTGATCCAAGGCTTTATGTGGGCCCTATAAAGTAAATGGACGGAGTGGATTTCTCACAAGAATCACAGTGGGCCCCACCTCACAGCATGAGTGCACAGTTGAGATGTGCACTCGCTGTGCACCGGTTCGGGTCGCCCGGTCAAAGAGGGCTGACTCGAGCTCTATTTAAAAAGGAAACAACTCTCTCTCTCTTTGCCTTCGACAGCCGACGGACGAACATCCATTTTTTTTTATCTGTGGCCCATTCACACTGCCCAGACGGAAGATCCAAACCGTCCATCGTGTTCAGGGCTTGGACCCTACCAAAACCTAGCTCATCTCGTGCATTGGAGTGCATGAGCGTGAACACAATATCCGGCATAAACCGACCCTACAAACATAGCATTCCAAAAATGGAAACCTGCTGTTGTCATCTCCACCGTTCAAACCAGGGTAATCCTAGTCGTCCGTTCATGGGAAGTTGGTTTAGAGCTTCCTCAATACCAGAAAGAGAAAATCAGCAGACAAAACCACTCCTCTTTAGTTGTTTTTAAAAACCAAACGCTGGGATTAAATCCTAGCCCTTCACTCGCACCCAACGGCCCTAAGGGCGTTGGAATCCCTACAAGAAGGGAGAGAAAACACCCTACCTCCTGTTCTTACGGCAACACAAAGAGAAATCGGCCGTTTCTCCCTCCATTTGAACCCACCAGTCTATCCTCCACCAAGCTTCAATGAAGCTTGTTTACAAGCTTTCTGGTGAGCAAACGGACCGTCCCTAAGGACTGGATTGGAGGAAGAAGTAGGGAGGTCGGAGCTGCCATTAACGGCACCCCTCTTCTCCACCGCTGCCGCGCCCTCAACTGATTCACAGATCGAGTCGGACCGGGTATGGCTAGTTTGGGATGTGTCCAGGTCAAGTTCAAATGCGTCTAGATCGTCATGAATCAAAAGAGGAAGAAGAAAATAGAGAGTAGGGGCTGCACCACTTAACTGCTCTAAGCCACTACTCAACTCAGTTGGGTCGTGACTGAGTCGAATCCAGTGGTATTGCGGGACTTCAAAGAGAGAGAGAGAGAGAGAGAGAGAGAGAGAAGAGAGAAACGAAAAGAGAGTAGAGAAGAAGAAAACGAGAGAAACGGAGAGAGAGGGTGGTGTGCGACATTGTCTTGGCCCAACTGAGTTAGGCCAACTCGTGGGCCGTTGTCGGGTCGACTGGACTTGACTCACTGAGTCTGAGTCAGGCCGAGCTTGGCACTCATTGCTCGACACTCCAGCAAGGAAGAAAAGAAGAAGAAAAGAAGAAGAAAAGGAAGAAGGAGAGAAAGAGAAAGAAGGAAGATGAGAGAGGAGGAGTGTTGCACTGAACTCAACTTAGTCCCGCCGAGTTGACTCGGTCGTCACTCAACCACCAACCTAGCCCTGACTCAGTGGCTTCCCATCGAGGTAAGTCCGATTCCTCTACACCATAACTGAGTTAGACCCTTAGGTAAGCCTCTCATATGTGTACTATCCTAAATTAGCGAATCTCAGTTGTTGACTCGACGATTGTAAGGTGAAGATTGGATTAACCAAGTTTAGGTTGTTTGTACAGCAACAACTAAAGAAATCAGGCGAGGCGAACCCTGATCAAGTGTGATATAGGATCAAGTTCTATCGCCAAGTTGTGTCAACCTCGAAACAGTAAGACATTCCCTAAAACACTCTTAGAAACCTATTAGCAATGATGAAATATATTTTTCTCCTAGTTCATTATTGTAACACCCTGAAAATCGGGGGTCGCGTATAAGTTCAAACTCCCGAGTTCCCGAGTGTCACTTATCACCATTTTTATTAATATGCATTTAATCTGGTCTATTTGCGCAGTCTAGAACTTCCTAGAACATGAAGCATAATCATACAAGTCCACTGAAATGAGAGATCCAAAATATGTATATATACATGTCCAAAGAATAAGGGATCGCACAAGCGTCACCCAACAAAATCAAAAAAATAATATCAAGTTCAAAAGAATAGGGCTGAGCTCTCAGCTCAGCGGCCCCTCGACTCGTTTACGGATCCGACGCGGCTCCGCCCATCAACTGAAAATAGGAGCACTCCTCCTCCTCATCCAGACTCACACTGCCAAGCTCCTCCTGATCATCGCCACCTGCATCTAGGGAAGCGTCTGGTTGGTGTTTTAAAACACCGTCCCAGAGTGGTAGTGAGTGATCAACTCAGTGTGAACTATTAGTCTCAAGTTATAACAGGCATAAATTTTAATATAAACTTAATGAAAAATAGGCAATCATCAACACCTAATAGCTCTTATTTAAAATGCATGCATGCGGGATGATATAATGCATGCCCTCGCCACAACGCTCCCTCAAGCGACTACGTCTACGATCGCGTATGTCAACACTCCCTCAGTGCGACCTCGACTTCCGAGTCGCCACCCTAACTAATGTGATGCAATGCGATCGTGTTAGCCGAGTTATTAATTAAGTTCATTCATTCAGCAGGTTGGGGATTCTGATTCACCCTACGTATCAATGCCCTAAGCTGATTGCGAGGCCAAGGCCCCATCAACGCGTGAGGCCGAGTCCCCGCGGTCCGTGATCCCGTCGGGGTCCTCATTCCCGACTCCAAGCACATGAGGAGTGCAGATAGGAAAGGGATCGCTCGCGGTCACTACGGGGAGGCGCGGTACTTCCAGCGTAGGCCAACAGCTCTGACACAACGTCCCATTCCACTATACCCAGCTCACGAGACTGTGGACCCGTTTTAAGTGAATTTTCGATGGACTACAACGGTTGTAGGGTGGTTTAGGTTCCATACATAGGTGAGCACACAGGGTTAACAAACAGGGTTGGTCAGATAGTAGGCTAGACCACACGAGTCAAGCGAGCGTGAGACGAGTGACCTCGAGCACAAGAGACCCATGTAGTCAAACTACAACCACCCGAAAACACCCGCCTCAACCCATGGGTCTAACCCTAGCATAGTCCTACCGATGGGACTACCGTCATTCTCATGTTCCTGATCAACCCACAGGTGTGAGGGTGATCCATAACCAGTCATCTATATAAGCTATCAATTAACATATCAACATCATACCTCATGCATCTCAATCATATGAATCAACTATTCATAGCAAGCAATCATGAAATTGAGTGCATGTGAGTTGTGTAGGTTTGTGAGGAAGGTAATTGTTGAAACTCAAATATTGCATAATTTTTCCCATTTATATCTTGGTTTTATGAACATGAATCCGCTTAATATTATATTTTACTCATGTATGTGTTGCAAGGTGAATTTAAGTGTTTGGATTGAAAAATGGTGTTAAAAGCATGATTTTGATGCTCAAGAATTACCAAGGCAAGGGATTGATCTTAGGAGATCAAGATTGAAGAATTCACATGCCAAAGATCTAAGAAAACCGAGTAAAGAATAAAGAAAATCAAAGATTTAAAGTGAAGAATCCTGAAATCGTCCTGAAAAAGTGTATTCTGAAGCTGTGAAGTTTATTTTGGAAAACTGCGCAGCAGGAAGTCTGTTTTAAATGAACTATGCAGCGAGAAGTCTATTTTGGGAATATACGTATATTTGATGCGGTTTCTAGGGTTTTTCAAATTTATACGAAAATTGGAGGTCCCTACTTATATATAGGGCTTCCTAGGGCATTTTAAAACATTATTCAAGGCATTCAAGAGTAAAGTTTAGGGTTTTTAAAGAGTTTTTAGTTTTATTAAAGTTTTATAAGTTTTTTTTTTTTTAAGATCTTTTCTATTTGCATTTTCTTTCTTTATTTTTTATTGCTTTTTATTTCTGCAATTTAATTATGTTTTTCTAAGTTCCTTCTAGCCCAAGCTAGAAGGGAAGCACATGGGTTTAATGTTTCTTTAAGATTATGATGATTGATTGTTTTAATCATGAAAAGAATGGTGTATGCATGTTATCTATTATTTAGGTTTTATTTTTTATCCTCTTGTGAGATCCATATGTTTCCATCATATGAGATCCACATTGATGGATAGGCTTACCCTAGATCAATCAGATTTCCTAAATAGGAGAGGTTCTCAACCTGTTATATTTCTTTGATATTCATTATCCTATAGATATTGAATACTTAAAATCACTGACGCTTGAGAATATATATCAATGGTGCAAATCCATAATTTTCTAATATTTTATATCATTTATTAAAATATTTAAACTGTTTTATTTTTCGACTAGGCTGACCATAGTGATCAGATTCTAGTTGTGTTATCCAAGTCATCATGATTTTGGAACATTAACGTATGTATGGAACTTTGAAGTTTGGGTGTTATTTTATTCAATTAAATTACATCCATTCAAAAATCTCAAAATCAAATCATCAGATTAATTTTTATTACTTAGTTTATTTTGCGTTTGATTTTTTTCTTCTCACAATTCATCTCCCTGTGGGAACGACCCTGTATTCACGAGATACTACTTACGAACCTTTGCACTTGGAGGTAAGCAATCAGTAATGCACTTCCTCCATCTTGAGAAATCACTTGTACAAAAGTAATGAGAACATACATACTATGAAGCAACAAGCATAGAAAAGTCATAAAATGCATGAGCATGTAATCATCCTAGAAATCAAAAATGCATGAGCATGTAATCATCCAAGAAAACCAAAAATGCATGAGCATGTAATCATCCAAGAAAACCAAAAATGCATGAGCATGTAATCATCCATTCACAAAACCATGTGAGCACGAGATCCAAATCATGAGAGAATCAAGCAAGCATATCCATACAATCCCATCAAGCTACAATTCCTAGGGTCTCTCTAGACGTCCAAATATAACATCCGAGCAATCAAAATCATTAAACTCGTATTAAAATTGGTGCTAGGCCACCTAAGAACAATAGTCTGCACCTATGGATCACTGGAGATTAGGAAAATGTCCTAGGAAAGAGGGCTTTTGAATCGATTGGCCGGAATCCCTAAAACAAGCTCTTGCATGTTAGAATCTCAAGCCAAACCCTTTTTAATACATGGATTTTCAAGAAAAATGAGTGAAAGACCTTACCTAGACGTCCCACGGCAATGGTTGAGGTTAGGGCGAAGAGTTTCCTTTGGGAAATGGTTAGGGAGATGGGTTGTTGGAGATTGGAGATTTATGAGGGAGAGAGATGGATTGTTGGAAGAGTGGAGTTATGAGGGAGGGAGATTTGGTGGTGGGAGGTTGATGGAAGTTATGAGGGAGAGAGGGCTTGTTGTTGGAAAATGGAGAAGAGGTATGAGAAAGAGGGCCTTAGGGCTTTATTCTCTAGACTTGGCCCCTTTGGCCCCAATCTTCCACAATAGACCTATGGGACGCCTATTGGTGTTGGGGTGGCCCTAACACCCCTCTGGCCACCAAATTCGGCGTGTAGGTGCCTTAGGGCCCGACTAGGGTCCATGCAAAAATTGAGGATGAACGGATGGACGGATATATGATTTGAGAAGGCGTTTCCGACCCTTCAATGGCCCTATGGGGGCCGATCTGGTGATTGGACCAGTTCTGGCGGCCCTCTGGCCATGAAACTTGTAGGGTAGGTGCTCCATGGCCCGATGAAGGGCCACACAAAATTTGGGAACGATCGGATGTAGGGTTTGGTCGTACGGGTCCAATTTTGTGATCAACGGTCACCGTTCCACGATCAGGTTCCAGATTTGGTGGACAGGTGTTAAAAAATATATTAAACCGTCACCGTAAATTTGGAAGAAATCCGATGGCTGGAACACTAGATATCTCGACTTCAATTGCAAGTGCCAGATTTTAATACCGGCATTGGTGGGGTGCATTCGGCTAGTGCCAGATGCCAATTCTAGGTGTCCGCTGGGTCCGCAGTCCGCGATGGACCACAAGCCCAGTGAGATCTATGATTTCCTAGACTTTTGGAATTTTCTGACCCTCTTCGGTCACTGGGTGGCCCACACGGGCTGTCGTTAAGTGTAACTAGCCCTCCGGCTTGGCGGGCCACACCTGATCCCATCATGACCAGCCTGGTCTATTCTAATGGGCTAATCTTAGGTTAATTAACTTGTGGTACCTCACCCGGAGCAGTTTAAACGGATGGTCTTGTGATAAATCCGACGTGGACGCCCCAGGATACTGTGCTGGTTGGGCGGGACGCTACAATTATCATATACATTTGTGTCTTGTCTAGATAGGAAACTCTCACTCAGGGCCGATTTAAATCAACCACCCTATTCTAAATCAGAATATGAATAGTACTTATCCTCTAATGAAAATAAATCCAAGCAACTTAAATTGTAAGGAAATGTATGATTTTCTAAAGACTAAATACTAAGATTGTACCCAAACCATGACTACATCTCAATCGTAAGTAAGGTATGAAACTTGGTTCTAACCACACGAGTCCACACTTCAAGGTAGGATTCGATCTTAGGGGCGAGGTCCACCTCCAAGACACATTGAATTGCGTCGAGTTGAGCCAAGTTGACAAAGGTGAGACAACACGTTCTCCCCATTATAGACTTGTCTCGATGCACTGTAATCATTGTTACCAATGTTATTATTAGGATTACTAATATTATCAATGATTAGCCATTAGTAGGTCATTTGTGTTATAACTGGTTATTTTTAAATAGTAACATTTTATTTATCACTCTTAAATAATATCATTAATGATAGATTATAATATCTATTATCTTCATAATGCTTATTATTATTAAGTAGCTACTATTACTTACGTCGTTAGTATTAATGGTGGTTTTACAATTATTAATATTATTAACGTTGAGGTTAATCACACGTCAATTAGCATTCAGTCCTAGAGTATAAATCTAAAACTAAACTCTATGATGAAAACTTAATTTTATATCAAAACCCTAAAAATAAGTAATCCAAGCCCTATGTTATGTTAACCTTACCCATAGATACATTGTAGAACATTGATCTCACGTACAATTTCATCATTCATAGTAGGATATGATTCTAAGGACGCAAGCACTTAGCGACGCTCGAAGGTGATTTGGTTAATAAGGTGATGATTCTTCCCCTTGAGCTTTCCATTTTTCCATTAGTTTAAGTTATAGTTTTTATTCCTATTTATAATTGATATCTCCATTTTCTAATCACATGTGTAATTGTTAGAATTGGATTGTTAGATCACATGCTTAATATTTATCTTGTATATCTTCCTATGTGTATGGATTACTTGTGGTTTGCTTACAGAACTTAAACTGGTACATTAGTGGGAAACCCCCACTTATAAATGTGCACCCATACTTGGGATGCAACCCGATTGATTGTGATTGTAATGGACTTTCGACTTAGTGGTTGTTGAATGATGGTTTAAATTGGATGTTGATGTGGGCCTACCATCCAGGGGTTGCTGTGTTTAAGTGGGTTTTAAGGATGGTCTTTATCGCATGATTTTGATATTGACCCTATGCGACATATTTTTTATACTCGCCCTATGAGGCTTGGTTTTGATAATCGCTCAAGTTGGCTTTGTTTTGGTATTTTCCCTATATGGGTTCGATGTATTATTTATATACAACCATGCGATAGTAAGCCCCATATACTAAAACATGATTGGCCATTAGTCGACGGGTTTCCATTAAACATCCTAAGATGGTAGTCTCATGAGCCGATGATGGTGGTATGGGACCTATGCCCGAGCTGTCAGCCTACGCTGGTGACTTTGAGCTCATTTAAATTGACTGATTGTAACTACACTAATAATAGTTTGGCTAATCATACATACATGGCATAGATCAACATCTATCGCTATCGTACGTGATGTACATATTTTGTTCGATTGGATGAGCATTCTCAGGTCGATGATTGCATTGGTAACGAGCCCAATGTCCGTACGAATAAGCATCCCCGGGGCGATGATTGCATTCACGCATCCATGCATCTAATAAGACTGCATCATGTACTGTTTTGTATGCCTCGTTTTTACAATTATGCTTACCTAATGCGGCACTGTGTAATCTTGAGGAGAATTCACATTGAGTTAGCCACTCATCCATCAAATATATAACCGTACACGTAGCACAGGTGGCCCAGATGATATTCACGTTCTTATTGATGAAGAGCAGACTATGATTGATAAGGGCGCATAATTGTATTTGCTAAGGATTGCTCCAGGATTTTACATACCAAGATTGTTGTAATTTATTTTGTTTCATATGTAATATTATTTCATTTTATAATTGTTAATTTCAGAGACATTGTTTGTATAAGTTATTATGGGCAACCTTTTGTATATTTTATATGTAAATACAAACTTTCCTTCATGTTGATTTGTCCATCATACGCTCATCTGCTAACTCTGATAGTTGAAAAATATATATATACTCGAATTTGACCATCCTTCAAGGTTAACAATCGGGTTTTTGGAAACGGGTCATATACTCGGGTCCTGAAAACACGGGGCGTTACACAAGCAAAATATTTCAATCACACAATCAAGCACAATCGTAAAGATTCTGAATTTAATGTGGAAAAACTCTTACAGGAAAAAATCACGGCACAAAGTAACAAATATAACTATAAAAGCAGAAATTGCGGGAGATAGAGAGAATACTCGATTCGAACAAGCCTTGAATCTCCCCTTATAAGCCTTTGAAAATCTTAAGAACGAATTAGAAAGCTCTGATATACCTCATAATCCGGATTACACCCATATATATAGTCTCTAGGTGAATTACAATCGAAATAGAAAACAAATCCCGCACTTACGCAATTCTACGTATTTTTTGTGCAATCGTTTGATGATATATTCGATAGGACTTTGATGACATCAAACTAAAGACCAAAATTCCAGCAATTACACATGAATTTTTTGAATTTTATCAATGGCATCAAACAACATTCAATAGCATCGAAAAGGACACCTAAAGTGTCTAGCAATCAACTTGATAAATTCTGAATTTTACTGATGGCATCGAACTGTCATTGACAGGTATATTGATTTACAGATTTAAGACATCAATCAACAACAAAAGACTCCTTCAATCTCCAATTGAGTAATATTGATGTTGAGAGCTAACTTGATTAGGAGGAGCAAGCCTAGGCAAGCCAACGCAGCCACGATGATGGTCTCAAATAACTCTAGGTGCATCCCCGACGCCATTGCTCCTAGTAGCACCATCCAAGCCCAATTTTAGGGCTGGTGCTTTCAATTTGATGTAAATGACAAATTGTTGTGCCTGCATGGAAAAAAATAAAATAAAAATCGATCCAGTCATATGTGGATAGAAATGGTTGTAATATTCCACCACATCCAAAATATAGAATTTACAATTGAGCTCGAAGGTGATTTTTCCTACCTTCATTGAGACTTGATTTTCTCTGCCTTTACGGTGATAATATATTATGAACACTTCACCTAGTCTTCTTATTTGATACCATGTTAAATAACTAATTTCTCTAAAAGCTCAAGCCATTAAAAACTGATTTATCAATGTATATTAAAAGACTAACAAATCCAACCACATAAGTTGCACTTTTTATTTTGAGTTCATGATATTCTAGTTGCACAACTTCTTGGTACCAAAGGATCAATTATCTCACTATGTGGTAGTATTAAAGTTTCTTTAGTTTTAAAAAGCAAGAGAGCTTAATGTCCAATGTAGATGGTTTGGATTGCATCCAGCAAGTGGATCCCACTCCCTAAATGATCTAACTAATATAAGCAGGTTTATTTATAATATGGTAGACCATGGTTTATAAATCAAATTAATTGTTGCTAAAAATGCGTTCCTCTCATGTGTGGAGTTAGGGCAGGCCTGAGTTGTGGGCTTCAACTTAAACTTCAGGCCCGCTTCTCAATCGAGCCGGATTTGGACCATATACAACAGCCCACAAATCCAGCTTGAATTTAGCCAGTCAAGTCACCCAACGATGCAAGCAAGGCTTGGAAAAAGCTTGCTTGATTTTGGCATATCAGAATATTCATTGCAGGTTATCAAGGATAAGAATCGCGTCAGCATGTTTGCCAGCTTGTTGAATTTAGACTGCTGATCATTTTATTCCTAACCATCCATATTATACCAACTAATTGGACCGTTACGACAAATCAATTATCGCATTTTTTTTAGGCCATGTCCCATTCACAATGGGAAACGGATTGGCTACTCCCCCGCCACCAGCCCGGTGGCTGATGGTCGGTGCTAAGTGGCCCACCATGATGTATGTGTTTCATCCATTTTTACATATCATTTTACGGTTTGGTACCAAAAATGAGAGGGATATAAATCTCAGGTGGACCACACCACAGGAAAACAATAGTGATCGGAGATCCACCGTTAAAATCCTCATAAGGCCCATTGTATTGTTTATTTGACATCCAATCTGTTGATTAGGTCATACAGACCATGATGAAGGAAAATTTAAAAAAAAAAAAAACAAAGATCAGCGCTTGATCCAAAACTCTTATGACCCCCGTAAAGTTTTTAATGGTCCAGGTCCATTCAACACTGTTTCATGTAATGTGATCCTCTTTAGATTGGGATATAATTCGTTTTTTGTCTAATACCATTAATGTGATCCAAAACCCTTAGCCATCCGTTTCCTTCTTGAATATCTCGCATCTACTCAAGATGGCTGGACCACATCTGGAAAATATGACATCTGTAAAGAGGCCAGTTCCTCCACGAGTTTCCAGCGAGTTGTTGAGCTGCGTGTTAAAATTGTTCTTCTTCTTGTTCACATGCTTACCCGTTGATAGCCAAGTGCCAATATGGGACCCACCATGCTGTGTTCTTTTTGTGCCATCCAAGCCATGCAATAAACGGTACCTACAACAATGATAGAGTGGTCCAAAATTCAAATCTACCCAATCAATATTTGGAACGCACCATAAAAAAAAATGGAAAACCACCCAATAACTTCCAAATTCATGTGTGGCCCACGTAATGGTTTGATCAGTCTAATTTGTGCGTAATCTTACTTTTATGATTGGAAAACCCTTCTTACTGATTGGATTCCGTGCAGACAGATGAAAGTGGGCCCCATCAGCAACTGTTGTAGAATAAGCTTATTCTACCGCCTTCATCAGGGATTTGTTTTCCAAGGAAAACTCAAAACCGCGTTTTCACGGACTGGGTTTCGTAGAATCCAAACAGTATCTCCTGGAAAATTCGGAAAACTTCGTTCAGCTGAGGACACGTGGCTTTCTTGCATCCTCTGGTGGTGGCGGTGTCTGATTTTCCTCGCCAAAATCAAATTACGAAAATATCCCGACTCTCCAGTATATTCACAGAAAGCTTCTCGTGTATTTTGGACGCCTTCCTCCTGTAATCCGGCGGGCTGATCTTGACCGTACGTTTGTCGATTTATAGGTAATCCGAATCGTCCAAACACTGTGGGCCCACGATATTTTTATATAATAATTCGGAATATGTAGAATTTAAACTATCTTGGAAGTTAGATCAGTGTGATGTTGAGTGCGCAAAAGTTGCATTTATCAGACGGTCGTGGATCATCCGATCAATGGACACTTTTGGGTCACATACCATCCATGCTGGCCACAGATGATGGCATGCATTATATTGTTGTGTGGAACCTACACGTGCCACTACATAGCTACGTGTGTATTGACACCAATGGTGGAATCACAGCCGTCTATAAGGCGGGCTTTGCTGTGGGTATAACGCGTCCTGACTCCTGAACGAGGCTCATCAGCATGTGAACCACACGCTTACATCGAAGGTAGACACGCGTCGCCCATCGGATGACTCTGCCGATTTTGGAAAGATCATCGGTGGGGCTGACCTGATAGGATGTACGAAGGAAGCGGATTGCCTGCGACAGGACGTGACCCAATCTGTGGGCCCCACAGTGATCTCTTTGTTTATTCCACGCCGTTCATCCGTTTTTCCAGCGTATTTGAGGACATGAGACAAAAAAATGATGCAGATCCAAACCTCAAGTGGACCACACCACGGAGAAAAGTGAGGATTGAACGCCCACCGTTGAAAACTTTCCAAGGCTTACCGTGATGTTTTATTTTCCATCCAACCTGTTCATAAGGTCACACAGACCAGGATGAAGGGAAAACAAAGATAAACGCTTCCTCCGAAACTTTGGTGGCCCAGAGAATTTTTCAACGGTGGGCGTTCAATCCAAGCTATTTTCTGTGGTGTGGTCCATCTGAGCTATATATCTACATCATTTTTGGTCTTGTGCCCTAAAATGAGCTTTCAAAATGGATTGACGGCGTGGATATAACACACGCATAATGGTAGGCGCCACATAGCTTGGGCCACGTCGTGCCACAGGCAATCCGCGTCCGTGTAAACGGCAGAGCTGCATGTGCTGAACCAAACGACACGTGTGAAAGACGGATGTCAGAGTCCTGCGGAAGCTATCCAAATGACGTGGCATAGAAGTAACGTATTAAGAATCCAGAATTTTGCCTGTTTAATTATCTGGCGTGGATAATTCGTTGGACCTTAGAAAATAAATTAGTGAAAATATCCAATAATCCTATTTTAACAAACTAGTGTCCAAAAAAGCATTCGGTGATCGTATTTCAATAACTGTCCAAGATACACATGGGGAATTATACTCTGGTAGAGCACTGTGCATGGTACACTGGCACTTGAAAATTAGACACGTGACATGTATTAACTCAAATAAAACATTCTAAATCATGGTTATCTCGAATGAAATTAGTTAAGCAATGCTAACATGTGTATATTGGACACTTTTTTTTGTTAAAATAGGACCATTGGATGCTTGCTTGGACACTTGTTTATTAAAATTGGACCACCCGATATTTTCACTAATTCATTTTCTAAGGTCCAAAAAAATTATCTACGCCAGATAATTAAACAAGCAAAATTCTTGATTCCTAATCCATCACTTCTATGCCACGTCATTTGGATAGCTTCATTTGAACTAATTGTACGCTAATGATGTAATTTTAAAATATTTTTTAAGTGTGTTGTATCATCTATCACATTCGCCAGGTTGTCGAACTTTTATTTTTATTATTCCAAAGTCCATGTATTTTCGAGAACGTCAGGTTAAAAAACGTCACCTTGCAAATTTACTCGGCGTGAGGGATGACACGATACACATCCCGAGGATTTGCACAGCGTTCAATCGCTTTCAATTCTCAATCTCTATTAAAGTGGGCCAGCTTGCCCGTAAGTCACTTGTATTATGTATAGGACCGTAGATGGATCGCGACAATCAAGATGCGGATTGCATGCTACTTCCGACCACATGAAGTAGTTAGGTGGGCCATTATGGTGAGAAATTTGCTGTCCGTCTCTTCTGCCCGCTCATGTTAGGACACTAAAGCTCCAAACAGGTTGGTCTTCTTAATGGCCACCATAATGTATATGTTTATTCAGACCATCCATCAATTTTTTCGTATCATTTTTAATTATAAGATAAAAAATAAAATAAATCTAATCTCAAATGGAGCATACCACTAAAAACAATGGTGATAATTGTTGATGCACGAATTTGGATCACCCTTTTCCGACCTCCGAGCACTTGCACAAGAAAAAGACAAATGAGACCCTAACAAGAACAGGGGACCCTCCGATGCCAAAGCCAAGATAGGAATTTGGGTCTGGTCGTGAAAAGGGGTTTAGGGTATGAGATTTGCGTACTTGCTTATATAGGTGGGTCACTTATTTATAGTGTTCACAGGGTAGGATGACTGTAATCTTAGGCACAGACTCAGCCGTTAGGCGATATGTGTGAGTGGTGAATGTCGGCAGTTACCTTGAAATCACGTAGTGGACGGTAGGGATTAACGGTTACTTTTTGAATCGTATATTACTGAAGAAGATCGTACATTACTTTTTGAATCGTAAATTATTTTTTCCTGAGTACTTCTCAATCTCATACCTGGTGCTCGCCATTATTACTAATCCTGCAGATTCAAATCTGTGCCACAATGATTACTCTGATACCACTTGTTAGGGATTTTGGCCTGCGGAATCATACAGATCTAGATCTAGGATAGCAATCCAATGACACCAAGCACACACAAGAGAACATAGATTTAACGTGGAAAACCTTTGTGGGAAAAAACCACGGCACAAAGCGACAGATCTCCACTATGAAAATAGAAATTACAAAGAGAGAAGACTTACCCGATTCGAACAACCTTGAATCTCACCCTTGCTACACCCTTTAGAAACCCTCATATTTTTTTAGGAACCCTTGGAACTCTTTTAGAAAGCCTTAGCATACATCCCAATCCCGCATACACCCCTTTAAATAAGAATAGAAAGAGGTAGAATCCAAATAGGAAACAAAATCCGCAAAATCTGTGTTTCTGCAATCGCATCTGCGAACTTATCGATGTCATCGAGTCACTCTCGATGACAGCCTCGATATCATCTGAAGGTCTCTCGATGATATCGGAACAGGACCAAAACTGTCCAGCAACCAGGGGTGAAAAATACTGTGAATTATCAATGGCATCGAGACCCTGTCAATATCATTGACAGACCAACAGACAAATTTAAGACATCTGTCGATATCATCTAAAACCCTGTCGATATCATCGACAGACCACCAGATAGATTTAAGACATCTGTCCATAACAATCTCCACCATGTCTTCAATCTTCATCCGTGTAGCTTCTTGTCCCCTTCTCTTATTTTTACACCATATCATAACTTCTCTTACACACTCCGTATTTTTTTTACGCCATCGCCAAGCCTAGAAAAGTTACACAGAACTTGAACTTCTCTACAGGAACGATCTAGGAGAGCATGTCCGTTGGATCAGAATTCACATGCCCAACCATCTTTGCTCCTGTCTTCCCAAAAGAAAAGACGTAGTCTTCTTACCATCTCACCGCTACCCAATATTGCTTGTCGGGGTACTTGCTCAAAACACTAATAGCCAGTGAAATAACCGAGATATCCTGCTTTTCCTCATCTGTTTTGAGACATGTCCTGAGGAAAACTTGAGAAGAGACGCGTAGGGAACGCTCTTCGGCTTTTTCTGGCCCATCACATCCTTGATCAATACCTACACACAATGTATTCCTCCTGTGATTACCAAAGCCTACTCCTCCTTCAGTCTCAATGCCGAGAACCATCTTTACAGCCCCCGATCCTTCATCCTGAATGTCCTACTTAACCGAGTCTTCAATACATTGATTTTAGACATATCATAATTGACGATCTACATGTCATCAATTCCTGACTCACCATGAAGGAATCAAACCACTGCCCAGGGGACAGGTCGAACCACGACCTCCTGCAAAGTCTTTTCTCAGCCCTTTTAACTTCAAACTGCTCTGGTTGCTTCATGTAGATCTGCTCTTCACTTTCCCTTACAGAAGTGCAGACGCCACATCCATTCTTTCAGCTCAAGATCACATTGGCCAACCAACGCCAATCACGGATCTAATAAATACCTTCTATATCGCCGGCGCGAATATCTCTGAGAAGTCGATCCCTTCTCTCTGAGCATAACCCTTCGCTACCAACCTCGCCCTATATCTATGTTGTATCCTCCTGAAGTTCCACCTGCATCCAACCGCTTTCTGGCCTACTGGAAGCTCCACCTGCTTCCATATGTCGGTCTGGTACAACGAATCCATCACTTCGCCCATAGTTACCTTTCACTTCTCAGCATCAGGCTTACTTAGAGCCGTCTGAATAGAAGATGAATCTCCTGCGATATTGGAGTCGTCCATGTACCTCGCCGATATCCTGCGATCATGCCGTGTGATTCTTCTCACAGGTGGCTGCTCCACCTGCTCTGTATCCCTGTCCGTACGTCGCAACCTTCCTGCCTTGCCCGCTCATGTGGTCATGCCCAACATGCCACACACGTGCAGAGGTGGAATCTATTACATCCACTTCAGCTCCACCTTTTGAAGTGCTCCCGATCAACCTGTACATGTTACCGAGTCGTTGCGCTTCATGATTACTCGTGCCCCCTTAGATACCTTAAGAGCACTATCAATACCTATGTACTTGCATCCTTTTACCTCAAGTACACCAAGAGAAATCAGATTCTACTTCAAATCAGGAACGTGCCTGATATCAGTCAAGGTACGCTCTACCCCATCAAACATCCTGATGCGCACCGTACCAACAACCACAACATTACAGGCAAAATCATTGCCCATAAATACATGTCCACCATCGCACTCGCTATAACTGGCGAACCAACTCCAATGAGGAGTCATGTGAAAAGATGCCCCTGTGTCTAGCATCCACTCGTCCTTACGATCATCGTATGACCGCCTGATAGTAGACATAGACAAAACATCACCATCACATCCACTCGATTCATCTGACGTGACAACATTGGCCTCCCTGTATGAAGTCTCACAATCTTCTCTCTTCGATTTAGGATTTCTACAATCCTTCTTCACATGTTCTTTCTTCCCACAATTTCAGCACTTTACCTTTCCTTTGCCCTTACCCTTTGATTTGGATCTATAACCTGAAGAACCCGTACCTTGTTCAGAATTCCTACCCATTGTAAATAGTGCATCAAAAGATGTCCCCATGTCGCTGTTTAGTTTTCTCATAGTCTTCCCTTGAAGGGCCGAGATAACGGTGTCGACACTTAGGGTTTTATTCATGCTGCACATAGTGTCCTTGAATGACTCATACGATGCCAGAAGAAAATTCAGCAACATACATGCCTGTTCTTTTTCTTTCATCACTTTCTCCATATCTAGCAATTGTAAACTAATTTATTAAAGTTGTTGATGTGAGCTTCCAGATCTCCACCCTCTGCCATCTTGAAGTTATACCACTGCCGCTTCAAGTGCAGGCGATTTTTATAGGATTTTTTCGCATAGACATCCTCTAACTTCACTCATAACTTAGCCGCAGTTTTTCTCCCTCATGACGTTGTAAAGAACCTCACCCGTGAAACATAAATGAATTGATGATAAAGCTTTCTTATCAAGAGTATTCCAATCATCATCAGTCATAGTAGACTTTCGCTCCTCAAGAGCACCATCTTCGCCTTGCTTGATTAAGGAACTCATCATCTTGATCTTCCATAACTCAAAATTATTATTTTTGAGTACTTCTCAATCTCATACCTAGTGCTCGCCATTATTACTAATCATGCAGATTCAGATCTGTGCCCCAATGATTACTTTGATACCATTTGTTGGGGATTTTGGCCTGCGGAATCCCACAGATCTAAATCTAGGATAACAATCCAATGACACTAAGCACACATAAGAGAATACAAATTTAATGTGGAAAACCCTTGCGGGAAAAAACTACGGTACAAAGTGACAGATCTCCACTATGAAAATAGAAATTACAAAGAGAGAGGACTTAACCGATTCAAACAACCTCGAATCTCACCCTTTCTACACCCTTTAGAAACCCTAAAATTCTTTTAGGAACCCTTGGAACTCTTTTAGAAAGCCTTAACATACATCTCAATCCCGTATACACCCATTTAAATAAGAATAGAAAGAGGTAAAATTCAAATAGGAAAAAAAATTCGTAAAATCTGCGTTTCCGCAATCGCATCTGCGGAACTTATTGATGTCATCGAGCTACTCTCGATGACAGCCTCGATATCATCTGAAGGTCTCTCGATGATATCGGAACAGGACCAAAACTGTCCAGCAACCACGGGTAAAAAATACTGTGAATTATCGATGGCATCGAGACGCTGTCGATATCATCGACAAACCAACAGACAGATTTAAGATATCTCTCGATATAATTTAAAACCCTGTCGATATCATCGACAAACCACCAAACAAATTTAAGACATCCGTTAAGGTCACACATACCTAGATAAAGGGAAAACATGAATTAATATTAGCCCAATCCAAAACTTCCATGAGCCTTGCAAAGTTTTCAATAGTAGCTGTCTAATACTCACTAAATGGTTCACTGCAACATTAGATGCACTTATTTTTGGGCTAATTGCCCAAAAAGATATAAAAAATAGATGAACAATGTAGATAAACTTATGTTACGGTGGGTCCTTTCCACTTCCGGGTTCCAACCTTGGGACAGGCGGGGCAGTACCCAATCCACATCCAGGTTCAAAACTAAAGTGGGCTACATGATAAAAAGTAAAAGGCATTTTTCTCTTATTTTTTCTGGTTTGTGTAAGCTTTGGATTTGTATTATTATTTTTTTTTCTCATGTTTTAAAATTTAAAAAAAAAAGGATGTGCCCGGAGGATTTCTGACAAACCTTACTTACGTCCCCACCCAGCTACCAGCTACAATAGGGACCAGATGATCAGGACCCGTCAATTTGTGGGCTTCAAACACGTACAGCAATTTGCTATAGTAGGCACCCTGTGCCACAAGATAAAAGGAAGCATGCATTTTTCTTCCCATTTTTTCTGGTTTGGGTGGCCCATGTGAGCTTTGGATCTGCCTCATTTGGCTCATGTTTCAACAGTTTTTGGGAAAATACATGGCCAGACGAATTTCTCACAAACACTAATTTAGACCCCACCTAGCTACCAACTACAATAGCGACTGGATAATCAGGACCTTTCAATACGTGGGCTTCAAATACGTACACCAATTTCCTATCATAGGTACCCTGTGCAAAAAAAAAAAAAAAAAAAAAACTTCATGGGTCCCACAGATATACGCTCCATCCATCATCCGACCCAAGGCTCAACCAGATCATACCGTCTACTATTGAAATCTTTTCTTGTGACTCACCTTATCAACCGGTTGGATGGGAAATAAACATCAAGGTGAACCCTAGGAGTGGACGTTCCTATCTTCACCATTTCTGTGATGTGGCCCATTTAAGCATACGATGGGTCCAAAATTTTCGGCTGACATCTTATCATAACAGTGTCAGATGATAGACGGAGTAGATGGGATACAATTACAAACCTCACGGTAGGTCCCACTGAGCTTTTGTTGCAAGGCCTCCGAAATTTGCATCCCACTGGGGAGATAAATATATCAACGGTCTTTGTTCAACTGAAAAGTATCCGAAACATGCGGCTAGGATATTCCAGTCTAGGTTTTTTTTTTTTTTTGCTGAGCTAATGTGGTACGCAACAAAATAATGGTTATGGTGGGGCCCACCTATTGAAAACCCACGTATGGTGGAAGTGGCCGTGCATCGGGTGCACAGAGAGGACCGAACCAGTGGAAGGAAACTTATTTTTTAATTGTAGAAAAAAAAAAAAAAAACTCAAAAATAGGGTGTCAACGGGGCCCGGATTTTGAACTGTTTCGGGCCGGGCCTTCGGGCTGTCACTATTAAATTTGTTTTTAGGCCCGAGCCCGGCCCATCGACACCCCTACGTAAAAACAGGATGATTTTCGCTGGCCTCACGTGCACTTTACACATGGTCCATGCTCCCAACCACTCCATAATAAGATCTTAGCCACAAAAATTAAGACTTTCTTTTTTAAGTTGAATCTGGACGGTTGTTGTATTTTACTTCTAATTTCCAAGTTAGCCCTTTCTTCGTACTCACTCGACGCATGGCCCACCAGATCTGTGGCTTGGATCACGGAAACATGGCTTCCGCCTATCGAATTGAATAGAATGTTCTCGAGGATTTTATCTTCATCTACTAAGGTTTCAATTTGTAGGAGTGGGGCCCATTTCCTACTGTGGATCGACCGTTTGGGCCCATCATTTCAACGGTGTGGATCATCGACCATGTGCCCCACTTGCAGGGACTGAAAACCCGATGATATTGGCTATGTCCTCGTGAAGATATAGGATTCTCTAATTCGTCCCGTAGCGCGGAGAACTCGAGTACGGTGCCGACTACGTGGCGCCTGAGATCACCAGCATCTTTTGCAGTCTGATAATCGGAACCGTGCATTCTAGTGCCATCTGACATGGCCTGATCCACTGGCGAGCTTTGTAGGTTAATCTTAATCTACACGCTACTGTGGGGCCGACTGTCATATTCTTATGACATCCACTCCGTCTATCATCTGCACCCCCTAATATTCTTCTTGCCCTCTAAAAATCAGGCCGATCCAGAACTCATGTGGACCACGCCATGTAAAATCATATCTAATCATGTGGTTTGGCCGATTTGAATCTGGGAATTGCCAATTGTATTTTGGGTTCTATCATCTGGTGGGTATATCTTCCAATGGATTGGATGGAATATAAGAACATGGTGGGCTCCACCAGTATTTCAATCCTAACTGTTTCCCATGGTCTGGCCCACCTGAGTTTTGGATTCGCGTGATTTAACGGTGCAGAGATAAGATGCTACGTACAAATCCAGGCTGCCGCACACATGACGTTGTAGGCTAAACCTGACCTAACATAGTGGTTCCCGCCTCATAAAGCGTAACCTGTGATCTTCGTAGTTGTCAGCCATTGAAAATATACTTTTAAACCGTCCACCTTTAGCTAAAATAAGAATAATTTGAGAAAAATTTATTTTCGCAGTTGTTTCAGGAAACAATCTGAATGATGGACGGTTCTGATAATTGAATCATCTTTATATGTGGGCCCAACAAAGCGATACATCCTTGTTGGTGATCTCATCGCGACGTACGGGCAAAACGAACCAAACTAGTCGGTAGATATTTTTGTAATTTCCAACCCGTAGAACAATAAAACGATTCACGCGAGTAAATGGAGGATATGAATCTCAGTTCGTATGCTAAAATATAATATATGCGATAGATCTGAACCGTGTATGCTAATACCAACTTAATAATTCCTTTCCCTAGAAAATTATATTTGTTTTATGGATCATATAGGACAGATACCAATGTTAAATATAGACCGTTGGTTCTTCTTTCTTACCGATATTTGAAGTAGTCGAGTTTATGGAATATTAAAATTTCACATTGCATCACTACTGATACAGGATTACTAAATATATGGGTCACGTTGGCACACGTGTCGCGATTCATCTCATCAATATCTACTCGCGTGAATTGCCTTCCGTTATTCCACGTCTGCCAACGGGTTTAATTGCAATTTCTGGAAAAGAGAAGGGCATTAATATATCCAAAAGTGCCCTAGCTCTTCCAGGTCTCTCTTTCCTTCTGCTGTTAGCTGCCTTATATAAACCAATCTTCTGCGTCTTTCTCTTGCACCAAGCAAAGGAGAGGCTAGGGTTTGTCGGCCATCGCATCAAGGTAAGGATCTCTTCCCTTCTCTCTTCTCCTAACGTCGTTTTAAATCGGTTTCTCCGTTTTTCAGCTAAGAATCGATCGATTCTCTTACCTTTCTCGTAAGGTTCTTTGATCTGATCTTCGCCTTTCATTGATCGACTTCTATATTAGGGTTTCGATCGCGTTTCTTCTTTCTTTGGGTTTTCTGGACAGATCGGAGATGTGCTTGATAGAAACTTCATCTTTTCAGGGCTTTGATTGGATTTTAATAGATCCGCTGTTGTATTTGTTGGTAAAGATTTCGATTTGCTAGGGTTGTGTTTTTTGCCATTGAATCTGTTTGATACTCCTTGTGATAGATCTAGATCTGTTTTTTTTTTTTTTTTTTTTTTTTTTTTTTTTTTTGATTTCATGTCTGTTTGATGATTTTTCTTATATATATAATATATATATATATATATATATATATATATATATATATATATATATATATGGACACACACACACAAACACACTGCTGGTGGATTGTTTGCTTATGATCTGTTTGATCTTAGGTTATACTTGTTTATTTTTTTTATAAAGATTGATTAATTTCGATTCTCAAATGAAAGCTAAAGATGATTATCTGAGTAATATTTTCCAAAATAAAGGTTGATTATTTGAGTACAATCCTAATAAAATCGTGTGGATGCTGGTCAACCAGAACTGACAACCTAATCTTTCCGATTCTCTGAAAAAATTGGAAAGTCTTAGACCCTGTTTGGCAGACGCCTAAATTGAGTTAATCTCATTTTACTTGTCAGTAGTTATGTATTCGAGATCAAGATCACCAATACATAATTACTACTTAAATAAGAGAGATTGTTTTCAGGTGTCTACCAAGCAGGGCCTTAAGGAACATATCAAACTGGAGGCCCATGCCTTCACCTGATCAACTACAACTCTCAATGTCAACTGCATATAATGCAATCAACTTGGTGTGGAGGATGCGATGTTGCTCATGTGTGCAAAAATTGCACGTGTTATCCATATTTGCTAGAGAAATGAATGGCCCATATTGATCACACTTCTGATGATTGGTCTAGACCGTCCATCATCTAGTTCTCACTCTTGATTGCACATCCAATAAAAAATTCTATGGGAGAATCCTCACCACCCATTCAATAATTAGTGAATTAACAGCCATATTTATCACACTATAAATGATCATTGATCTAAACCATCCGTGATATGGTCCCACCCTTCATTGCCAATCACTACAAAAAAATCATGTTTTTTCAGATGGTCTTGGCTAGAGCGATCCCAACTGTCAAATCAATGACAATAGAAATTCACTGTCCATATTGATCATGTTACAAATATTCCAATCGTTGATCTTATGACATCCATCACATGGGTCCCACCCTTAATGTCCTCCCTTGGGTGATCCTAATCTTTGAATGAATGCTTAGGAAAATTGATGGGTCATATTGTTCATGCCACAAATGGTCGTGTCATTGATCTATGACATCCATCATATGTAATGTGTTCCACTCTTGATTGCCCAACTTCTTGAAAGATCGCTTTGGTTGGAATGATCATAACCTCCAATCACTGCCTAGGAAAATAAATGGCCCATATTCATTCTACTAAAAATGGGCTGATATCATTTGCCCCCCACCTTTGATTGGTTGAATGATCATAATCTTCCAACCAATGCCTACAAAAGTTGACAGTCCATATTTACCATGCTACAAATAGTCTGATCATTGATCTGACATCGATGATGTGGCTCTTATCCTTGATAGCCCATCCCTTTCAAAAACCACTGCGGTCGGATGATCCTAACTTACAATCAATAACTAAAAAAATGAACTTTCCATCATATGTGACACTCTTTTGTTTGCCCATTCCCCTCAAAACATCACTTGGATTACTTATCCTAGCATTCCAATTATATTATGAGCAAAAATCGGAGTGAAAAGTACACCTGTTGGAACCCGCAGTGCATGCTAAACTGATTTTGCCCTGGATTGAACCTTTCAATCCAGACTATCCACGTAATCCTCTGCTACTGTGCTACATCTGAGTACTTTAGGTTGCAATTGCTAAGCTTGGTTAAATGCCTGAATGATTCCATGGGTACTGGCTATCGATATGATATCTTGTATTTTTGTTTTTGTTTTTATTATAATTTATTTCCTTTTTACACTAATAATAATAATAATAATAATAATAATAATAGTAACAACAGCAACAACCCAAATCTTCATGCCTCTACTGATTCTGTTTGTTAAACAGGAATTTGGCAGGTCTATCTTGCAACTTTGCTAATAGCCAAAGTGGAGGGTGTCATGCTTGAAGCTTCTTTTATGTCTGAACGGGCTTCTCGTTATTTGGGATCAATCGGGTTACTTGGAGAGTACTGTCCAACTTCGAGAAAAAAGTATAGGCCCTCTTCAGAAAGAGCAGTTGGCTGCAAGCATCTTGGGCTGTTTCGTGGTTCCAAATATCCTAGTGGTTTCAGTTGGATGCAACATTTTCCAATTATAAGGGACCAGTCTACCTTCCAAGAGGGAATACCCTTGTTCAACAACAACACTGCTACCTCCTTATCTTTATCCATCTATTGCAGCCGCATTTGATATTCCCTTCTTAATTTTTTTTAGCATTTTGTAGCAAAAGTAATCAAAAGTAAACATGGCTCTGCAGAACATAGGCGCTGCAAACAGCGATGATGCCTTTTACAGATATAAGATGCCCAAGATGATAACCAAAATTGAAGGCCGTGGTAATGGCATCAAGACCAACATTGTTAACATGGTAGATATTGCAAAGGCATTGGCAAGGCCTGCCTCCTACACCACGAAATACTTTGGATGTGAGCTAGGAGCACAGTCCAAATTCGATGAGAAGAATGGTGTTTCTCTTGTCAATGGGGCCCATGACACTGCCAAGCTGGCCGGGCTTCTTGAGAACTTCATCAAGAAATACGTCCAGTGCTATGGGTGTGGCAACCCTGAGACGGAGATCATCATCACAAAGACGCAGATGATCAACCTGAAATGCGCAGCCTGTGGTTTTGTGTCAGACGTTGATATGAGGGACAAGCTCACCACCTTCATCATCAAGAATCCGCCTGAGCAGAAGGGGTCCAAGGATAAGAAGGCTATGAGAAAGGCTGAGAAGGAGCGGTTAAAGGAAGGGGAAGTTGCCGACGAGGAACAGAAGAAGCTGAAGAAAGAGGTGAAGAAGAAGGGTACCTCTGTCTCCTCCAAGGAAGCTGCTCCCAAGGTTGGTGCAGTGAAGAAGAAGGCTAGTGGGAAGGCTAGTGGGTCTGATGAGGATCGCTCATCACCTGCTGCCAGCCAGGCTGACGAGAATGAAGCACCTGATGAAGACGATGACGTCCAGTGGCAGACTGACACCTCACTGGAGGCAGCCCGCCAGCGCATCCAAGAGCAGCTGAGTGCCGCGACAGCCGAGATGGTCATGCTATCCACCAAAGAGCCGGATGAGGAGAAGAAGCCCAAGCAGGTGAAGAAAGCAGGGGTCAAGAATGGAGGAACCACTGAACCCGAAGAGAAAGCGGAACTCTCAGGTGGTGATATCGGATCCCAAACCCTAATCAAAGAGATCAAAGGCAACCTCCAAAAGGGGTCCACTCCAAGCCAGCTGCAATCCTTCCTTAGGTCTCTTGATGGGACCCCGCAGGAGGTCATGAGTGCCATTTTTGAGGCCCTCTTTGAGGGTGTCGGGAAAGGGTTTGCGAAAGAGGTGGCCAAGAAGAAGAAGTACATTGTTGCTGCCATGGAGGATGATGGATCGCAGATTCTCCTGCTTAGGGCCATAGAGGCATTCTGTGGGAAAGCTGCTAGCACAGATGCGTTGAAGGAAGTGGCTCTGGTTCTGAAGGCGCTTTATGATGCAGATATGGTGGAGGAAGAGTATATCATGCAGTGGTACAAGGAAGGACTGGTGGGAGAGAGCAAGAAGGCACAGATATGGAAGAACCTGAAGCCTTTCATAGAATGGCTGCAGAGTGCTGAATCTGAGACGGAAGATGAGTGATATATGATAATGGGTGAATGTTCTCTGCACTGTTATTCTCTGAATGGTGTGTGGTGAAGGTTGGCCTGGCAGGTATGGGTAGCGTGATATAAGAAGAGACGGTTATAGACCATATGAATAATGCTATTGGTCTCTTCTGCTTATTTGCTCTAGTATCTTCAGACTCAATTTTATGTTGGTCTCTCTTTTTCTGTCTGTCTGTCTGTCTGTCTCTGTGCTTGTGAGTGATTATGGTAAATGTGTGGTCAGAGTTGATATCTTTTGCATATGTCAGTTTACTTTTAATAGAATTGAAGTTAAATGTTTGTTACTTTGGTGTGCAAATTTCTTTTTTGATTTTCTCAGTATAAAATAGTAGATTGTTTTGATCCACAATGGTTTCTGCTCACCGAAAATGGACAATACCCCATCCACGGTTAGAATGTCAACCACCCCCCCATCAGCGGTTAGAAATTTTTTCCTGACATTATTTAAACGGTCAGGAATATCTGATGACTTCGAAGTTTTGGTTTGGGAATATCATTTGTCCCCCATTTATCAACTGTTTGAATTATTAAAGTGGGAGACTGGGAGGGAGGACGAATTTCATCCTCCCATCCCTCTCATTCGGCTTCTGTTATGGTAACAGTGAAAGTAGGGGCCTGGTCAGAGGTATATAGGCCCCACTCCAGTAGGTTAGGGGATTCAACGTGAGTGGAGGGTTAAGGTTCTCCCAACCCATGTTACTGAATGCACAAATCTGGGTACACGACCTGCAATAAACTAAAATACAGAGATGCTATAATTATGGTGCTCCTAGTTGCCTCGGGACACTTTGTCCACTTGGCCCAAACCACTGATCTAGACTGCTCATTAGCTATTATACATTTCATGTGCTGCCATGGACACCAATCTGAAAAAATAATTGACCATTTGATTAATGGCCTTTGAAATGGACGGTCAAGATAATCTATAAAATAAATAGATCCATTCAACAATTTGAACAGATGCTAAATAATTAACTTTTGTTAGGCAATGGTAAACATCTCATCCACGGGTTGGGAAAGATGATGCCTCTAGTAAAGGCCCGCCCAACTCATGATTGATGAGTGCAATTTTTTCATGGTAGCTCATGAAATGTGTTCTAGACTTAATGGATAGTTCAGATCAACTGATTAGAGATGGTATGCGCATTGGATTGGACAATTTTGATCATTGAACCATGGGTCCCACTTATTCTTTTGCATCACTATTCTATGAACCATAGCCTCCTACATTTTCCATTTTATTCATCGCAGCATTGTTGTAAAAATCAAACCGTTGTTCAGACCATTTATATTTCAGGTCCAAGCACTGGTCCCCAATGGGTTAGAACCACACAAAAGGAAACATTGACTCTTGGACAGGGCATCCACATAGTAACCCTTTGATGGATGGATTGGATTTGATTGAATTTTGCACATGTGCCAGGCTTGCACATGTGCAAGATCATTTATGTAATTTCGTGGGATGCTCTGATTCCCTTCACAATGAGTTAAAAACCAATGTTTGATAGACAAACGCTAACAAATCGCATGTGAAATATCATGAACTTAAAGTTGGCTGATTGACAGCTATCTAATTGACTGTCAAAACAAACATAAAGTCGAGGGTCCAAATACAAGAGAAACGCCTAAATCAATTTGAATTTTGGATGGTAACCTATCTAAAGTGTGTTTGACAACTTGGACTGATACATTGAGTTGGTGCATGCCATGTGTACAATTTCGGAGCGCCTCAACCTTTTAAAACCAGCTCTCGACCCAGGTCTTGCAAACCACCTCCTCTCTTCATATAAACATGACATATCTACTTGCATCCAATGGGCTAATCATATTTTTATTATAACTATCTGAAAATATAAAAATGTCATGTACCTCATAGGTTCCCTGGGCCATATGTGTAACATCGGGAAATTCGAGACAACAAATGCCTCTATTTCGGACAAAAAGACTTATAAAACCTGTCCAAACACTTTCCTATTCATGGCAACACAACCTTCATCCAAACTCATGTTGGACTCTTGGCTTTTTGAATCACATGGTCGGTGACATTGGTTAATTGGATAAAACACTGTTATTTTGAATTTTAACTAAATCTATAACCACTGACATTTTAAGGGTGCTTTTGAGGGAAACCACATTCCATTAGAAAACCTCCACCAGGCGGCCCCTTCCCAAATGAAGAAAATGACACTGAAGTTCAATAATGGCAAACTTATAATGCTTTTGAGAACCACCTCCACATGAAAAAGTCCCATCTTTTTAAAATTTTGCCGGAATGTTTTTGTCATTTTAGAAGAGGAATTAGATGACAATTAAAATGTGGGTGGAGCCTGATCATTAGAGGGGGTGCTGCCCTCAATCCATAAGACAATTTTTTAATTTCACATGGAGTTTCTATATAAGCCCTATATATATATATATATATATTATATATATATATATATATATATATATATATATATATATAATATATATATATATAGCCGTCATTATATTGAGAGCTATTACTTTTTTTTTTTATATAAAAAAATATTATTATTATTATTATATAATACATTGAGCGCATAGTGGATTGATGTGAATCCGTAGACATACCTAGTGGGATCCATGTAAATATTTGTATTGAGCTTTGCATCTTTTTCTACTTTCTTTTAATTTCAATATTGGTGTGTGGTCGAGAAGAGATCTTTCTCTCAACAATGACCCATTCATTGATTCTTGAAAGTCTGTACAAAATCACATAATCTGTGTAGGAGAATACCTACTGTATTTGAAAACGTATTATACACAATTCATGAATCTGACTGTCGATCTTCAACAGCCAATTCATGTTCATGTCACATAGCTGAATCATGTACAAGATCATAACCACCCATCAAGGGCCCTTCACTGTATATGATGGCGCCTTGAATTCAAATGATGCACTTGGGAGTCCTATATTCAATTCAATCCATCCAACTTCTGTTAGTTGGGATATAGGATAATGGCCTAGATGGAACTTCTCACCTCTGCCCAGGTGGGCGGGTGGTGGGTCACACAGTTGTGGTTTGTGTTTCTTAATAGCAGGAGCTGCTTAATGCACGTGTATGAGATGTGGCTGAGGCTGTAGCTGCCGTTGTGGCCGTCCATTTTCTTCAGCTGTGGTGAGGGAAGATTCATCGGATTCCTAATGTACAACAACAAAACAGTGAATTTTGGAGCATAGTGTTACATCTGAGGAAGCTGTGCCTCTTGCCTCATCCGAGTTCTAAGCTGTTCATCAGTGGGCCCCACTTGTGTTATGTGCTGCAGCATGATCATCAGATGGTCCACATGTGTAGCCATTGTTGAGTTTCTAAAACCATCATTTTCTTTTTCATATATAACGTGGCCTACCTGATGACAGGCCTGACCTGAATTTTTGGTTCATGGGTAATTTGCTGGGGTCCGCCTGATGAACAGCCTAGATCCTGCTTGTAGGTTTGGAAAAGGAGAGCTACCTGTTGCTGGCGCCTGCGATGAATTGCAGTCAGTGCTCTTGTCATTATATAAACTGGAACAAGAATTCCAACGGTCCTCAACAACAGCAGCTGTTTGTCAGAAAAAAAAAAATGGATCAAAACATTATAATACAAGGATGAATGCATTTCCATCAGGTGGGTCCCATCACTAACGTGCTCTGGCCCAAAAATCAAGCTACTCAGCTCATCAGGTGGGCCACACATGCAAGTGAAATGTGGATTGTTGTGCAGACCCAAATGCTGAGAAGAGAATCCTATTTCCAGGCAAGGGCCCATTGATGGCAGGGCCCTCATTCATGATTCCACAGATGTGCCACATCAGTTTTCTCAAGGAATGATTTCTTCAGATAAAATTGCAATCAATCATAATAAAAAAAGAAATGATGTTTCTTAGATCCTTACAACGAATATGGTGAATGAATACTCTTCAGCTCCGCTGACTGTGATTGGAAGCACGTGTCGTAGGACCAAAAGAATCATGAACTGCATTAACAAGTAATCAGAAAACAGAAAAGGAAAGGAAAACCACATAGCCCAAAGAATTGATATCAACAAGCTTAATTGCTCCATTTCATCAATACACAAGCTCAAAACAAGAACTTACAATCACAGCTACAGAACGGCAGCAGATCATACTTCTTGCAGTCTGAGATGAATACTCATCGTAATCGGCATCCATGAAATCACGGTCTGTCGCAACCACTGCTATAAACTGAGGATTGTGAAGGTCTCTTCGGGAAATCTCCCAGTTTCTCCTGACAGAAACACCATAAGAACAATTTTAGAATCTTTCCCGGAAAATGAAATATCTCTATGGGATTCGTTTGGACAGCAGATCACTGAAAATCAGGACGAACCCATCTTCTCGAATTTGCTGGATTTCCTCACAAAAATCAAAAGCTGATATTACCATGCGGGGCCCCCATCAAAACAGTGGTTTCACTAAAGTCTCCATTTTCAGTTATCTGCTGTTCAAACAAAAGCCTGGGTAGTTGCTTATTGTGGCATAGAAGAGAAAATAGGCCAGAAGAAAAAGCTTTGAAAGGTACCTGAAATTCAAAGGAATACTCCCATACTGAAATAATCGAGGCGGTGCAGTATAACCTGGCTTGAATTGCTGTAACAGGATTCAAATCCTATAAATACAATTGCAAACAGACCAATGTAGTAACATTTAACAAGGAAAACCATGGTTTTAAAAACTCAGCATCGAGTCGAATTTAGATTTTTTCAAATCTTAGAAAATATCAGTGCCAGATTGTAGATACTAAAATATAGAACTGACAAGGAAAAGATAGAACAGATAAGGGCTGCATTTGGATGCACCACTGAATTGAATTGCAATGACTAGTTAAGGGTTACATTAGCATTTGAAATGAGTAACTAGCCCTCAAAATCACAGCTACATTCCTTTCAATTCCAACTTGAAAGTGACATAAGCTCGATTTGGAGTCCATCCCTTAAATATGTAATTACAGTTGGCCATTTTCAGCTAATCGAAGTCGTTATTGGAATTTGATTCAATGATGTATTTAAATGCAGTTTTGAAGTGTATTTGAAATCTGAATCACCTGGTGGCATATCTCACACATGGTATCGCCCTTCTCATTACACCACCGCTGCACACATTTTCGGTGGGCATACTGCAATAAAAGAAGTATATGAGGCTATAGAAAGTAAAAATTCTCACCCAAAGTATAGAAACATGGTAACTTATCCATTTTATAAAGAGGAGGAAAATGAGAGAAATTAATGGTAGTTTCTAGTTTTCATATAAGAAGGAAGTAGCCCTTGATTTGCAGTTGGGTTTCTTCCAAGTCCAACTTGAAAGTAACATGATTGCAATTCCGAGCAAAGTGCTAGATAATGAAATTACAGTTGGGCTGTTCCACTTCATTAGACTATGAATTGTAATTCAATTCGATACTGCACCCAAACACACCCTTAGCTAAAGGCAATAAAAGATAAACAAAAAGAAAAATGACTTACAAACAAGCCCAGCAAATGAGAACCATGTAAACTAGTTATGAATGTAGAATGTAGAAAAACATGTGAAGATGGTTACTGTTTGATAATAACTGAACTCGATATGGAAACCGAGAAAAAGGAGATAACAAGGAAACCATGCAAATTAAACATATTAAGACAACGCAGATGTTCATGTAATGAAGTTACAAAGATATGCCACTCATCCCATTTCAACATCTCAGTCTCTATGTTACTTTGGCATGTGTATGGGTGTAGTTGCTGGACTTGCTTGATCCTCAAATCTTTCAGTCCATGGTCCTGTGTATTTGATATTTTAAAATTTTAAATTTTTTACTAAGAAAATACTATAAACGTGTTGTATTAAATTTTAAATATGTTTACATGATTTTTGGAAGTACAATTTTTATTACTTTTAAATATAAAATGTTAAGATAAAACTGAGGCAAATCTAATACAGATCCCATATCCATAGTCCACACCCAATTCGCGTCACATCCAACAACGCTAGCTACAATGATATGAAGGATCATGGTCTCAAAAGGTATCCCTGGATCGGAAAAGAGTGGCATATGATTTTCTTAGCAGGAGATTTAAGGGCAAAAGGAAGCAAAAATAAATGATGGTTCTTCTAAGAATCCTGCATATTTATTATGTGAATCCAATGGACGCGTCTCCTACATTGAAGTGTCCATTTAACATTCGACATGCAAAACACGATGAACCGATTACTGTTGAACTTAATGCAGACTTGATAACTATATACAAAACCCACAATTCACATCATGCATTGCTTGTCCAAAGTATCCAAAATAGGAAAAACATGAAATTCAAATTGACCTTCTGAAAATTTTTCGTGCACGAGGGAATCAACATAGACAGGAAGGAATTGGGGCTCATATCACGCTATATGTTTTCGAATACAGAGCAAACATAGAAAATCTCATCAGATGCATGACGGAATTTGTAACACACCTTAGAAGCATGTACTGTAAGCATTTCTCAAAGAAATTCTCATATTCATAAATAAATTAAAAAAAAAAAAAAAAAACTCTTATGCAGAGAAGCCATATGAGAAGATTAAAATGTTGGGGCTGGATGCTTTGGTATATCTTGTTTCGCTATGTTCTATAATTATATATTAGAAGGGAACCCAAATAGCTTGGACGAGCTAGCATGAGAATGAATCCTTCTTCGAATCATCCGTAAAACAGGATCCGTAAGGCTGACACAAATGACTGAACAGGGCTGTGATGATGATAAAAAGGAACTAAATAAAAGGCCATATTCGTTCTAGTAGCATTTGTAGATCCTACTCAATGTATCTACTTACCAAGATTCCAATTTAATCCATGCATGAGAGCCACACACTCGTTTTCCAATTATAAACTAAAGCAAAATGAAAGTTAAAACTCAAATAAAATCAGGCATTCTTGTAGCCCAACAATTTCGATTACATTCCTTTTTACAAAATCCATACTCATGAGAACCTGTTTGGCCCCTAAAATAATAGAAATCCAGCAAGTGATTCTCAAATGGTGTTCTTGGATTCTCATTCATTTCTAGAACTCTTTGTGTTTGTAGCTTTCTTTTAATTATTACAGTTTATTGGCTTATCCACCTAAGTGAACCGAATTCCAGCAACCAGCATATAAACCATACATTTCTAATTCGAGAAAAAACGTCAACCCAGACAGAAAAAAAAAAAAAAAAAGAACAAAATTCAACCTTGTAAAAGTGTGTTTGGCATCACCCAAACCAAATGCTAAAACAAAAAACAAAAACCATTCGAATCAGCCAAGAACAGACTCACCTTCAAGCTGCCACAGCAAGAACAAGGTGTCTCCATGTTGGAATCATCATCCTCGTCTTGGCAAATTCGACACTCCGCCAATTTCTGCTGTGAAGACCCATTGCCAAAATGCTGCTTTGGTGAAGAAAATTCGGCCTCGGCTTCAACTACCAAGGCTGAAGTTTGCCCGATTTGAGACTGATTTCTGCTCTCAATTGCAGCATCTATTGTAGATTCAGTGATCAACCGGTCCACCAACAACACGAAATGATCACCCATCCTCAAATAAATGCAAGAAACGGATTTGAAGAACAAATCAACACCCAGCAACCTGTTTCCAGATCTTCTCTTCAAAACCTGACATTTGAAAGAGGCCCAAGTTTTCGATTTAGATATCTAAAACAAAATTAATGAGAATGTAAAACACCCCATTAAAGAAGCAAAAGAGTCAACTTTAGCTTTATTAATTAAGATCCATGATCCAGTGTGGATTCTTTGTACCTTATTATCATGTGAATTTATACGCCGGGCCCACGTGGGCCCCACCTATTATTAACAAATATTATTGGGTAAGAGGAATCCGCCGTAGATTGCACGTGCCCAAAATAAACAGGATTATATAATTAAAGATACAATCAAGTCCATGCAGATTAGACATTAGGAGTAAAAAATGGTCAGTGATCATCAGATATTGGGCCCCTCATATCCAATGGTCCAGTGTAATCATAGGTGGGCCCACTTCGGCCACACACATAAATTCATGACATAACAAGGTACAAACTCTATTAGCTGAAATTAAAACACAACTATTACAAAAAAAAAAAAAAAAAAAAAAAAAAAAAAAAAAAAAAAAAAAAAAAAAAACGGAAGAAATAATCCCCCAAAAAAGGAATTAATGAAAACTCCAAGAAAGGAGCTACCTTTAACAGCAAAAAGAAGAGCCTTTACCAACAAAAAAGAAGAGATGGAATAGCATCAGAAATGAAAGAACCCAACAACCAACCATCTAAATGGCGGGAAAAAAAGAAGAAGGAGAGAGAGAGAAGAAATACCAAAAGGAAGAATTAAAAGGAGAATCCAAGGATGAAAATTACTTATCCAATCAACACCAGAGTTCCAATTGCATCTAAAATCAAAACCCCAACCATCAAATATAAATATATATATAAAGACAGGTGGCACTTCTGCATTTCAAAGCAGCGGTGAGAAATAGAAATAATAATAATAATAATAATAATAAATAATAAATAAAAACAAGAACAAGAACATAAAATTACCAAAAGAAAAGGGAATGATAAGAAGCCGATAAAGGAGAAACCTTATCCAATAAAAAAAAAAATCAACCAAAGTTCAAAAGAAAGGGGAAGCAGTGAAAGAAGAACATCCAGATTCTGAAAGCCTACAAGTTCAAAGAAAGTATCTATCCTTATAAATAAAAAACCAGTGTACAAAACTTCATAAAAAAAGAGAGAAGAAAATGACCGTAACCCAAAAAGGAGGCAATCAAAACAGAAGAATATAAAAAAGAGGAAAGAGAAAGACCCAGTTTATGAAAACATAACAAATCAAAGGAAGAAAATACCATTATCAACAAAAAATCAGATACAGAACTGAAAAGAAAAACCCAAACATGTGAGAAAATGACAGAAAACATACCCACCCATAAAACAAAAAATCCTGCAATCAAACCAGAGGAAAAATAAAAAAGAAAATACCCATATTAATAAAAGCAGAAATTCCCAACAAAAATCCAGTGTTTTTTTAAAAGAGGCATCTTTGCCCATAAAAAATGAAAACAGTAGAAAAGGAAGATGAATATACCCATTTTAAAGAAAGGAGCTTCCTTTATTCATCAATAAAAAAGGAGAAGAAAATGACAGAAAACCCAAGAAAGGATGCATCTCTACCAATCCAAAACAAAACCCAGCAATTAAAACAAAGAACGAAAAAAAAAAAAAAAAAAAACAGGGCAGAAAAAAAAAAGAAGACTCAGTAAGAAAAAAAGCAAGTGAAAGGTGATACCTTTATCTATCTAATGTATTCAGTAAACAAAATCCAACAAGAGAATGTAACAAAAACACATGAGAGAGAGAGAGAGAGAGAGAGAGAGAGAGAGAGAGAGAGAGAGAGAGAGAGAGACTTACAAGGAGAGGATGGGATTTCTTGAAGGTAGGAAAGGAGGATTTCTTTAAAATCTCTGTTTATGAATGGAAGCAAGAGATGGGGTGTCGAGGAGGAGAATCGTCACTGGCGTTCAAATGCAATAACACAAGCAATAAGCGTACACACAGAATTCTCGTATATATACTCTCTCTAATCAGCGAACGATGAGGAGGAGAAAGATTGGCGAGAAACCCACGCGCGTCAAGGCCCTCCCCATCTACACGCAACCAAACGTGCCGACATAGGACATGTGTGAGAGATCGGAGCTTTCTGTCGAGTCGTAAAAAATATTTATATCTTTTAACATAAAAAATTTAAGTCTGTTCAATTCCTCAGGTGGGCCAAAATTTTAAAAGAAAATGGATGGTCAGTACAGATTTTTAGCCGTTCATTTATTTTTCATATTTCTGTCGAACTGATGGGTTAAACAGATTAGATTTTTCTCAAAGGAATCTAATAAATGTGTCCCACATGATGGAAAGATCGGATCTTTTACGTGTTATGAGTTGGCACGAACGATTTGCACGCGTGTGGGATTAGAGAACCACGTGAGAGAGTAGGGGTGTGGATGATGCAACGCTAAACCACGTTAGCCACGATCCTTTTTACTGCACCGGTTTTACCGTTAATAATCATAATAATCGCGAGAAATTCAATTTAACGGCCTTATGGGGAGAATTTGAAATGGCGTAGCTTAGAAAGAACTGCGCTAGCGTATCTTGTGCTAGGTTCTAATCCAGAGCCATTTGTTTAAATTTTTTATAACATCCACACCGTCCATCAGGTAAGATAACTCACTTACACTTTGGAATCCATAAATCATTATGAGGCAATTTCCCCTTCCGTACCCTTGCGAAAGGCGACACAGAATCCGCAGTCCGCATCAAATTCAGAAACGAATTTGCATAACTACAACTGGTCGATCCGAGTCTACGACTAGTCGTGAAACCCCTTTGACCGGTCGAGCCACCCCTTAGACCGGTCGTGAATCCTGGACACCAAAGACTGAGCTCGCCGGACTTCGGGTCGTCCAAGCCACGACCAGTCGAGCAGCTCCTACGACCGGTCGTGGCTGACCCACGACTGGTCGAAGCAACATCAGATTTAAGATTTTTCAACAATTTCTACCAAATCTTCAATCTTCAACTGTGTAGATCCTTGACATTTTCTCTTATCTTTGCATCACATCATAGCTTCTCGTGCACGCTCCGTCCTTCTTTTACGCCATTGTCAAGCCCAGAGAAGCTACACAGAACTTGAACTTCTCTGTAGGAACGATCTATGTGAACATGTCTGCCGGATCAAAATCCACGTGCTCAACCACCTTTGTTTCTGCCTTCTCAAAAGGAAAGACGTAGTCTTCTTACCATCTCACCGCTACCTAATATTGCTTGCCAGGGTACTTGCTCACAACACTGATAGCCCGTGAAATAACCGGTCTAATATAGACCATGACATACACTGCCAACCGTGTTCGAATAAGACTCATGAGATATCCTGATTTTTCTCATCTGTTTTGGGACATTTCCTGAAAAAAACTTGAGGAGAGACGCGTAGGGAATGCTCTCCGGCTTCACCTGGCCCATCACACCCTTGATCAATACCTACAAACAAGGTATTCTTCCTGTGATTACCAAAGCCTACTCCTCCTTCAGTCTCAATGCCGAGAACCATTTTTGTAGCCCCCCGACCCTTTATTCATGAAGGAATCAAACCACTGCCTAGGCGACAGGTCGAACCACGACCTTCTGTAAAGTCTTTTCTCAGCCCCTTTAACTTCGAACCGCTCTGGTTGCTTCATGTAGATATGCTCTTCACTTTCCCTGACAGAAGTAAAAACTCTACATCCATCCTTTCAGCTTAAGATCACATTGGCCAACCAGTGCCAATCACGGATCTAATAGACACCTGCTATACCGTCGGCGCGAATATCTCTGATAAGCCGATCTCTTTTCTCTGAGCATAACCCTTCACTACAAACCTCGCCCTGTATTTATGTTGTATCCTCCTGAAGATTCACCTGCATCCAACTACTTTCCGGCCCACTGGAAACTCCACTAGCTCCCATATGTTGGTCTGGTACAACGAATCCATCATATCGCCCATAGTCACCTTCCACTTCTCAACATCAGGCTCATCTAGAGCCATCTGAATAGAAGATGAATCCTCCTGCGATATTGGAGTGGTCCATGTACATCGCCGATATTTTGCGATCATGCCATATGATTCTTCTCACAGGTGGTTGCTCCACTGCTTTGTATCCCTGTCCGCACGTCTTAACCTTCCTGCCCTGCCCGCTCATGTGGTCATGCCCAACATGCCACACACGTGTAGAGGTGGAATCCGTTACATCCACTGCAGCTCCACCTTTTGAAGTGCTCCCGATCAACCTATACAAGTTACCGAGTTGTTGCGCTTTTATGATTACCCGTGCCCTCTTAGATACCTTAAGAGCACCATCAATAGCTGTGTACTTGCATCTTTTTGCCTCCAGTACACCAAGAGAAATCAGATTCTGTTTCAAATCAGGAACGTGCCTGACATCAGTCAAGATGCGCTCCACTCCATCAAACATCCTGATGCGTACCATACCAACAGCCACAACATTACAGGCAACATCATTGTCCATAAATACTTGTCCACCATCGCACTCCTTGTAGCTGGTGAACCAACTCCGATGATGAGCCATGTGAAAAGATGCTCATGTGTCTAGCATTCACTCGTTCTTACGATCATCGTATGACCGCCTGATAGTAGACACAGACAAAACATCACCATCACATCCACTCGATCCATCTGACGTGGCAACATTGGCTTCCCTGCGCGAAGCCTCAGAATCTTCTCTCTTCAATTTAGGATTTCTACAATCCTTCTTCACATGTCCTTCCTTCCCACAATTCCAGCACTTTACCTTTCATTTGCCCTTGCCCTTGGATTTGGATCTAGAACCTGAAGAACCTGTACCTTGTTCAAAATTCCTACCCACTGTAAACAGTGCATCAGAAGATGTCCCCATGTTGCTGTTTAGCTGTCTCATAGCCTTCCTTTGAATGGCTGAGATAACGGTGTCGACACTCAAAATTTTATTCATGATGCACATAGTGTCCTTGAATGAATCATACGACGCCGGAAGAGAATTCAGCAACATATATGCTTGTTCATTACTTCCTCCATATCCAGCAATTTGCAAACTAATTTATTAAAGTTGTTGATGTGAGCCTCCAGATCTCCACCCTTATACCACTGCCGCTTCAAGTGCAAGCGATTTTCAGAGGATTTTTTCGCATAGACATCCTTTAACTTCGCCCATAACTTAGCCACGGTTTTCTCCCTTATGACGTTATAGAGAACTTCATCCGTGAGACATAAACGGATCGATGATAAAACCTTCTTATCGAGAGTATTCCAATCACCATCAGTCATAGTAGACTTTCGCTCCTCAAGAGCACTATCTTCGCCTTGCTTGATAAGGAACTCATCATCATGATCTTCCATAACTCAAAATTATTTTTCCCTGAGTACTTCTCAATCTTATACCTGGTGCTCGCCATTATTAGTAATCCTGCAAATTCAGATCTGTGCCCCAACAACGCTTTGATACCACTTGTTGGGATTTTGGCCCGCGGAATCACACAGATCTAGATTTAGGATAACAATTCAATGGCATCAAGCACATACGAGAGAACACACAAATTTAACATGGAAAACCCTTTTGGGAAAAAACCACGGCACAAAGCGACAGAAATTCACTATGAAACAGAAATTACAAAAGAGAGGACTTATCCGATTCAAACAACCTTGAATCTCACCCTTGCTACACCCTTTAATTTCCCTAGAACCCCTTTAGAAAGCTTAAGAAATATTCCTCATACACTAGAAAAACTCTAGGGACACCTATTTATAGTTTAGGCAACTTCCCCTTCCGCACCCTTGCGAAAAGTAACATAGAATCCGCAGTCCGCATCAAATTCGGAAACGAATTTGCGTAACTACGACTGGTCGAGCCGAGTCTACGACTGGTCGTGAGACCCCTTCGACCGGTCAAGCCACCCCTTCGACTGGTCGTGAATCCCGGACACCAAAAACTGAGCTCGTTGGACTTCGAGTCATGCAAGCCACGACCAGTCGAGCAGCTCCTACGACCGGTCGTGGCTGACCCACGACCGATTGAAATAACATTAAATTTAAGATTTTTCAACACAAAATGGTCAATCACCCTAACCTATATAAACAGTATCTATATGATTCAACAGACCATCATCAATACTCAAACCATTCTCACTTATAACCTAACCAGAAGAGTAATCATGTACTCTAATTAGCCAGCAAGTTTTATACAAACCTTACCCAAAAGATCTAAAAAAACGAACCAACGTGGTGGTTTAAAATTTTCTAATCCACTTTCTAAAATGAAAATTTTCTTTTATTAATCTGCTAAAAAAACATTGTGTATACAGAGTTTCAGTCGGAGTTCTTCTATTTGCTGAACGTAGAACCACACTCCAAGCTCGCTGTATCTTATTAGCGGTTTGTCTGATATCGTACTTTAACGTGACCACAAGTGATCCTTTTAATTTAAGTTTATTTATTTATTTTTTATTTACAAAAATTTAACAGCACGAATGTTTAAGAAAGGTAGATCTTCCTAGTCATCTGATAAGATGCTAGAGATAGGCGAGCCTCCACTGACAGAGCATCTTTAGCAAATCTTTACTTTTATCATGCATAATCGTCCATTGGTGGAGGTGGTGTTTCCACCTGAAGAAAGTTATTCGGTCCCTAAGATGGGATCGATCTAGACCGTTCATACAGCGTGACTCACCATGGACGGGCTATTATTCGATTTTCTCATAAACCCAGTGACAGAATTGTAAGAATTGCAACCATTGATTGTAACCGTCCAACCAGTTAATATTTTTGCCTATTAAATGTGGACCATTATCCATCCTTTCCCATTTGTGATACTTTACAAGAATCCGGACCATCCATTTGGAAAGAAGAAAATACACGATGAGAAATCCGACCCATTCAAACCAAAAACCGTTGCCCATTATCCATCCATTACCCCAATTTTCGTTTTCTACCCTCCCTTTTGAAGGCTACGAATTGAATGGCCAGGATCATCGGATCACTGTGATTTTGCGCTGTGACTCATCCATTGTTTGGTAAATCTGATGGACGGTCTAGATCCTTGTACATATGATCACTTGTACATGAGAGGTGGATGATATGGATAAGATGACAATCTGCACGCAAATGAGAAAACACGTCATCCGAAAATAATTAAAAATATTTATGTTATTTAACACACGATCTTAAGATAGGGAGCTCATCACCTACAACCGACCGCATGCTAACTTAGAGAAAAATCATCCATGCAAAACGTGAGCCTCATTCTAGAAATGAGGCTGATCCACTCGTTTGGATGGCTACACGTGTTATCTGAGTTAGACCAACGGTCATCCTTTGATTTCAAAGATGTGGCGAGCCTGATAAATGGATGGACTTTTTTTCAGTGAAAATCGATCTTGAAGATTTGGTCCACATTTTAAATGGCTCGGATTTCCTTAAAAAATAGATTTTTGGCAGGAAAATAGGATTGTATGCTAAGTTAGCATACAGCGGCTGTAGATGATGAGTGCTCCCTAAAGTGACGCAACTTTCCACGATAAATTGAAAAGGGTTAGTTTATTCCTGATTATCGCGATATGATTGCACATATCGTTATAAATCAAAATATCGAGACGAACTCGTGACGCGAGTAAAAACTTTGATACTCTGACAAAGCATGATGGATGATACACAGTCATTTAGACATTCCATATCGGAAAAAGGATATTTGAAATTAGACTGTCCGAACTATGCGACCTACGTTAGTTGTATCATTAAACAAAAAATTAGGTAGTTTAATTACTTTCTATTGGATTGGTGGACATTTTTTGGACGGTTAAAAATGAAAAAAATCCAATGCTTCTGTTTCAGCAAATAAATGTCGACGAATCATAGATTGGGATTCTTCACCCAATCTAATTTTGGGATAGTGGCTTAGAGACAGTCGGTTCCAAAATTTAGCGTGTTGAATTTCGTTGAACGTGTGCCACGTGTGCAAAATCTGAGTGCCTGTGTATCAAGTGTCTTATGCTGCCAGAGTATGAAGTAACTCCCCTTACCCTTGCAGCTTGTACCAGGGTTGCAGCAAAGCCGCTTCGGTGCCACATCGGCCTGACGGGCTAAGTCCTAAGCTGGGCCGCTTTGTAGCATTTCATCCACCGTACACATGGCATGTTTTCATACTAATCATGACCTTCCAAAATGACCGGCCCACTGTGGATGGTTGATATCCAGAAATTCACACTCATCGAACAATCTTAACCGTTTGATTTTCTCATCGAATTTGTATCCGGTGTATGACTAGCACAAAAGAAAAAAAAACAAGTGCACTGATCAAATGATCAGACCAAAATTTGGGTTAGGTGTCAAGCAAAGGAAGCCTACTGATTGGATGGCCTGGATTGATTAGTGTGTTGTCTTTTCTAGGCGGGTGATCCCTAGATTAGGATCTTCCATCTTGTGATATTTTTTTAGCATCCTAAATCCATGATAGGAACGAACAGTTGAACGGTTTGGATTGCCTAGACACGGCCCCACTTGCATGAACTGGTATGTCAGGAAACTATTCCAATTGATTAAGTTTAAAAAAATAATCGGTTAACCTTTTTTTAAAGCCATGTTAGTTAATCAATAAAAAGTGGAATTTTTTTCCAGTTAATATTTTAACCATGAAAGCTTTAAAAAATATTTAAAAAAATCCCCATGTTCTTATTTAATTGGGACATGTGTCTACACGCATGGCAAATGATCCGATTTCAATTAAACATGTGCGGGTATATAAGTGTCGGGCGTGTGCTAGAGTCGGATTTTACTTGAATCGAGCCGAACAACTTATAACCCAATGCATTGAGATAGACTGATTAAGATTAGATTTGTGAAGATTAGCTGTTTATCCAACAACCAATTGGCAAGATAGTCAGATAATTATTTATGAATGGATTTGGATTAATTCTTTTTTACTTTGAAAATAATGATTTTTCTTACCACGGTTATAGGTTGGTGGCATTCTCCAACAAAACCAATAAATTTAGGAAAGCTAAAAATAATATTTAACACTAATTTTAATATTCTATATATAGATGTAGTATAATTTGCATATAAAGAAAAGTAAGTAGAAGAGATTATCTACGATGGTCTAAACTAAGAAATGGTTATGGTCTTAATGGTCTCCCAAACTTACATCTCTCACTCACCTTTATATACATAAGTAGGGATGGCTATGGTTGGATTCGGGTCAAAATTATCTTGGCTTGGTGTTATGCATAAACTTCGCTCAAGCCTAAGTCTAGCACAATGAGCTTAAGCAGCTAAGTCCAAAAATACTAGTTGGACCTAGATTCTATTAAATTTATGCTCTAAAAATCAATGTGAATCTTATTCATTGATGACATGGATGGCATCTAACAATCTTGATGATCTTGATCGTACATTATTGTTGGGATTTGGTCTTCTAAATCACACAGATATAGATCTAGGATAACAATCTAAGAGCACCAAGCAAACACAAGAGAACATAAAGATTTAACGTGGAAAACCCTTTTGGGAAAAAATCACGGCACAAAGCGACAAAAATCCACTATGAAAGCATAAATTACAATGAGAGAAGATTTACCCGATTCGAACAACCTCGAACTTGCTTCGACTAGTCGAGCTTTTTCCAGAACTTTTCAGATTTAAGACATCATTTTTAACAACAATCTCCATTATGTCTTCAATCTTCAAACGTGTAGTCTTTTGACCTCTTCTCTTATCTCTGCATCACATCGTAACTTCTCGTGCACACTTTGTCCTCATTTTACGCCATCGCCAAGCCTAGAGAAGTTACACAGAACTTGAACTTCTCTATAGGAACGACTTTGGTGAGCATATCTTCCGAATTCACGCTGGTGTGATTCTTCTCCTGTGTTACGCCTCTTTCCTCAAGCACCCGTCGGATAACATGGACATCAAACTAATTGTTCTACCCGCTAGTATAAATGAATAAACTGAAGTCGACATCCTGAAATCCACACTGCCTACGTAATCTGAATCCATATACCCTTCCAACTTTGTTATTGTCTTCTCAAAAGATAACGCGTAGTCCTTCGTACCTTGAATGTATTGAAGTAACCATATCACCCCACCCAATGTTGCTAGCCTGGGTATTTACTCACAACATCGATTGCCCATGAAATCACTGGTCTAATACAGACCATGGCATGCACTACCAACCGCATTCAAATAAGGCTCATGAGACACATCCTGCTTTTTCTCATCAGTTTTAAGATATGTCCTGAAGAAAGCCTTGAATTGAGCTGCGTAGGGAACACTTACCGGCTTTGCCTGGTCCATCACATCCTTGATCAATACCTAGATAAGGTATTCTAATTGTGATTACCAAAACCTGCTCATCTTCTAGTCTTTATGAATATCACCGCCGAGAACCTTCTTTGCAGCCCTCTGATCATTCATCCTGAATGTTCCACTTAACTGAGTGTTTAGTACATTGATTTCAGATATGTTATGATTAGCGATCTACATGTCATCAACATATAATTCCTGACTCACCATGAAGGAATTAAACCACTGCTTAGGTGACAAGCCATGCAATGACCTCTTGCAAACTTTTTTCTTAACCCCTTTAAACTTCAAAATCCTCTGGTTGCTTCATATAGAACTGGTCTTCTAATTTCCCTTGCAGAAGTTCAGACTCTACATCCATCCTTTCCAGCTCAAGATCTCATTGGATAACCAACGCCAATACGGATCTAATAGACACCTACTATACCACCGACGCGAATATCTCTTAGAAGTCGATCCCTTCTCTTTGAGCATAATCCTCTACTACCAACCTCGTTTTGTATCCATGTTGTATTCTCCTGAAGATCCACTTGCATCCAACTGCTTCCCGGCCCATTGAAAGCTCCATCAGCTCTAGTGTGTCGATTTGGTACAACAAGTCCATCACATTGTTGATAGTCACCTTCCACTTCTCAGCACTAGGCTCACCTAGAGCCATCTGAATAGTAGACGGATTCCCCTCGCTTGTAACGAGAGCATATGTGATATTAGAGTTATCCATGTACCTCACCGATATCATGCGATTATGCTATGTAATTCTTCTCACAGGTAGCTGCTCCACCTACTTCATATCTCTATCCGTACGTCACATCCTTTCTGCTTCGTCCGCTCATGTGGCCATGCCTAGCATGCTACACACGTGCAGAGGTGGAATCCGCTATAGCCACCGCAGCTCCACGTTTTAAAGTTCTCCCAATCAACTTGTAAACATATCGAGACGTTGCGCTTTCATGATCACCCATGCCCCCTTAAATACTTTAAGAGCACTATCAATACATGTGAACTTGCAATTCATTGCCTTAAGTACATCAAGAGAAATCAGATTCTTCTTCAAATCGGGAACGTGTCTGACATCAGTCAAGGTACGCTCCACCCCATCAAACATCTTGATGCACACCGTACTAATAGCCACAACATTGCAAATACTGTCATTACCCATAAACACTTGTCCACCAACACACTTCTTGTAACTGGTGAACCAACTCCGATGAGGAGTCATGTGAAAGGATGCCCATGTTTAGAATTCACTCGCCCCTACAATCATTGTATGGGCGATTGATCGTAGACACAGTCAAGATATCACCATCACATCCACTCGTTCCATCTGACATGGTAGCGTTGGCCTCCCTGTATGAAGCCTCAGATTCTTCTCTCTTATATTTAGGATTTGTACAATCCTTCTTCATGTGTTCTTCCATCCCACGGTTCCAGCACTTTACCTTATCTTTGCCCTTGCCCTTGGAATTGGATTTAGAACTTGAAGAGATCCTGTAACTTATTCAGAATTCCTGCCCCTCGTAAACAGTGCATCAGAAGACGTCCCCATGTCGCCGTTTAACATTCTCATGGCCTTCCCTTGAAGGGTTGAGATAACGATGTCGATACTTAGGGTTTTATTCGTGATGCACATTGTGTCCTTGAATGACTCATACGATGTCAGAAGAGAATTCAGTAACATATATACTTGTTCCTCATCTTTCATCACTTCCTCCATATCCAGTACTTTACAAACCAATTTATAAAAGTTGCTGATGTGATCCTTCAGATCTCCACCCTCTGCCATTTTGAAGTTATACCATTGATGCCTCAAGTGTAGGCGATTTTCAGAGAATTTTTTTTTCGCATAGACATCCTCTAACTTTGCCCATAACTTAGTCGCAGTTTTCTCCCTTATGACATTATAGAGAACCTCATTGTGAGACATAAACGGATTGAGGATAAGGTCTTTTTATCAAGAGTATTCCAATCATCATCAGTCATAGTAGACTTTCGCTCCTCAAGAGCACCATCTTCGCCTTGCTTGATTAAGGAACTGATCATCTTGATCTTCCATAACTCAAAGTTAATTTTCCCTGAGTTCTTCTCAATATCATACCTAGTGGTTACCATTATTGCTTATCCCTCAGATTCAGATATGTGCCCCAATGATTTCTCTGATACCACTTATTAGGATTTGGTCTGCAGAATCATACAGATATGGATCTAGGATAACAATCCAAGAGCACCAAGTAAACACAAGAGAACACAAAGATTTAACGTGGAAAACCCTTTCAGGAAAAAACCACGGCACAAAGCGACAGAAATTCACTATGAAAACATAAATTGCAAAGAGAGGACTTACCCAATTCGAACAACCTCGAATTTCACCCTTGCTACACCCTTTGAAACCTTAGAACCCCTTTTAGAAACCCTTAGAATACCTTTAGAAAGCCTTAGCATGCCATAGAATGACCATAGGGACTCCTATTAATAGTTTAGGAAACTCCACTTACACACCTATCTGAAACCGCCTCAAATTTATGAAGTCCATGCACAAACCGTGCACCATCTGCGTAACCAGGGCTTCAACTGGTCGAAGACCTCAGAAAATTCAGAAACATTGTTGCTGGACTTCGAGTCGAACTTTTTATAGAACTTTTCAGATTTAAGACATCCTTTTTAACAACAATTATGATAACCATGGATCTTAGACGGACATGTAATTATACCATAGTTAATGTGTAAAAAGATCCTAAAAGTATATAAACATGGGTTAAAAGAGGGGGAATCATTTGGTCATCTTTAGGAATTTGAGAATGTACACAATGGCTACTAACCAAGGGACTAAGGGAGAGTTGTAGGCCATAGATCTTAGTACCATATTATACCATGATCACCTAGTATGTTATAGGATGGAACTTATGGCTGTTACTTTGTATATGATTATCTTATGTGAGAGGACTAAAAATAAATTAGGATGCTGAGTCTCTATAGTTGGGTATGACAACGAGTATGTGTGCCTTAGTCCCTAACTCACATAGGAGTGTTGGTATGACATAGGTATAAGTTCTTTGATTGGACTTGTTGGGTACTTACATTTGTGGATCCAGGTTAAGTCTCTAGACTGAAAGACCTATCATGCTTGGATTATGAGAGATTTGAGGATGTACTTACCTTTGGCTAATCCCTAGACTTGAAGGACATTTGGGAAATCAAAGTCTTGATTAATGTGCTTTGACTTACATTACGAGGTCATTAAGGGCCCGTTTGGCCGAACGGATCGGAAGGTATTGAAAGGGATAGGAAGTTAAATCCCAGGATTGGCCGGGCGTGCCAAACAGACTGGGTGATTTGATCCCGGGATATAGCAATCCCATGGATCTTAAGACAATCCATTGACAACACCATCATTACCTTTAAATCCCATCCAATCCACCCTAATCCGTTCAAATTTGCCCGGGATGTGTTTGGTTCGAGGGAGTGGAAGGGATGGGAAGGTTTAATCCCGAGATTGGCCGGGCGTGCCAAACAGTCTCGATATAGCAATCCCATGGATCTTAAGACAATCCACTGACAACACCATCATTGCCTTGAAATCCATGCCATCCACCCTAATACCATTCAGTCCCTTCCAATCCACCCGTCCAAACGGGCCCTAAGTGGTTAACAAAAGTCGGTGTGGTTGGGCACATCCATTAAGGTATGTTGATGTGCACATAGGCTAACAAGGAATGCACATTTTTAGGAATTCACTTATAACTCAGACTAGACATTTATCACTAAAAAAAGTTTTAAATGTTTTTAATTATTACATTTTTATTTAAAGCGTTAAAATAGTTTTTATCGCACTTGACGATGATTTGATCTAGTGAGGTCCACCACTTGATCTCCACAGATATTGGGATGATGATGGTGTTAGGAAAAAGTCTTTAATCTATTTTTTACTGTAGCTACAACTGGTCAAGGGTCAGCTACGATTGATCGTAGGAATAGTTTGACTGGTCGTGGCCTGCACGACTAAAGACCAGCGGCATGGGATTTTGGTGTCCGAGCTGCTTAACTGGTCGAAGGGATGGCTCGACTGGTCGAAGGGGTCCTACGACCAGTCGAAGACTCGGCTTGACTAGTCATAGGTTACGCAGTTTGTTCCGCGATTTTGCGTGAAATTGCAGATTTGAGTCCTTTCGCTACTGGGATGCGGAAGGGAAGTTTCCTAAACTATAAATAGGTGTTCCTAGGGTTTTTCTAGGAATGGGAGATGGATGGGAAGACTTTCTAAAGTAGTTCCAAGGGTTCCTAAAAGGGTTTAGGGTTATCCAAGGGTGTAGCAGGGTGAGATTCGAGGTTGTTCGAATCGGGTAAGTCCTTTCTCTTTGTAATTGATGCTTTCATAGTGGTGATCTGTCGCTTTGTGCCGTGGTTTTTTCCCGCAAGGGTTTTCTATGTTAAATCTGTGTGTTCTCTTGTGTGCTTGGTGTCATTGGATTGCTATCCTAGATCTAGATCTGTGTGATTCCGCAGGGCAAAAATCCCAACAAGTGGTATCAGAGCAATCGTTGGGCACAAATCTAAATCTGAGGGATTAGTAATAATGGCGAGCACCAGGTATGAGTTTGAGAAGTACTCAAGAAAAAATAATTTTGAGTTTTGGAAGGTTAAGATGATTAGCCTGTTAACCAAGTAAGGCGAGGATGGTGCTCTTGAGGAGCGGAAGTCCACCATGAAAGATGATGATTGGAATACTCTTGATAAGAAGGCTTTACCATCAATCTGCGGGAGCACTTCAAAAGGTGGAGCTACTGTGGATGTAGCGGATTCCACCTCTACACGTGTGTGGCATTTGGGCATGGCCACATGAGCGGACAGGGCTGTAAGGCTGAGAGGCGCGGACAGGGATACAGAGCAGGTGGAGCAGTCACCTGTGAGAAGAATCATACGGAATGATCGCAGGATATCGGCGAGGTACATGGATGACTCTAATATCGCAGAGGATTAATCTTCTATTTTTAGATGGCTCTAGGTGAGCCTGGTACTGAGAAGTGGAAGGTGTCTATGGGCGATGTGATGGATTCGTTGTACCAGACCGACATATGGGAGCTGGTGGAGCTTCCAGTGGGCCGGTGAGCGGTTGGATGCAGGTGGATCTACAGATGGATACAACATAGATACAGCGAGGTTGGTAGAGAAGGGTTATGCTCAGAGAGAAGGGATCGGCTTCTCAGAGATATTCGCGCCGATGGTATAACAAGTGTCTATTAGATCCGTGATTGACGCTGGTTGGCCAATGTGATCTTGAGCTGGAAGGATGGATGTGGAGTCTGCACTTCTGTAAGGAAAAGTGAAGAGCAGATCTACATGAAGCAACCAGAGCGGTTCGAAGTTAAAGGGGTTGAGAAAAGACTTTGCAGGAGGTCGTGGTTCGACCTGTCGCCTAGGCAGTGATTTGATTCCTTCATGGATGAAGGATCGGGGGCCTGCAAAGATGGTTCTCGGCATTGAGACTGAAGGAGGAGTAGGCTTTGGTAATCACAGGAGGAATACCTTGTGTGTAGGTATTGATCCAGGATGTGATGGGCCAGGTAAAGCCGGAGAGCGTTCCCTATGTGTCTCTCCTCAAGTTTTCCTCAGGACATGTCCCAAAACAGATGAGGAAAAGCAGGATATCTCATGAGCCTTATTTGAATGCGCTGGGCAGTGTATGCCATGGCCTGGATTAGACCGGTTATTTCACAGGCTATCAGTATTGTGAGCAAGTACCCCGGCAAGCGATATTGGGTAGCAGTGAGATGGTAAGAAGACTATGTCATTATTTTGTGAAGACATGAGCAAAGGTGGTTGGGCATGTGGATTTAGATCCGGCAGACATGATCAATGAGAAAGTTCTTGTAGAGAAGTTCAAGTTTTGTTAAACTTCTCTGGGCTTGGTGATGGCGGAAAAGAAGGATGGAGTATACACGAGAAGCTATGATGTGATGCAAAGATAAGAGAAGAGGTCAAGGAGCTACACGGTTGAAGATTGAAGACTTGGTGGAGATTGTTAAGAAAAAGCCTTTAATCTATTTTTTACTGTAGCTACGACTGGTCGAGGGTCAGCTACGACTGGTCGTAGGAATAGTTCGACTGGTTGTGGCCTGCACGACTCAAAGTCCAGCGGCATGGGATTTTGGTGTCCGAGCTGCTCGACTGGTCGAAGGGATGACTCGATTGGTCGAAGGGGTCCTACGACCAGTCAAAGACTTGGCTCGACTAGTCGTAGGTTACGCAGTTTGTTCCGTGACTTTACGCGAAACTGCGGATTTGAGTCCTTTCGCAACTGGGATGCGGAAGGGAAGTTTCCTAAACTATAAATAGGTGTTCCTAGGGTTTTTCTAGGAATGGGAGATGGATGGGAAGGCTTTCTAAAGTAGTTCAAAGGGTTCCTAAAAGGGTTTAGGGTTATCAAAGGGTGTAGCAAGGGTGAGATTCGAGGTTGTTCGAATCGGCTTTCATAGTGGTGATCTGTCGCTTTGTGCCGTGGTTTTTTCCCGCAAGGGTTTTCCACGTTAAATCTGTGTATTCTCTTGTGTGCTTGGCGTCATTGGATTGCTATCCCAGATCTAGATCTGTGTGATTCCGCAGGGCAAAAATCCCAACAGATGGATGACTATAATAATAATAGAGGGATTAATTAGATCAATTTGGATACATGGGATAAGGTAGGATCACATACTTCCAATATAGGAGGGCATATGAAATATTGTAGGGTAATAGAATGGTGTAATTGGTATCTTTCTTAAACCCTTACCTTTTCTTATATATAGATCATATCTTAGGAGAGGAACCCAAAAAAGAAGAAAAAGAGTATTGTGTATTGGTCCACACATTAAGAAAAAAATATTTATAATGAATAAAATTAATGGTAAACTTTCAATGTGTATTGGTTGCCTATTTGAAGATCAAACACTTGTAGATATAAGATGTGCATATGGTAAGCTTGGATTGGGCTAAGCTATGTTGGGCTAAAATGATTAGAGCTCAAACTAGGCTAAAAAAGAAACTGGGGCTATGTATGTTAGGCCCAATCTTGACACATGGGCCAAGTTAGTAGTTCTAAACCTAGTTCAAATTTGACTCGAGCTCACACATTCCCACCCTTACCCGCAACCTCTTGCGAGAAATATGTAACTCAAAATTAAAAAATCCAAATGGTGGGCTCCACTTTAAATGGATCATAAATCAAACATATACAGGAAGTGCGTAACTCAAATTAAACCATTCAAATAGTGGGCCCCACTTTAGAGTAGTGGATGCCTAATGGACAGTGACACTATGCATATTAAATTTAAATTTCACAATAACACATTACTTTTTAGAGTAGAGCTAAGTTATTCGATATCAATATATGTATTTATTAAAAAAACAAGTCTAAAACCATAACAAAAAATCTTATTGTATCCAAACAACCCTTATGGTTTATAAGGAGTTTTATTTGATGCTCCAGCTACGTATGACACTTGATATGCAAGCACTTCAAAACGCTATGCCAAGCATAACTCAAATTAGGCCAGCTAAATTATGGACCCCACTGAAGCCAAGTTACAGTTGACAGTACTAACCTTTGATTTGTTGACACTTGTTTGTTGAAATAATGGATATTTTTCATTTTTAACTGTCCAATAAATGTCCACTAACATAATAGTTATATCAAATATGTATTGTTTTTTGTTCAAGAAACATTTAAACTGGTACTGATAATTTGAACGCATGCAATTTCTAAGTAATTTATAATTGCCTGCGTATCATCCACCACACTCCTCCGGAGTATCAAAGATTTTCTCATAATATATCTCAAAGAAAATTATCACTCTAGACGCCACCTTTTATCCAGCTTCTTTTCTGAACAGTCCAAACTTACCTTCCCAACTTAAACGTTTAAGTTGCATGTGTGGACAGAACATTTGAGGATGAAAATACCCCTACTTTTCACTGTCATTCCTTTCGCTAGTTTGCCTTGCTTCATTTTCACTAAAAAAAGAGACAAAAAACCATTTTTTCCAGCACGAAAATCCCTCCATTGGATTGCACCATTCTCCCATTGGATCGCATCCTCTTCATACATCAGCATTTTCTCGTCTTTTGAAAATGGTCGATCCACTGAATAAAGCACACACCATAGGTATATTTTAATATATTGCCCTAAACAGAGTAAATTTTTTATGGGCGATTGAACTATTGGATGAAGCTTGCATCTGGGTTTTTGGTTCATGTATGTATACATCATTCGATGAACATGATGGATTACAAATAAAACATCATTGTGGGGCGTAGTGTTCACTCCCTAAGTATAGGGTTGTGATGTAGTAATAACTCGGTAAGACCGAGGTCGAATCCACAGGGATTGAAACCTGTACGTTATCTGAAAATAACCAGATTTAGAACTAGGCTAAAAGATGAAATCTAAACAGGTGAACTTTGAGGAATAATGGTGAAATAATTATTTAAAACTTAAGAATTCAGAGAAGGGAACTAGGGATTCAGGGGATCCACTTGTAGAGATCAGGGATATCTACGTTTGATTCAAGAACTCAACTGGACTTCGAGTCCCATCTTCATCCAGTTGGAAGATATGTCGCTAAAGCACAATTGAACTACACTTGATCTAGTTTTCAAGAGATAAGAAGGATGCAGATTAGTATGAATTCCATCACAAAACCATGCCCATGAGACAAAGTACACAACAGAATTAAACTACCCCACAACCAATCAGAGAGATGATGGTCAGGAAAGGATCTGTCATCCAACCATGTCCAGGAGACGATGGTGAACAACAAGGTTTCCTAGCATCAAAACCAAGGAAAGGAATTATTCAAGCCATCACAGGTCTGCTGTAATTTAAATCATAACAAACCATTAACGACTAAAAGAATTTCTTAAATCCAACTAAAATCAATCAGTTCAATCTAAATCAAACCCGTAGAAGTTCCCATCACGCCACAAGCTTCACCCCTTAGCCCTAGCTAAGGGGTTTAGCCTGTCATGGCTAAGTCATGCAATAGTAAAGGGAGAAAACAGTAAAAAAAACAAAACTCTTTTCCTATCTCTCCCTGTCTCTCTCTCCCTGTCTCTAGCCGTCAGATCTGATGCTCTGGAATGAGATTTTTCTTCTCTTCTTTCTGTTTTATATCTGTTGCTGAAGATTGGCTGAGACGTGGAGATGTGCGGATGGTGGAGAATCCGTACGTTACACAGCTTGGACAGCTGTATTCGCAAAAACTGAATTTCGGAAACTCCTTGCGCAGAAACTGTTTGCGCGCCCAGGAAAAGCTTTGAATCTCCTTCTTCCCTTGCTTGCTTTCCGAGGGGGCAACGTCTCTTAGGACTTCTCTGAACGCCCTACGTGATAGACGGTTCGGATTGTCGAAACAATCGCAGATGGTGGACCAGCATGATCCGAAATTTCCGATTTTTTTCCGTACCGCGTAACGCGTAGCAGAGTTTACGCGTGGAGCTCTGACAGCCGGTGGGGCCCACTTCTTTGTGAATTTGGGAAATCCAAGCCGTCCAGTAGGATGCTCTCGAAAAACCGTTCGAACCTGGTCGGTTTTGATTTGACTGATGCGGCCCACATGCTTTCCTGTTCTACCGTCCGTGCGTTTTCGAACGGTTGAGGTGCCCAAAATCATGATATCTTCAAATTCTGTCAGCTAGGCATGTGTTTTTGCTGCCCCAGGAAAGGAATGAACGGTCTGGATTGTCCGTTTGGACGATGGGTGGGGCCCACAACAGAAAAGAAAGTCTCGGTTGCGAAGCAGAGAACGGAACTTCCGTTTTCGATTTTTTTAAAAACGAGAGTCGGTCAGCGCCGCTGACCGACTAGTTGAGTGGATTGGTGCACAGCCGGTGTTCTTATACACCGTACACGTGCGGTACATGTGGGTCCCACGGAGATGTTTTTGAGACATCTGCTCCGTCCATCCGTTTTGCCATATCATTTAAGCCGTCAATACCAAAGTTGAAGCAGTTCCAAATATCAGGTGGGCCCCAAATTGTAGATTATTGGGCTGATCTGTCCGTTGGACCACTTCTAGAGGTCTTCAATGGGTGAAAATTGACGTGTACGGTTAATTTATGCTCCTCAGTCCATGTATGAAGTTTCAGGCTGAACGGATGGTGGAAACCTCATGATCTTGCAATCTGGATGACTGTGTGGCCTCTTTAACGTGGACGGCTTGATTTTCTCTGATCCCGGGCATGTAAATTCATCATTCTTGGTCCCCTGGGGTCCGTACCTTGGTGTGGTGATTTCAGAGCATCAAATATACACTTTTAGCACCATTTTGTAGCCCACACTTGCAAATGTACCTTGCATCACAAACACGATTAATTAGGCTTTTTAAACGGTGGCATGTTCATAAATCCGGTGATAAATGGGGTCTAATATGCAATATTTGACCCTCAACACAACCCCCAACCAGCATTTTGCTAGTCCCGAGCAAAACATGCGAAAAATAAGTTGAGAATTTACAGGGTAATTTCCATGAAACCAATGATATTTTTGAAGAACGATTCAGATATGAGAAATCTAAGATTCATGAATGTTGGGCATAAATTTCTCCTGGAGGTAAGCACATCGTAGACTTCATAATCAAGTTCAAATATTAATCCATTAACTAGAATAATTCTACACATTGAGTTCCATGAGTGTAAAGTGTAATCTCAGCTTTTCGATCATTAAGGTTTAATCCGTTATTTCTTGATATCATTGGTAATGAATAAGAAAACTCATAACAATCCAAACCTAAACCAAAACCTGCCTCATAGATCAACATTCCATCCCTCGATTTCTCCATCAAAATTAATGCCAATGAAAGGAATCAAATCCTCACCTATAGGGAGCAAACCTATGGTGAAGATCAATCGCCCAGAAATCTTGTATTTTCTAGCATTTTTTTTTTTTCAAAGACAACCATGGGGAATCGACTCTACACCTATGGGGAGCAAACCCATGGTGAAGTCCATTCGCCCAACCCTTTCCGCAGGCAGCTATCTTGTAGCTGGGTTTTCTCATTTTCTTTCATTCTTCTTATTGAACATGATGGACAAATTCCCCAGGTTGGTTCCCTTCATGCTTACTGATCACCAAGTCAATCTTTCAATATTGAACTAAAACCTTAATGTGCAAGCAGGATGTGTCTTGTGGAATCATGACTCAATCAATGTTTAAAACTTCTAATCCTAGATTATCAGTTTGAACTTATTGTGAAATTGAACAAATGCTGGATCCAAGAGTCATAGGTTACCAACATCACTTATCTTGTAATTCTAAATCCAAGATGGCCGTCAAAATCACTTCGAATTCACAGAAATTCCAGAAAAATTAAAAATTTTCACAATTTTTTGCTCAAGACTAAGAAAATTACTGATTAGGTTACCTAATCTCCCACCCCCAACCTAAAATCTACATTGTCCTCAATGTAAAAGGTATAAGCATGCAATGCACATGGGACAACGAAAGTAAATGAGAAGTGATGGGGAGATAGTACCTGGACGAAAGCATCAAGGGGCTTTTCCATAAAGTATCAACATGAAGCAAGTCAGCCCGAGAGAAAGCGTAACAAAAAAATAAAATCTTACCTATACCACTTTCGCAGGTGCTCTCGATTGCATTTAGCGTATGCAATAAGCCTTTAAACCCCTAGGTTGCCCCTAGTGGACGAGTTGTAGTCTCGTGAGGGTTTGCAGCAATGTTACCCACAAACATTGAATTAACTAGTCATGAAATCAAAAGCTAGGTTGCCTCCCAGGAGCGCTAAGTTTAACGTCTTCAGCCAGACTAAAGAACTACCCTAATCCTATGAAAACAGGAAACCTACCTATACCTCCATCAGACTAGGAGATCATTCCTGATAAACAGGATCAGTCAGAGGCATGGACATGTCCTCTGAATCAAATCTCTCGACAAATGGCTTTAAGCGATGTCCATTTACTTTAAACTCCTTGCCATTGTCGGGGTCTCTTATCTCGACGGCCCCATGTGGATATGCAGTAACGACAATGTAAGGACCGGTCCAACGAGATCGAAGCTTACCCGGAAAGAGATGTAATCGAGAATTATACAAAAGGACTTTCTGCCCTGGCGTGAATGATTTTCGTAGAATGTGTTGGTCATGAAACGCCTTCATCCTGTCCTTGTAATTCTCGAGTTCTCGTACGCGTCGTTCCGGATTTCTTCAAGTTCATTTAATTGAAGTTTGCGTAGCGAGCCAGCGTTGTTCAGATTGAAATTTAGATTTTTGATCGCCCAGTAAGCTCTATGTTCCAACTCCACAGGCAAGTGGCAAGCCTTCCCATAGACGAGTCTAAAGGGAGACATTCCAATAGGGGTTTTAAAAGCAGTACGGTATGCCCATAAGGCATCAGTCAATCGAATTGACCAATCCTTACGGTCAGGGTTAACCGTTTTCTCCAAAATGTGTTTGATCTCCCTATTGGAAATCTCAACTTGCCCACTTGTCTGTGGATGGTATGGGGTGCTCACCTTATGAGAGATACTGTATTTCTTCATTAAACTCTCGAATGGTCTATTACAAAAGTGTGAGCCCCCATCACTAATGATGGCTCGAGGCGTTCCGAATCGGGAAAGGATGTTTTCTTTCAGGAATTTAATGACCGTGCGATGGTCATTAGTTCGACACGGAATCGCTTCAACCCATTTAGTGACATAATCTACGGCAAGCAAAATATATAAATTCCCAAAAGATTGGGGGAATGGCCCCATGAAATCGATGCCCCAGCAATCAAATGCCTCTATGATAAGAATGGGATTCAAGGGCATCATATTTCGACGAGACAATGCTCCCAATTTCTGACAACGCTCACAAGCTTTGCAAAACTCATGAGTATCCCTGAACATACTGGGCCAATAGAAGCCACACTGCAGAATTTTGGCCGTGGTCTTTTTTGCAGAAAAGTGACCACCACAGGCCTGTGAGTGACAGAAGGAGATGACACTCTGATGCTCATTGTCTGGCACACATCTCCTCAAGATATGGTCTGGGCAATATTTAAACAGGTATGGATCATCCCAGAAGAATTTGCGCACCTCGGTGAAAAATTTCTTCTTATCTTGCGCAGTCCAATGTGCCGGTATGGAACCTGTGGCAAGATAATTGGCGATATCAGCGAACCAAGGCGAATGAGAGACTCGGAACAACTGTTCGTCAGGGAACATGTCGTTAATCTGCGTCGTCTCAAAGGAATCAGAGGGATTAAGGTGAGAAAGATGGTCAGCCACTACATTCTCTACTCCCTTTTTATCTTTTATCTCTAGGTCAAATTCCTGGAGTAGGAGGATCCATCTTATCAGGCGGGGCTTAGCATCATTCTTAGACAGAAGATACTTAAGCGCTGCGTGATCAGTGTAAATAATGATCTTAGATCCAATCAAGTAGGACCTAAATTTGTCCAAGGCGAACACTACGGCTAAGAGTTCCTTTTCTGTAGTTGAGTAGTTCACTTGGGCAGGATTTAGAGTCTTACTTGCGTAATGAATAACGTAGGGTTTCTTATCTTTTCTCTGGCCTAGAACTGCCCCAAGAGCATAATCAGATGCGTCGCACATAAGTTCAAAAGGAATGCTCCAGTCAGGTGGCTGTATGATGGGTGCACTAGTCAATATGCCCTTAAGCTTAGTGAAAGCTTCCTAACATGGTTCAGTCCACTCGTATGGTGCATCCTTTTGAAGTAGATTACACAGAGGACGAGAGATGAGACTAAAGTCCTTTATGAATCTTCTGTAAAACCCGGCGTGTCCTAAGAAGGATCGCACGTCCCTTATGTTCTTGGGTGGAGATAGGTTAGAGATAAGATCGATCTTTGCCTTATCCACCTCGATTCCTTTAGATGAAATAATTGTCCAAGGACAATTTCCTTCTGAACCATGAAATGGCACTTCTCCCAATTAAGTACCAAGTTCTTTTCTTCACATCTTTTCAGCACACATTTAAGACTTTGCAAGCACTCGCTGAAAGATGGACCGAAGACAGAAAAATCGTCCATGAAGACCTCTAAATATTGCCCCACCATGTCAGAAAATATGCTCATCATACATCGCTGGAAGGTGGCAGGAGCATTACATAGTCCAAACGGCATCCTTCGGTAAGCAAAGGTGCCGTAAGGACATGTAAACGTAGTCTTTTCTTGGTCTTCAGGGGCGATCTCTATCTGATTATAGCCCGAATACCCGTCAAGGAAACAGTAATAGGAATGACCAGCTAACCTTTCCAAGATCTGATCAATGAAGGGCAAAGGAAAGTGGTCTTTCCTTGTGACGGTATTTAATTTCCTGTAGTCAATGCACATCCTCCAACCAGTAGTGACTCTAGTCGGCACGAGTTCATTTTTGGCATTGGCTACGATGGTGATCCCGGACTTCTTAGGAACCACCTGAGTTGGACTCACCCATTGACTATCGGATATAGGGTATATGATACCCACATCCAATAGTTTAAGAACTTCGGCTTTAACCACTTCCTTCATGTTTGGATTTATTCTACGTTGTGGTTGCCGAGCTGTCTTCGCATTATCCTCAAGATATATGTGGTGAGTACAAATCGAGGGGTCGATTCCCTTGAGGTCCGCGATTGTCCATCCAAGGGCTCCCTTATGCTCTAGGAGAGTAGATATAAGCATACTCTCTTGTTCTTTCTCAAGGTGGGCAGAAATCACCACCGGGTATGTCTCATCTTGACCTAAGTATGCATATTTTAAATCAGAGGGCAAAGGTTTTAGGTCAAGCTTCGGTGGCTTGATGTTAGACGGTAGAGGCACTTCATCAGTGTGGGGTAACTTTTCAAATTGAGGCCTCCACCGGTTAACTTCAAGTACCGGTACCGCATCAAGCATGGCACACGTCTCCCTAATTATGTCATCATCAAACTCATGGGAGTGGGCCAGGCACGCCTCTAGAGGATCAGAGGATAAGGTAAGGGGTGTCCTATCTTCCACGAAAGTATCGATCATGTTAATATCGTGGATATCGTCATCTTCCTCTACCCGTCTGCCAGTGTTGAAAAAGATATTCATTTCTAATGTCATATTCCCGAAAGACATACTCATGACACCATTCCTGCAATTGATAATTGCGTTTGAAGTGGCAAGGAATGGGCGACCAAGAATGACGGGAATCTGAGTGCTTGTATTGTTGATGGGTTCGGTATCCAGGATGATGAAATCTACTGGGTAGTAAAATCGATCAACCTGGACCAACACATCCTCAATTATTCCTCTTGGTACACGAACAGAGCGATCAGCAAGTTGTAGTGTAGTTAAGGTGGGTTTTAATTCACCTAAACCCAACTGTTTGTATACCGAGTAGGGAATAAGATTAACGCTCGCTCCTAAGTCAAGAAGTGCGTGATCAATTCGATAGTCCCCAATTACACATGATATGGTTGGGCTACCGGGGTCTTTGAATTTTTGCGGCACATCTTGTTTTAGGATGGCACTCACTTTCTCAGTCAGGAAAACTTTCTTTTGAATATTCTGCCGTCTTTTGGTCGTACATAAGTCTTTCAAGAATTTGGCATAGGAAGGTATTTGTTTCACGGCATCAAGTAGAGGCATGTTGACCTTCACTTGTTTCAACACCTCTAGAATATCCTGAGAGTTAGAGAGAGGTTTTGGTGCAACCAACCGTTGGGGAAATGGAGCAACTGGCTTCCCTTGAGGTTTCGGTTCTAACTCTGGTGGGGCATGGCTAGATCCATCTTCTTTATCCACTTCCGGGTCCTTAGACTTTTCAGTCCTAACCGGAATGGTTTTGTCAATGATTTTTCCACTCCTAAGAGTGGTGATGGATTTAGCTTGCTCCATTTGATTTGAAGAGCTTGGGTCGCTAATTTCATATTGCGATTTAGGATTGGAAAGAGGTTGAGCTGGGAAGCTCCCCTTGTTCCCAATCGCATTTTCAGCATTAAGTCCTTGTATTGCTTTTGTAAGGTCTTGAAAGGCCTGTAGCATACCCTGATTGAAAAGCTCTTGCTTTTGAAAATGTTTCAGAACCGGATCCTCTTGAGGTTTCTCTTGAGTTGGATTTTGATTTAGGAAACCTTGAGGTGTAGCGGTTTGTCCATTCCTCCAACTGAAGTTTGGATGGTTCCTCCAGCCAGGATTGTATGTGTTAGAGGTGGGCCCACTAAAAGGTCTTTGGTAATTGCTTACAGCATTGGATTGCTCATTCAATACCTCTTGAAAGGCAGATATAGTTGGGCAATTCTCAGTAGTGTGAATGTTGCAACCACAAATACTACAAACAATTTCCTTGGTCTTATCCTTCTTTAATTCCATGGCCTCGAGTTTTCGAGTGAGATTGGCTACCTTGGCGTTAATATCATCATCTTTTCAGGAGGTACATTCCACCTTTTTCTTTGGAATGAGTCGGCCTAGGCGTGGTACTCGGTCTAGGGGAGATGTCCCATGTTTGTGTGTTCTCAGCAAGTTTATCATCAAGTAGTCCCACACCTCATCGACACCTTTATTCATAAACTCCCCATTACACATAGTCTCAACTAATTGGCGCATGGGAGATGTCAGTCCATCATAGAAAAAATTCGTGATGCGCCACGTTTCAAAACCATGTTGTGGGCATGAACTGACAAGATCTTTGAACCGCTCCCAACATTGGAAGAATGTTTCATCTTCCCTTTGGGCGAAGTTCATGATCGACTTCCTAAGGGTGTTCGTCTTATGATATGGAAAAAACTTTTTAATGAACTCCCTTGTCATGTCATTCCATCTGCCAATAGATTGAGGACGTAATGAATGTAACCACGTCTTGGCTTTCTCTTTTAAAGAAAAGGGAAAGAGTTTTAACCTGACCGTGTCATCAGACACATTAGGAAAGTATAGGGTAGTCATGATCTCATCGAATTCTTTCAGATGTAGATATGGATTCTCTGACTCAAGCCCATGAAATTTAGGAAGGAGTTGGATCACCCCTGGCTTGATATCCATATGTCCTGCATTCTCCTGAAAAATCATGCATGAGGGCGTACTCACCCCCGCCGGTTGTAAGTAATCTCGTAAGGTACGAGGCGGGGGTACTTGATGCACCTCATTCTCGTCCTGGACATCTTCTACCCTAGGTTGGGGTAGACGAGGTTGATTTTCAGCCATATCCTCAATTAACTCAGGGGAATTCGAGCGGTGTCTAGTCCTGCGATGGACAGTTAACCCCTCAACTAATCCTCCTTCAGTCAAGAGACGTCGAGTGTTGTCACGAGCCCACTTGGGCATGAAACACTCACAGCCCTCAATCAAATTCTAAATCTAATCCTAAGAAGGGAAATAAAAAAAATCTAAAAAGAAAGAGAGGGTTGGAAGGAAGTTACCAAATTTGGAGTCCCTAAATTAAGAACCTGCAAAAAGAAACCAAAAAGAGATTAGTTCCTAAAAATAGAAATTAGAAAGTTTCTAAGGAAGAATGAGTTAGTTTCTAAAATTAGAAAGAATCTCTAAAAAGGAAAGTGACTAACCTAGTTTCTAAAAACAAAAGAGGAAGGTTCTAACCTAGAGTTAGGAAGTTCTAAATTAGAAATCTTAATCCTAAAATAGAAAGTAATATGAGTTTCTAAAAAGGAAAGAATTTCTAAAATAAATGAAAGCCTAGAAATAGAGAATTCTAAAAATAGAAAGTAGAGAAATTCTAACCTAAAATTAGAAAATCCTAAGAAGAGAATAGCAGTAAACTAGTTTCTAATTTAGAAAAAGAGAAATTCCTAAGAGGTATAAATTTCTAAAAACAAAAGAGGAAAGTTCTTAAACTGGAAATTCTAAAAATAGAAAGTAGAATTTAGAAAGATCTTACCGAATTAGAAATTTCTGAAAAGCCTACAAAACAGGAAAGTTAGTTTCTAAACAGAAAGTCTTTAAATAGAAAGTTTCTAAAACTAAAATAGGAAACAATATTAAATTCTAAAAGAGTTAGAATTAGAAAACTTGCTAAAAAGAAATCCTAATATAGAAATAGCAAGGAAAATAGAAATTACCAATTTAGAAACCTATCTCAGAATCCTACAAAATAGGAAAGTTAGGTTAGTTTCTAAAAAGGGAAAATCATCTAAAATAGAAAGTTACTTAAAATATAAAATTTCTAAAAATTAAAGGAAACTTGAATTAGGAAATTCTAAAAATAAAATCTAAGAATAATAAAAAAAAATCCTAATCTTAAACTAATCCTAAAACCAGTTAATTTTCAAAAACGTAGCCGTCAATCCCCGGCAACGGCGCCAAAAACTTGTTCACTCCCCAAGTATAGGGTTGTGATGTAGTAATAACTCGGTAAGACCGAGGTCGAATCCACAGGGATTGAAACCTGTACGTTATCTGAAAATAACCAGATTTAGAACTAGGCTAAAAGATGAAATCTAAACAGGTGAACTTTGAGGAATAATGGTGAAATAATTATTTAAAACTTAAGAATTCAGAGAAGGGAACTAGGGATTCAGGGGATCCACTTGTAGAGATCAGGGATATCTACGTTTGATTCAAGAACTCAACTGGACTTCGAGTCCCATCTTCATCCAGTTGGAAGATATGTCGCTAAAGCACAATTGAACTACACTTGATCTAGTTTTCAAGAGATAAGAAGGATGCAGATTAGTATGAATTCCATCACAAAACCATGCCCATGAGACAAAGTACACAACAATTAAACTACCCCCCCACAACCAATCAGAGAGATGATGGTCAGGAAAGGATCTGTCATCCAACCATGTCCAGGAGACGATGGTGAACAACAAGGTTTCCTAGCATCAAAACACAAGGAAAGGAATTATTCAAGCCATCACAGGTCTGCTGTAATTTAAATCATAACAAACCATTAACGACTAAAAGAATTTCTTAAATCCAACTAAAATCAATCAGTTCAATCTAAATCAACCCGTAGAAGTTCCCATCACGCCACAAGCTTCACCCCTTAGCCCTAGCTAAGGGGTTTAGCCTGTCATGGCTAAGTCATGCAATAGTAAAGGGAAAACAGTAAAAAAAAACAAAACTCTTTTCCTATCTCTCCCTGTCTCTCTCTCCCTGTCTCTAGCCGTCAGATCTGATGCTCTGGAATGAGATTTTTCTTCTCTTCTTTCTGTTTTATATCTGTTGCTGAAGATTGGCTGAGACGTGGAGATGTGCGGATGGTGGAGAATCCGTACGTTACACAGCTTGGACAGCTGTATTCGCAAAAACTGAATTTCGGAAACTCCTTGCGCAGAAACTGTTTGCGCGCCCAGGAAAAGCTTTGAATCTCCTTCTTCCCTTGCTTGCTTTCCGAGGGGGCAACGTCTCTTAGGACTTCTCTGAACGCCCTACGTGATAGACGGTTCGGATTGTCGAAACAATCGCAGATGGTGGACCAGCATGATCCGAAATTTCCGGTTTTTTTCCGGACCGCGTAATGCGTAGCAGAGTTTACGCGTGGAGCTCTAAAAGCCGGTGGGGCCCACTTCTTTGTGAATTTGGGAAATCCAAGCCGTCCAGTAGGATGCTCTCGAAAAACCGTTCGAACCTGGTCGGTTTTGATTTGATGCTGATGCGGCCCACATGCTTTCCTGTTCTACCGTCCATGCATTTTCGAACGGCTGAGGTGCCCAAAATCATGATATCTTCAAATTCTGTCAGCTAGGCATGTGTTTTTGCTGCCCCAGGAAAGGAATGAACGGTCTGGATTGTCCGTATTGACGATGGATGGGGCCCACAACAGAAACAGAAAGTCTCGGTTGCGAAGCAGAGAACGGAACTTCCGTTTTCGATTTTTTTAAAAACGAGAGTCGGTCAGCGCCGCTGACCGACTAGTTGAGTGGATTGGTGCACAGCCGGTGTTCTTATACACCGTACACGTGCGGTACATGTGGGTCCCACGGAGATGTTTTTGAGACATCTGCTCCGTCCATCCGTTTTGCCATATCATTTAAGCCGTCAATACCAAAGTTGAAGCAGTTCCAAATATCAGGTGGGCCCCAAATTGTAGATTATTGGGCTGATCTGTCCGTTGGACCACTTCTAGAGGTCTCCAATGGGTGAAAATTGACGTGTACGGTTAATTTATGCTCCTCAGTCCATGTATGAAGTTTCAGGCTGAACGGATGGTGGAAACCTCGTGATCTTGTAATCTGGATGACTGTGTGGCCTCTTTAACGTGGACGGCTTGATTTTCTCTGATCCCGGGCATGTAAATTCATCATTCTTGGTCCCCTGGGGTCCGTACCTTGGTGTGGTGATTTCAGAGCATCAAATATACACTTTTAGTACCATTTTGTAGCCCACACTTGCAAATGTACCTTGCATCACAAACACGATTAAATTAGGCTTTTTAAACAGTGGCATGTTCATAAATCCGGTGATAAATGGGGTCTAATATGCAATATTTGACCCTCAACACGTAGCAAGCTTTCTACGGTGGAATCACTATTTCCTTTGGAATGATCCACTTGATATTTGGATATGCTACGATTTTGGGCTCAAACCCTTAATTTAGATGGAAAAACGGATGAATGTCATGGATAGTCCACACATATTCAAGGCGGGCCCAAATCAGTTAACTCAGTGCTATAAAAGCGTAATGAGCAAAATGATTTCCAATTTCAAGAGTTCTTGGTCTGTTTGACCTACTTCTCGGCGATATGCTCCTGTCGTTGCCGACATTCCCAGTTAATGATTAGTTGAATTCTCCAAGTAATTCATAAATTTGACAAACAAATGATAAAAATATGATCGGGAACTTCCACAGATTCATGTGATGTAACGAAAAATTCTATGAACCACTTTGTCATTTTCATTAATTACTCGGTCAACTTCACCGAAGTACTAGTTGAATTTCATGTGAAGCTCGTTCAATTATGTGTTAGGGTAGTTAAATTTCATTTTAAGTTCATTAAAATTCATGTTAACCTCCCTGAATTTCATGTTAGCATCACTGAATTTCAAGTTAGCCTCACTCAATTTCATATTTTTCTCGCTCAATTTCTATGTTGCCTCGCTCAAATTTCAATTTATCTTGTTGAATTTCTAGCTTGCCTCACTGAATTTCAAGTTTGTCCCCCTCAATTTTAAGCTTACCCCACTAAATTTCCTGTTTGCTTCGCTCGATTTTCAGTTTGCCCCGTTCAATTTCCAGTTTGCCCCGCAGAATTACAAGTTTGCCCTACTCAATTTTGAGTTTGCCCCGCTCAATTTTCAGTTTGCCCTGCTTAATTTTCAGTTCGCCCCCGCTTAATTTCTAGTTTGCCTCATTGAATTTCCAGTTTGCCCTTCTCATTTTTCAGTTTGCCCCGCTGAATTTCTAGTTTGCCTCGCTCAATTTTCAGTTTTCCCCTCTCAATTTCTAGTTTCCTTCGCTGAATTTCAAGTTCACCCTACTCAATTTCTAGTTTGCCCTACTCAATTTCAAGTTAGCCTCGCTCAATTTCATGTTACCATCGCTCAATTTCTATTTTGTCTCGCTCAAATTCAAGTTAGTCTCGCTCAATTTCTAATTTGCCTCGCTCAATAATTTTCAATTTGCTTCGCTCAATTTTGAGCTTGCCTCGATCATTTTCTAGTTTGCCTCGCTCGATTTCTTGTTTGCCTCGCTGAATTTCATGTTTCCCTCGCTCACTTTCTACTTTGCCTCCCTCAATTTTCAGGTTGCCTCGCTCAACTTCTAGTTTGCCTCGCTTAATTTCCACTTTGCCTCGCTCAATTTTTAGGTTGCCTCACTCAACTTCTAGTTCGCCTCGCTCAATTTCTATGTTGCCTCGCTGAATTTCTATGTTGCCTCACTAACTTTCTAGATTGCCTCGCTCATTTTCTATTTGCCTTGCTCAATTTTCAGTTTCCCTAGCTCTAATTTCATTTTGCCTCGCTCAATTTTCAGGTTGCCTTGCTCAAATCTAGGTTGCCCCGTCCATTTCTCAGGTTGCCTCGCTCAATTGATTCCACAATGCACTCTCATGAAATTAAATATAAAATAGCTATCTATTTTTCTTTAAAAACTGGCCAAATGTGAGGAGTAGTAGATGAGACAGCCAAGCATTGTCACTACTACAATGAGAATATCAATGAATTTAGACCAGCCATCTATTCATGATCTTGCAATGAATGGCTCACAACATAAGAACCAACTTAAATAGACCTTTTTCATTTTGGGAAGGTTAAAATTCCCTATTGCCACCATTTATTGAGAGAGCCGCAAATTAGATTGTTAGGTGTCATTTGAGATGGAAAGCATATGTAGTGAGGGAGGCATATCCAAGGTTGAGATATGCCGCCGTCATTGCCACAAATGGAAGGTATCACCAGGACTGAGATAAAAGGCATCAGTCCACAAAGAACGTCACCTGACAATTTGTCATGACCTATTACAGTAACCAATGCCAGGATGATTTGCTCACTCAAGACCAACTGCACAACAATTGATATGTGGGTTGTATAAAGCAATGTTGAGAATCAATAGTAGCTAGCCATGGGCTTCCCCTGTCAATTGAGTCATCCATTGCAGGAGAAGGCATATGAAAATGTAACACCCAGGCCAAACATTGCGGCGTCTTGGGGCGTCCACTAGCGGATCTTCCACAGGACCTCGAATGTCTAGGAACAAGTGACGCCGAGGCCTACTGTCATTCAGATAGGATAAATGAAGTCACAAACGCAAATAAGCCTGAGCGTGTTTAGGTTGGGAATTGGTCGCCCCAAACCGGTGGTGGCCCCGCCACTCCCAATGGCTATGCAACCTATAGCTACAGCTATAATCCGTAGTCATAGGTCTTTAGAATCGACACCACATCCCGGCTGAATGCGAGGGTATTTTGGTTTGAAAATAGTGCGTCCGTACAAACAGTTTAGCCTGCGAAAGTATAGTTGGGGAGCATTTAGAAAATACGCTGGGTAAAGGTGGCGTGTACAGTGGTAAATTTCTCTATATCTCTGCAAGTTACAACCGGGAGAGATGTTGTACACTGGGAACCACCAAATTTCTGTCCTACCACTTTCTAAACAATGCACGTGGCACATGTAGATGATGATCCCAACCGTTCATTCACCATAAGGTTCAATAAAAGTACTAGAAGACCAAAATCACAAGGATCAATCCTAACCATAAAAAACCGTCATACAAAACCATTGGCCTGATTTTTATACACCATTCTTAAATGATTTAGGCTGTCCAATCACTGAGAAATTGGTCATTGACCTCATTGATGGATGCTCCTAACAGATGGACGGCTATGATAGTCGGAACCATATGCCGCACCTATAGAAAGTGCATGAGAAGAAAAAAAAATGTGGTCCACCTTGGTGGGTCAAAATTTCTTGCCCATCCCCATTTTAATACTATTTGCTAAAGGAAAACGAAACAAAAAAAAAAAGGTAGAGACTTGAATCTCATTAAATAAAACATGGGTTGGTTTGGTTGGCATCCTTCTCTACTAACATATATAAGAAATAATAGTTTGGATTAATGAATTAGGTCATGTCTACTTTAGTTTGATTGCTTGCATCTTCATCCATACTCTTAGCAGCTCCATATTAGGTTGAAAGTAGATGATTTATTAATTTTTTGGAATTGATCCAAATTTCTATTAGTGGGCTTATTACTTCATTAATCATATTGAATTTAGGAAAAGGATCACATGCGTTGGATCGCATGGTAATTACCATATGTTTGAGCTGTGTAGGCCCATTCGTGATGTGTATCTGTAGTCTAAAACATACAGATGTTGCGCCTCTTTACGTTCACTGTACATTTGAATAATTGACTTGATTATTGGGTTTGATGGAATCCAAACAACATGGTGGACCGCACATTTCATTTGGATGTTTTTGCACACTCGATTTGTGTTAATAAAAGCATAAAAATGCATTAAACATCCAATTGACGCCATGTAGGCTTAGGGCATGTTTGGCCAGGTGGATTGGAAGGGATTGGATGGTATTAGGATGTGTGACATCACTTTCAAGGTAATGATGGCTGCGTCATTGGATTGGTGCAAGATCCATGGGATTGCTATATCCCGGGATTAGATTACCGAGTCTGTTTGGCATGCACTGTTAGAATATGTCTCATATGAAAGGGCAATATGGACATTATCTGGACTTAATGAGATAAGGTGGTTATTGGCTTTAGAAAGATTTGCACAGTTACTTAATGGGTGAGAGAAAATAGGGGAGGTTATTTCTCCTATCTGCCTACTTTTATGGGGAGTAGGATAACTGTTTTCTTTTGTACGTAGGAATTGTCCTCTCTCTACCTATATATTTTCTTTTATCAAATTTTCCCAAATGTTCTGATAAAAAAAAAAAAAAAAAGGGTTAAGTGAGAGAAATAATTGCTACAAGTCTTCTTCAAGAAAGAGATTTTATTATGGCAGATTCCGGTATGTTTTTTATGAAACATTTATTTCCGCATAAAGTATATATGATTATGTGATTTTCATGATAGTTGAAGATTCTTATTTCATTAAAATAATTTAACATGCACGTCCTATCCCGGGACGTCTAAAACCTTTTTATTTTATTTCTTAACCTCTTGCTTGTCAGGAAACTAAATCTACCGCTATAATTCCATTGATTACCATTCTCCACATAAAGAACTGATAGACACATGAGGCAACCTACACATGTGCCATTGGTTGGCATGTGCTCGACATGCATGCAAGAACTGCTTATACAACTCTCTCCCGCTTTTTTTTTTTTTTTTTCTTTTCTTTTATTTAATTATTTTGTTTCTGAAAATTTAGTTGAGATAGCTGATTAACTAGAAGGACATGAGTGGAGGTAATAAGAACTGAGTGAAAGATACCTCGTTTCAACAGTATTGATTCCCTAACGGGGGTGGCTAGCAGTGAAGTGTTAACTGACAGTAAGGTCTATGGACAAACTTTTTTTTTAAAAAAATAATAATAATAATAATAAGCGATGGCATGATCCTTCCAATAGTTAAGATAACAGGATTTGTGCAGCTAATTCCCAATGGTTAAGATAAGTCTTACATGAAAATGGTTTTTCTTGAAAATGGATGAGATCTGTTATATATGGGAGCAATCTTTATATTTTGAATTGTAAAGGTCTACCAGCCAAACAGGTCCTAGAATGCATCTAAAGGTGTACCAAAGGCATTTCAAAATCATACCAAGAACTTACAGAGCGTATGAAAAACACTACCGAAAACTTTCATGTAATTTGTGGGTCCCGACGCCAATCTCCCCGAACGGAAGCGGATTAGGTGAGGAAGGGGCAACAACTTAAGTGGGTGAGGCCCTAAGCTTGGGCCCACTTCAATTTATGTGTGGTATATCCATGCCGTTCATCCATTTTGCTAGCTCCTTTTAGGGCATGATCTAAAAAATGAGGCAATCCAAATCTCACGTTAACCACACCACTTTGCTCGCTCATTTTAGAACATGATTCAAAAAACGAAAAAAAAAAAAAAAAGTAGATCAAATCTTAGTTGAACAACGCCAGGGAAAACATTGGTGATTGAATGCCTACCATTAAAAACTTCCTGCGACCTACTAAAATGTTCATTTACCATCCAACCTGTTGATAAGGTCACACAGACGTGGATGAAGGGAAAACACAAATAACAACTTGATCCAAATTTTTTTAGGCTCTCCAGCAATTTTTAATGGTGGGATTTCAATCCATACTATGTCGTCTGCCTGAGATTTGGATCTACCTCATTTTTCGGACCATTCCCTAAAATGAGCTGACAAAATAGAGAGACCGTACGGATGTACAACACATACATAGACGTGGGACCCACAGTTTGAGACTCACCCCACCCTGTCCAAATTATTGGTAACGTTGTTTAACAAACGTTAGAATCATATATATATATATATATATATATATATATATATATATATATATATATATATAATTCAAGAAAGAAAGGGATAAATACAATAAGAAAATAGCACGTCAATATTTAATATATTCCATATGAGAAGTTCTCTTGTCCAAGTTGTTAGACCGTTAATTTATTGTTCAACAAGCCGATCGATGAGTTCCAACCTCTCATATTTGTGTAACATCTAACCCGTCCAAAAAGGCCACCACCATCAGGATCACCTTGTTAAAAAATGAACCCAACCTACTAATCAGGTGGCCACATTTGTATTCTTTGATTATATCAACGTCTATCAATTACTTTATTAGTGTGGCCCACCTGATGAGTGAACTGCGCTGCTTTTTGTGCTACCTGATCTTCATTGTGTGACCAACCAATTGCACGAGTTGGATGTGGTATGCACATGCAAGTTTGAAAATTATATGTTAATTGAAGGGTGAAGATGAGACTTGTGGTTTGCCTGTTATCAGTAGATTCACTGGAGGAGTTTGAAATTGAATATCCTTCTGTGTGGACCCAAGCTTTGAAATTGTGTAGAGAGGTATTGTTGAACCACCTAACCCTTCATGTGTGGACCCAAGCTTGGAAATTGTGTAGGCGAACGGATCATCTACCTAGTTGACTTTGTAGATTAATATTAGGACGCGAGGCAGATCCTCTGCAAAGCTTTGAAGATTTGCTCAACTTAGAAAATGATGTGTGGGGCCCACAATGATGTTTCATAACATCCTATCCGTCCGTCATGTGCTCTCCCTAATGTTTTCCTTGGCTAATCAGGGCTATCCATATGGGCGACACCAAGGGAACTGTTGAGATAGTTTAGTAAAAGTTTTAGGATTGTTTGTGAGGTTGCTGTGTTTTTATATACGACCATCCAATCCATTCAGAAGATGTGCCCAACCAGGATAAATGGACATGATAAAAATCGGGCAATTTTATTACTTGAGGTGGCCCACAAAACGTGAATTTAAATATTTCAGGCATATTTTACATGGTGTGGCCCACCTGAGTTATGATTTACCTGATTTTTGGTATAGAAAGAGGGACGCTGATTTCATGGGAAAGCATTTCGTAGCAAGATCCTGCTCTGGGAATCTATGTGGGGCCCACCGTAATGTTTATGAGAAATCCATCCCGTCCATCTGTTTTGAGAGCTTGACATGGGATCCAAGACCCCAAGTGGGTCATACGAGGGCCACCGTTGAATTATTTACATAGCCACGGAGGTTTTTATTTTTATTTTTATCAGGCTAAGATATATTGTTTTCAATTCATACCAGTGGGAATGACCTTACAAACGGTTTGGATGGCATATAAACATCAAGGTGGATCCCAGGAAAGTTTCAATGGTAGGTATTTCTTTTTCCAGTTTTCCCTCTGATGTGGCTTACTTGGATTTTGGATTCATCGTATTTTTGGTGGAAAACCCTAAAATGAGCTCTTAAAACAGATGGACGGAATGAATTTCTCATAAACATCACAGTTTGCCCCGCCTATATTCCCAGTGCAGGAACTTCTTGCATAAGCTTTTAGCAGGAAATCCGCGTCTTCTAGAGACCATTCGGAGGTAGATGGTTTGGCGCACATGAATTATGATTTACCTGATTTTTGGTATAGAAAGAGAACGTTAAGAGGCGGATGGTATGGCCCACCAGAGTTATGATTTACCTGATTTTTGGTATAGAAACTGAAAAATCATGGTGGCCACCTCACGCCTCACTTTGCAGGTTAAGCTCATCCTACAAAGCTTTTCAGTGGATCGATCGGCCTCGGTCCCACTTCTCAAATTTCAAACCCTCCATTCTGCAAGTAGCATAATTGAGCATAATTCCAAGCCGTCCAAATTGTGGGGTCTATTGTGGACGGAGCATATCCCATAAGTCATTTGATTAAGAGATCTTAGCCATCCAGTTGGTCAGCTCTCCTGGGGGCATGGCCGGACTTGGATTGTTTAGTGCAGCACATGATGTTTGTGTTTTATCCATGCCATTCATCCATTTTTTAAGAGTGCAGATCTAAATCTCAGGTGGACCACCCTATAGGAAATAGTGGTGATTGAACACCCACAATTAAAAACTTATCGGAGGCTACAAAAGTTTCCGATCAAACCAATATATGTGTTTTGCCTTCACCAGGTTTGTCTGACCTAATCAAGAGGAGGTTGGATGGCGGTTAACCATTACATTGGGCCTTGGAAGTTTTTAATGGTGAGCATTCAATCACCATTGTTTCTTATGGTGTGGTCCAGTTGAGATTTGATCTAACTTATTTTATGATTTTGTGCCCTAATATAAGGTGGCAAAATAGATGAACAGTGTGGATAAAACAGATACATCTTAGGAAGGCTCATAGAGCTTTTCCAGCAACACACACTACTTACTAGGTGCTGTGTGCTACCTGATGGGATTTTTTGTCCCGTCGTCAACCGGTCGTGAGCCCTGCTTGACCGGTCGAAGGCTGGTGGTCGACCAGTTGTGGCACGACTTAAAGTCCAGCGACTATGGACTATTTTTCTCTGAGGTGCTCGACCAGTCGAAGGAGGTGCTCGACCGGTCGTAAGTGGCTCTCGACCGGTTGTGGACTCGGTTCGACCAGTCGAGGTTACGCAGATTCGTTCCACGATTTTTCGCGGATTTTGTGTCGCAAGTCCTTTCGCAACTGGGATGCGGAAAGGAGTTTTCTAAAACTTTAAATAGGATTTCCTAGGGCTTTCTAGGTATGACAAGAGGGTTTCTTAAAGCTTTACAAGTGATTTGCTAAAGGGTTTAAGGCTATCATATAGAAGGGAGGTTCTGCTCGTGGAGGTTATCTACTATGCAATTTATATCTCAGCGCTTCTACGTCCTCGTAATCGGTTAGATCTCTCCGTTTTCTTTGTTTCTCTTATTGTTTATCCACTCTTACGTGAGTGAAGAAGGTTGTAACGTTCTACTTCATAGTGGATTGTTGATCTGGACGAGGTCTTGTGGTTTTTTTTAACCTCTTTGAGGGTTTTCCACATAAAAATCTCTTGTGTGGTGTGTGATTGATGCATTGATTGTTTTCATTGCTTTATTATCCATAATTCTGGTTTGTTCAGGAGGGTTAGATCATAAGGTTTTGTGCAAGGCCCCCAACAAAGTGATATCAGAGCTAAGTTCATTGAATGGGTAGGATCAGTTTTGAATTATGGAAGGTGGCTCATCAAGGATGATCAGCCTCAATGGTTCTAACTGGACCATATGGAAGGCTAAGATGAAGGACTTGCTTTATTGCAAGGACCTATATTCTCCAATTTTAGGCATATCAGCAAAATCCAAGGATATGTCTGATGATGATTGGAAGAAGATAGACCGGAAGGCTGTGGGGTTTGTTAGACAATAGTTGGATGATTCAGTGATCCACCATGTGTCTATGGAAACCTCAGCCGCTAGCCTATGACTGAAATTACAAGGGCTGTATGAGAGGAAGACAGTCGGTAATAAAATTTTTCTGATAAGGCGACTTGTGAATCTCAAGTTCAAGGATGGTGGTTCTGTGGCCGAGCACATGAATGAGGTCAGCAATATAGTGAACCAACTCTCCTCTATAAAGATGGTCCTGGATGATGAATTGCAGGCTTTACTTTTGCGTAGTTCATTGCCTGACCGTTGGGAGACATTGGTGGTGTCTCTAAGTAACTCCGCGCCAGACGGAAAGATATTCATGGAATAGGTAACTAGCTGTCTCTTCAATGAAGAGACAAGGAGGAAGTCTCAGGGGTCTACTCAGCAAGAGGCCCTGTGACACAGGAATGGGGGAGAGGAAAGAACATAAAAGGCAAGAAGGCCCAAGATAAATCAAGAGGCAAGTCGAGTAAGAAAAAGGATGTTGATTGTTGGAATTGTGGCAAGAAGGGTCGCTACAAGCATGAATGTCGTGGTAAGAAGAACGACAAGAAAGGAAAAGGGAAGGAAGATAAATTAGATTCCACTGCGGTCGCTTCAGATAGCGACGTTGTAATTATTCTTTCTGCAGATCATGATGTATGTCTTACGGCTACGAGTCAGGACACCGACTGGGTGATAAACTCGGGAGTTTCTTTTCATGCGACTCCACGCAGGGACTTTTTCACAAGCTATAAGTCAGGTGACTATGAGACTGTGAAGATGAGAAATTCTGGCGTATAAAAAATCGTAGGAGTCGGTGATATTTGTGTGAAGACCAATGTGAGCTGCACATTGGTTCTCAGGGATACGAGGCATATCATAGACCTTCGCCTCAACTTGATGTCAACGGGAAGGTTGGATGATGATGGCTATGAAAGCCGTTTGCTAGTGGGCGATGAAAGCTCATCAAGGGTTCTTTGATCGTGGCCAGAGGAAAGAAGTGTTGCACCCTTTATAAGGCAAGTGTCAGTATGTACAAGGGTGGGTTGAACGAAGCGGAAGATTCAGTTATTGACATGTGGCACAGGCGTCTAGGCCACATGAGTGAAAAAGGGCTTCAGCTACTAGCGAGAAAGCAACTCATTCCAGACGTGACAGGTACACTTCTCATAACCTGTCTTGATTGTTTATCAGGAAAACAACATAGAGTTTCATTTATTAAAACTGCTTCTGCATGTTAATAAAGTGTATGCATTAGATTTGGTTTATTCTGATGTTTGTGGTCCTATGAGGACAAAAACCTTGGGTGGGGCATTGTATTTTGTTACTTTTATAGATGATGCATCTATGAGGGTTTGGGTTTATGCTTTGAAATCCAAGAGCGAGGTCTTTGGTGTGTTTAAATTGTTTCATGCTATGGCCGAGAGAGAGACAGGTAGATCATTGAAGTGCATCCGCACTGACAATGGTGGTGAATACGTTGGCGACTTTCATGAGTACTGTAAGTCCCTGGGTATATGGCATGAACAGACGGTTCCCAAGACCCCTCAGCATAATGGTGTAGCTGAGCGAATGAATCGCACTATTGTTGAGAGAATTAGATGCATGTTATCCCATACGAAATTGCCCAAGACGTTCTGGGGAGAAGCAATGCACACGGAGGTGTATTTGTTAAACAAGTCTCCATCAGCCCCGTTGAATGGAGAAGTGCCTGAGAAGGTGTGGATTGGACATGATCCATCGTACAGTCATCTCAAGGTATTTGGATGCAAGGCATCCGTTCATGTACCAAAGGACGGGAGGTCCAAGCTCGATATGAAGATAAGACAGTGTGTGTTCTTAGGGTACGGTGATGAAAAGTTCGGTTACAGATTGTGGGATCCGACCGAGAAAAAGCTCGTTAGGAGTAGAGATGTAGTTTTCTTTGAAGATCAGTGTATAAGAGACATTGGTAAGCCAGAGAAGAACCAGCCTAGTTCAGGTGAGCTAGAGGATATGGATCCAGTTATTCCTCTCGTAGTGCCTGATGACGGGGGAGTACAGCAAGGTGCAGAGGACGAGGGAGTTCCTTTAGAAGATGGGCCAGGGGAGCAGCTCCCACTTGATCCACCTGTTGAGCCACAGGTGAGGAGGTCATCTAAGGACAGACAGCAGTCCAAGAGGCACTCGCCACATGAGTACATTATGCTGACTGATGGGGGAGAGCAAGAAGATTATTCTGAGGCCCTAGCTAGTCGACGAGCATAAGGGGGAGTGGTTGAAAACTATGCAAGAGGAGATGAAATCCTTGCATAAGAACCACACCTATGATATGGTGAAACTGCCTAAGGGCAAGAAAGCTCTGAGCAACAAGTGGGTGTTCAAAAAGAAGCTGATTGAGCAGAAGAATTCACAGACGAGGTTCAAGGCCAGACTTGTAGTGAAAGGGTTCAGTCAGAGGAAATGTATAGACTTCGAGAAGATATTCTCACCAGTGGTGAATATGACATCTATACAGGTGTTGCTTTGGTTGACAGCTAGTATGGATCTGGAGGTAGAGCAGTTAGATGTTAAAACTGTCTTCCTCCATGGTGACCTGGAAGAAGAGATCTACATGCACCAATCAGAGGGGTTCGAAGTCAAAGGCAAAGAGCATATGGTGTGTAGGCTGAGGAAGAGCTTGTATGAGCTGAAACAAGCTTCACGATAATGGTACAAGAAGTTCGACTTGTTTATGTTGAAACATGGGTATGACAGAACAGAGTCATACCACTGTGTGTTCACTGCAAGTTCTCAAATGGTGATTTCTTAATTCTGCTATTATACGTTGATGACATGCTCATCATGGGAAAAGACATCAAGAAGATCGACAGGATGAAACAAGAGTTGGGCAAGTCTTTTGCGATGAAAGACTTGGGCTCGGCTAGACAGATCCTAGGAATGGAGATAACCCGTGACAGAAGTGTAACACCCTGAAAATCGAGGGTCGAATATAAACTCAACTCCCGAGTTCCAACACATCACTTATGCAACAAAATGAATGATGATTGAATGTTGTCTGTATTAGTGCATTGAACATGAGTGAGATTAAGCCAAAACAGCATATCATACTCCAGAGACAGTTAAATTGCAAGCGGAAGACTGTGATAGATAGATAAAATATATAAACTGTGGTGAGTCTCCAGAGTGTGATAATGTTACCAGGTTAATGAATTACAAGTATAATTTTAAAATATACCAAAGGTGTAGTATTATCTAGTCAACATCCCAAAAAGCCTCGTCGATCAGGACACGGCTCATAGGAACCCGCCTGAAACTGCATAAAGGAGGAATCCTCCTCAACCTCATAAGAGTCCGGCTCCGCTTCATAAGCATCGCCATCACCTGAAACTCAACAAATCTGGTTGGTGTGTACAACACCATCCCGTAACGTGGGAGTGAGTGATCAACTCAGTGGAACAGTAAAGCATAGGTTAACATGTTATCAATTCAATTAAGTAGTAATGATAAAGCAGCGAAATCAAACAATTCTAAATACTCTTATTAATGCAAGTATGAATGCAGTCATGATGTATGCCCTTGCCAAACCACCCTCATGCGACACCATCTTACGTTCGCGAATGCGTTCATCCCTCAGTGCTCCACATCTATCAGGCACATGCAGTGCGATGATGAGCATGATTACCGAGTAATTATTAGTCCATTTCAAACAGCAGTATTGGAAAACTAAGGTACCTCCCTTGTATCATTCCCAAACATGATCCATTCTAGGGTCGTCAGTCCTAGTTAATCTCATACGATATTATGATTTGAGAGGCGTAGCGAAGGCATCACAAAGGGCTCGTCACCCGTCAGCACGGATACAGATCTCACCGTATGCTGCTCAATTGCTGGCCGTCAGCTCGAATACAGGTCTCACTGTACTCGGCTTAATCGCTGGTCGTCAGTTCGAATACAGGTCTCACCGTAATCGGCTCAACTCATACTCTAGTTGCTGCGAAGGGCTCATCGCCAATCACACACCTTAGAGTATACTCGAAGACACTACGGAGGGCTCGTCGCCCGTCAGTACGAATACAGGTTTCACCGTATTCAGTTCTCGCCGTAGGTGTCGACAACTCGAATATAGTGTCTCATACCACCATAATCGGCTCACGAGTCTGGTTGCTCACTGGTCACTACGGGGAGGCACGTGGCCCCAGCGTAGGTCGACAGCTCGACCACGGTGTCCCATACCACCATGCCCGGCTCATGAGTCTTAGCGGATCGAGATACCATGGTTAAAAGGGATTTCACTGGTAAGTTTGATACCCTAGGTTCAAACAGTAGCGTCCAAACATGGTGAACATACATTAGACAGATCGGGTTACTTGACGAGCTCGGCTAGCTTGAGCGCACAACAAGTTGAACGATATGAAGTGCATAAGCATTTCGTGTGGCCAACCACTATCGCCAACCGAAGTACGACTCGGGTTCGTCGAACACATCTCACGTGGCAAATGAAACTCAGCCACGCATTCATTTTTGTTACCGATTGTCTGGACTATAATCATAGCCCCAATCACATTCAATTGTAGATAGTTAAAGTAGTAATGAATCAAGATTCAAATCATATAACCAAAGTCTAATATTATCCGTTTAGGGCTGCCAGGGCTGTTGCACGCACTCGTTGCTCCACTCCCCCATCACCCATGACGGATCATACAACGTAAATATGAATTTAAACATATGCATTACATAGATAAAATCATAAAAGCAGTTGAGCATGTTATGAAGCACAACACAAGCATGAGTTTGTACATATTCAATTCCTAATCACACAACTATCTAAGGAAAATATAAACATAGTTAAAAGAAGTTGAGAATCATATCTCAACACCCTTATACATTACAATTTGCTAACTACTACTCATTTAGACATTTCAACAAACACTTTAAAAGACATACATCAACATACATGACATATGTTGATCACATAGGCATTAGGCCAAATCCTTTCACTAGGGAGTTGCCCCAATCATAACACGCGTACACCCACGACGGATAGTCATAGAAAGTAGGAATCCAAGTTCCATATTCATTTGAACATTTTCACAAACACTTGGGCTACCCATTTCAACATATATAGCGTATAGTAGCCGTGGCGTGATTCAGGTAAGTCCTTTCGTCAAAGGGGTATCGCCAATACAACAATCATATATCCATGTCAATTAGTCATGGCGAGCACGAATGAGAATCCTATACTCATTCAGTCATTTTCACAAACACTTAGAATACACTATTTTAACATACATAATGTATATTAGGAAAAACATGAATTAGGGCGAGTCCTTTCGCTAAACAAGTATTTTATTCATATATAATATATTAATACAGCAAATAATCATGGCAAACACATTTCCAAAATTTATACGTATACGGTACTTTCTACAAATACCTAGAGTATGTAAAATTCAATATTCTTCATCTTTAATCGAAACAGAAAACAGACAGCACTTTGTACATGTGCAATTGCATGCAGATCATGAATCTATCATTATCTGACATTGAAAGCGTTGAAAACCATAACCTATACACCTAAAGTCTGCACCTTTTATCATAGAATCGTAACGAATCCAATAGGTTTGCTAAGCCTTCGTATACGGTAGTTTGGTAACCTATAGAACGAAATAGGTTAGCTATTTCATAACCTACAACTATCAAAACTCCAAAACAGGTTAGGGTTTCTTACCTAGAAATGACGCCGGAATCGCCAGGAAAGCGACAAGAATAGTGCGGTTGAGCATGGATAGTAGCAGGGAGATTCTCCTACATCTCCCACACTTTCTCTCTCTTTTCTCTCTTCTCTCTCTAGGGTTTCTCTCAAATTCGTATGACTGCAATGAGAGAGGGTTTAAGGTCCTTATATAGCCTAAAAACTCACCGAAATAGACTCCAGGTCAAAGTATACTTAGGTTATAACCAAAGCGGGTCAGTTTCAGCTCAACGGAGGACTTCTGGCGGGCCTCCTTAGCCAAAGGTCAGACTTAAGCTCACTAATACTGGATTTACGTTTAGTTAAGTTTTCGTTTCAGTGGAATTCCCAGATTACGCGTGGCGGACCAGTTTCAGTTCAACGGTCAGCGGATCTCGATCGGAGATTCCGAGTACATGGATATGTGTATGAAATTTCTCCTGATCTGAGGGTGTAATTTGGTCTGATTCTGACGGTCTGGTTGCCTAAAACTAATCCGCAAGCGAGAGGTGCCAGATCACTATTTGAGATATTTATTTGTAAAGAAAATTAAGGGTTTTCACACTCCTCGCTTCGGATTCAAGCAAATTACACTGGGACACTATCTGGATTTGATTTCCGAGATGGTTGTCAAGCCCAGCAAGGCGGTCCTAATTCCTTAACTTCGTGTTAATCGGACTTCCGACGTGCGGTCCAGATCTAATACAGAGTTTCGAGATGCTCCCGAGAGCAGCCGGGTAACGAGATTGATCCTAAATTTTAGGGTAACCTAGCGTCAATGATTCTACAAGTTTTGGGTCTTGCAGATCGTATTTAAAGTGATTGGTGATAATTTCACAGGGACTCTAGTTTAACACTGGCTAATTCTCGCCTAATTTCTAAAAGATTTAGTCCTGGGTGATTTCTGTCTGAGGTGGTACTTAGTCCTTTATAGCAATGTTTAGTTTAAGTATTGTTCTTCATTACCTAAACTTTAAGATAGCGTCTAGTGTGAAAGTACTTAGAAAATTTAAAGAACAAGGTGGTGAAAGGTGGGATTTGTGAAGGAAATGGGTTAAGAAGCGATTTTAGACTGTGGGATTCAGTTCTGACAAGTTAATAAGGTGTTAGGATCGACCCATTGCCTAAGGACGTCTAATCCCAGGTTGGCAAAAATTCGGGATTTACAAGAAGCATCAGGAAGCTTTGGCTGTCACAAGAGTGGTATATTGAGAAAGTCCTAGAGCGGTTCAATATGAATGCAGCGAAGCTGGTCAGTACTCCACTAGATGGTCACTTCAAATTGAGCGACAGACATTATCCCAAGCCTAAGGCAGAGGTGGAAGAGATGAAGAAGATACCCTACGTGTAAGCGGTAGGAAGTTTGATGTATGTTATGGTGTGTACACGCCCAGACATAGCATATGCGGTTGGTGTTGTCAGCCGATATCTTGTCAATCCTAACAAAGAACATTGGGCAGCGGTTAAGTGGATATTACGGTATCTAAGAGGCTCATCCAGGTTGAGCCTATACTATGGTGACGGTAAACCTGTGTTAGAGAGCTACACAGATGCAGATATGGCAGGTGAAATAGACTTCAGGAAGTCTACATCGGGGTTCATGTTCATGTTTGCAGGGGGAGCGGTTTTTTGGTAAAGCAAGCTACAGAAGGTTATAGCATTGTTGACGACAGAGGCCGAGTATATTGCAGTCACAGAGGCATGTAAAGAGATGTTTTGGATGAAGAGGTTCCTACAAGAACTTAGCCTAAAGCAGGAGGAGCACGTGGTCTATTGCGATAGTCAAAGTGCTATACACTTGAGCAAGAATCCAAGTCAGCATTCCAAGTCGAAGCACATAGAGATTCGGTATCACTGGATCAGGGATACTTTGGAACAGAAGGTGTTACAGCTTAAGAAGGTCCACACGGACGATAATGGGTCAAACATGATGACCGAGGCTTTGCTCAAGGGCAAGTTTAAGGTTTGTAGAAACTTGACTGGCTTGAAGAAGGTGAATCCCCCCTGGGACAAAAAGTGAGAGATTTGATGGGATTTTTTGTCACGTCGTCGACCGGTCGTGAGCCCTTCTCGACCGGTCGAAGGCTGGTGGTCGACCAGTCGTGGAGTCGAGTCGTGGCACGACTCAAAGTCCAGCGACTGTAGACTATTTTCTCCGGGGTACTCGACCAGTTGAAGGAGGTGCTCGACCGGTCGTAAGTGGCTCTCGACCGGTCATGGACTCGGTTCGACCAGTCGAGGTTAAGTAGATTCGTTCCGCGATTTTGCACGAATTTCGTGTCGCAAGTCCTTTCGCAACTGGAATGCGGAAAGGAGTTTCCTAAAACTTTAAATAGGAGTTCCTATGGCTTTCTACGTATGACAAGAGGGTTTCCTAAAGCTTTACAAGTGATTTGCTAAAGGGCTTAGGGCTATCAAAGGTGTGTGTGTGTGTGTGTGTGTGTGAGAGAGAGAGAGAGAGAGAGAGAGAGGAAAAGAGAGAGAGGAAGCTTATAAAAGGGAGGTTCTGCTCGTGGAGGTTATCTACTGTGCAATCTATATCTCAGCGCTTCTATGTCCTCATAATCGGTTAGATGTCTCCGTTTTCTTTGTTTCTCTTATTGTTTATCCACTCCTGCGTGAGTGAAGAAGGTTGTAACGTTCTACTTCATAGTGGATTGTTGATCTGGACGAGATCCCGTGGTTTTTTACCTCTTTGAGGGTTTTCTACGTAAAAATCTTTTGTGTGGTGTGTGATTGATCCATTAATTGTTTTCATTGCTTTGTTATCCATAATTCTAGTTTGTTTTGAAGGGCTAGATCCTAAGGTTTTGTGCAAGGCCCCCAACACTACCCCACGCGCAAGTCTCCTTCTTGTGCTACCAAGATTTAGATTTATCTCATTTTTGCCCCATGCCTCAAAATGAATTAGCAACAAATATACAACACATACATGGAAGCGGCCCCACGGTTAGTGCTTCACCCACTACGAAGCCGATTGTGTACTGAGTTACTCAATTCGTTTAATGTAACTGAGTAAACTTTGTGGGGCCCACCATGGATGTATGTGTCTTATCTACACCATACATTCATTCATTTTTTTTCCAATCATTTTAGGGCATGATTCCAAAATTGAATCATATCCAAAGCTAAAGTAGACCACACCAAAGGAATCAGCGGATATAATTCTATGACCCACGATGATGTTTATTTGTCATCTAATCTATTCATAAGGTAACATATATTAATGAAGGAAAAACACAAATATCAGCTTGATCCAAAACTTCTGTAACACTTCAAAGAAGTTTTCAATGATAAGCATTCAAATCACACTCCTTTTTGTGGTGTGGTCCACTTGAGCTTTGTATATATTTTAATTTTTTTAATAATGCACTAGAATGAATTGGGAAATCGGATCTACAGCTTGGATATATAAAAGACATAAATCATGGTGGGCCCACAGAGTTTACTCGGTACACTGCCTAGTGATCGAGTTAATCAGTTGGCAATCCGCTTCCCACCCACTCTGCTGTTACCCCTGTAGTACGTAACCCACCCTCTTTTCTAGGATTGTCTTGTGGCGCTATTAATGCATGTGCATGGGTGGGACGTCATTACTGACGTCATTAACATTTTGCAAATATAAAAAAGAGAATTCCTGTTAAGAGATTACTATGTGCATGCATTTGCATGATGATGCACAACGTATGTACTCGTCTGGTCCCCTGCATCTACCGTACGTCTATGTGCAACTTTTGTAAAAATTATAAGTGGAAATTATTTGTAGTTGGGAGACGATTAGGTGCGGCCCGGCTCAACCCAAGATGGTGTGACCCTTACCATGGGGCCCACCTTGACGTGTGTATTCTACATTTACATAGTTCATTCATTTTGCCATATCATTTTAGAATATGAGGTAAAAAATCAGATAAATTCAATTCTCTTGTTATAAAGTATAAAATAGTGGTTATTGGCCTTTACTTGACTACAGAAGTTTTGGATCAAGCTGATATTTGTTTTATTCTTTCATCAAGATTTTTGTTACCTTATCAACAAGTAGAATAGTAAACAAACATTAAAAAAACATTATAATGGGCTATAGGGAGTATTTAATTATAAGACGTCAAATCGCCATTGTTTTTGGTATTATGGTGTACCTAAAATTTGAATTTTTCTCATTTTTGGCCTCGTGTCTTAAATGATATAGGAGGTATTTAATTGTAGGATGTCCAATCACTGTTGTTTTCTATATTATGGTGCACTTAAAATTTGGATCTTCTTCATTTTTTGCCTACTGTCTTAAAATAATATGGCAAAACGGATAAATAGTGTGGATATAGAATAAATACATCTAGTGAGCCCCACGGTAAGGGTCGCACTGTCTTGAGTAAGGCTGGGGCGGCACCTACTCCGCTCTCTCTCTTCACATGACACGTAACAGGTTGAAGTACAAATCAGGACCAACCAATCCATCACGTTAGTTAAGGGCCTAAGGCGATGATAGGAAATAAAATAATTAATATTCAAATAGTCAAACATGCAGTGGGATATTTTGTAGAAAATTAATGGGCCGCATCTTGAACCATTTTAATACATCACTCTGTGTTTGTCTGGTGTCCACTCGAGTTAATGTTTAAGGCCTGTTTGGATGTAAAGTCACTACATAAGTGGGTTTGTCTAAGGCGATGATAGGAAATAAAATAATTAATATTCAAATAGTCAAACATGCAGTGGGATATTTTGTAGAAAATTAATGGGCCGCATCTTGAACCATTTTAATACATCACTCTGTGTTTGTCTGGTGTCCACTCGAGCTAATGTTTAAGGCCCGTTTGGATGTAAAGTCACTACATAAGTGGGTTTGGCTAAATACGCGTTTTAATAGGCAAGATGGCTATTTATATATAGTTACCTGTTTGGATGCACATTACTTAATAATAACCTTTTAAAATGGAGAAGACCATTGATTTTTTTACCTAGTGTTTGGATGCACCTTCAAAAGGATTGTTTGATGACTAATTGCTTTTTTATGTATAATTTAGTTTAAATTACATGTTCTTAAGTTTAAATATGCATTGTCGATTTAGTTTAAATTACATGTTCTTAGGTTTCTCTTCTCTCTCTCCCACTTTTCTCTCCTTCTCTTTGGAAACTCTCTCCCTATTTTCTCCCTTCTTTCCTCTCCCCGTGTGCGTCACACATGCTATACTCTCGGTTTTTGTAATCTTCTCATATTCTCTCTCATTTTCTCTCTCCACATGACATCCACTCTATAGATCTATTACACCATATCATCTTAAGATATTAACCTTAAAAGGATAAAAATTTAAAGCTCAAGTGAGTCATAGAATTGAAAAAAATTGGAATGGGCCATCCACCGTTGAACCCTCTCTCTCTCTCTCTCTCTCTCTCTCTCTCTCTCTCTCTCTCTCTCTCTCTCCACATACACACACTTGCATGTAGCCCATGGGTTTTTGTTCTTTCTCTCCCTTTCTCTCCTTTAGAAAACTCTCCCCCCATTTTCTCTCCTAATTCCTCTCTCCATGTGCATGACACATGCTATACCCCTGGTATTTGTAATCTCCAATTTAAACAAAGATGTACAAATGGCAGGGGTGCAACTTGGGTCGGGTTCAACCTAGACCGCAATTAGCCAACCCAAACTTTTGGTTAGGTCTGGTGGCTTTGAGCTAGAAATCCTCAACCCGACCCAAGGTGTTGGGCTTGGGTTGAACCTTGGGTTAACCAACTCTACCCAAAGCCAACAATATATGCAATGGATCACATATCATTATAGCAGTTCCTTCTTATCCTAAAAAAGCGTCCAAAAAACCTGCTATGGAACTACCAAGCAGGGGCAAAAATACAATAAGTAGATACTTCATATCAAGTGTTATCAGATGACAAAAAATCAGCTTCAATCGGTACGCACAAGAAATAGGCTGATTCAATAACTCTTTTGTTCAATTTCTCGTGGAGTAAAATTCTCATTAGTAGGCTAAAACCATCTAAACTAAAGTTTGATTAGGGTTTGTTAATACCTTAGGTTAGGATAAGGTAAAGTAGCTTAGGTTGAGTTGGCCCTTGAGTTGATTCCACCTAGGGTCAAATAATCCCAATCTGCCCAAGTTGCACTCTTAATATATCATGTAAACGAGATGACTAAAGCAGTCTGCATTAGGAGATAGTGGAGTGCACAAATCAACGATACCAATTTCCCCAATACGATGATTTCTTTGTTTGAAAAACTAAAAGGATGAAAAATAGATTTCATTTTCTTACACTTCTCTCAAAAAAGACAAAAACCATTTCCTAAAAATACTTATTAAATGTGGACTTCGAAGTTAGGGTAGCAGGTCTTACTGCTTGGCCATTTACCTTTTAATATTTTCATGAAAAACAACAATTAGACTTTGAATAGAAATTGACCGTAAAAATTTAAGCTCATGACGACATGACTGTAAGAATTCTATCAGGTGGGCCTTATTGATCAACGGTCTAGATTGTCCTAAGGATTAGATAATGTGATCAGGTATACCAGTGCACCCCACTAAGTTGTGATATATTCAGAAATTCGGGTAAGGGGTGGAGTGCTACAACTGTGATACACATATAGTGTTTTAGAGAAACTAAGGTTGTCAAATTTGTGTGGAGCCATACGGAGAAGAGTTTTGATGGATTTCAAATTCATCTGTCCTATATAACTAGCTATAAAACTAGGCTGGTCCCGATCTAACACCACCAATAGAAGTTCTAGCCCCAGCCCTATGTAACTATAAAACTAGGCTAGTCCCTGATCCAACACCACCAACAAAATTAAAGTTTTTGTCTCATCACAACTTCTCTAAGGGTGTAAGTAGAGGAAGACCTCAGCATTCTGTTTTCTCAGCGATGGTATCTCAGCAAGGTAAGCTGTCTATCTTTTCCGATCTCCATATTCAATGCATAGCATAGTTCTTGCAATTCCCGCATATAGTATTATGGGTCTTTCGAATCAGGTCTAAGCCGGCCTAGCTAAATCATGAACATGCATGTTCTTCGGCTGGGATTAGACTTACCAGTTTTAATGGTCTCTCACCTCATCCTTTTATTTCACACCAACCTCCATTTACGGACGTAGACAGCTCCATCGGATGGTCCCTACTAATCTATGGAGTGATCTGACTGAGTGGGCCTTCATTTTCTTAGCTTTAAAGGCATCTAATAAAGGAGTGACTCATTTCTTGTCACATAAATCACTTCTTTGAATCAATCTCCCTTACACTCATTGAGGGATCTCTCATGAATCAAATTCTAACTTTGCTATAATTGCACGTCTTCAATTATATAATGCAACTTCCAACCATTGCAATCCATGGAAAGCATTCCTAACATCTTTCCTTATCAAGCTTATGTTAGTTAGAGTAATCCAAAGGGGATCCGTGTAGCACTTGCCAACGTAGGATATGTGTTTGAGATCAAGATCATTGATCAGGTGGGTCAGACCTGATCATGACCTGGCCCAAAATTAGGTTGGTCTGCTGGTCGGGTGGGCCACACCTGAACGTTGAGTATTGATCGTTGGCCTTTTAATTTTAACGGCTATTTTTACTCGTCTGGCTAATAAGTTAACAGTCCTGATTCTGGGCCGGGGAAGCTTATGGTGGTCCATTTTAATGAATGGTATGGATGTTGCAAACGTGTGCAGTGAATCACTGTTTGATCTGTCTTCGTGCGAATCGCCGTTTCTCGATCCATTCAGTTATTGCTTTGAAAATGCTCACGTGAAGATACGTGATCGGGTTTTCAAAATTCTATTTCAGTGCTTGATAACGTGGCAGTGGTGGCGGGACCCGCGATACTCTACGGAGCTGGGTAACTCGCGCTGGATACCTAAGGAGGTTGCTTTCACAAACCTAGACACACGTGGGATGAACTTTCATGATATCCAGTCCGTCCATCAGGTATACTGCCTCATTTTAACCATTGAATATAAAAATCAAGATCATCCAAAAGTTACGTAGTTCACACCACCGGAAAATTTTGGTATTGAATGCTGACCATTAGTTTTGTGGACGACCCACCGTGGTGTTTATACGACATCTAATTCATTCATCTAATGTTCCTTTTCAGGATGAAAGAATTACCCCAAAATCGAGGTATTCCAAAATTTAGGTGGGCTATACGACGTGAATTCAGAGTCTTTAGTTATAAGTTCTTTGGAGTGGGCCACCTGAGTGTTGAATCATCCTGAATTTTTGAATCAAGACACAAAAATGGGTGCTGTACGTGATGGACGGGTGGATTTCATATACTTTTAAGTTCTTTCTCCCAAATTAGTGAAAGCAACGTGGGAAGCGCGTACAACACCCGAGGTATGTGGGGGACGACTGTAATGTTTGTGTGGCATCCACTCCATCCATCACTTGAGCACCTCATATTCACCGCATATAAATAATCAGCTCGATTCAAAACTCAAGCAGGACACACCACAGTAACAATGTAAAATCATGAATGAAACCTCTAAATCCGTGTGGTGTGGCCCACATGTACTTTGGGATCGTGCTGATTTTTAGGATTCCTTGACATCCTGGTGGGGCTCACCTGATGAACGGGATGGATCGCATATAAACAAGAGGGTGGGTTCTAGGAAGGTTTATCTGGTGGCAGTCCCCATCCCCACTGTTCCTCTGGTGTGACCCACCTAGTTTTTGAATCAACCTGATTATTGCTCTCAGGTACTAAGATGAAGTGCCTCAATCAATGGACGGAGTGGATTTAACAACCTGATTATTTTTCTCAGGTACTAAGATGAAGTGCCTCAACCAATGGACGGAGTGGATTTAACAAACATCAAGCTGACCCAGAGCTGGGGTGGTGCGTTCTATGTCGACAACAGCTGTGGTCGAGTATTCCGGCTCTTGGTGGTCTGGCATGTACGTGGACCGTGGTGGAGCATGCAAACGTGGCCATGTGGGACGGCGATGATAATGACCAGGGAAGTCTTCGCAGCCACATGATTGTGGCCAATCCAAGCAACACAGCACGTGGCGTAGCCTGAGTTACAAAATCATCGAGTCGACATGGATGATGATATCATGAGGTATCGTCATGATACGTCATCTTGACTCTGCGTCGACCAAATCAATGGTTGAGATCTTCCATCATGGAAGTGCGTGTGGAGGCGAATTTCTTACGACAGGTGTTGTGAGGGACTGGTTGATTGCGTTGGCGGCATTTGATTGGGCCGTGTCGATGTGAAAGGTGATATATTTAGGAGATATTAGGTTAAGTGTGCCACGTGGCCAATCAAATTCATTTTTAACAGCCGGTCGTCCATCACGCAGTTTGAATCCGCCGCCTGGGTCGGAGGATTTGCGACTGTGGGACCCACCGTAATATATGCGTTTATATCCATGCCATTTATATGTTTTTCAGTTCATTTCAGGACATGAGTCCAAAACTGAAGTGTATTTAATTCTTAAGTGGGCCACATCAAGTGATGATTGAACAGCTAGGTCACAAAAGATTTGGATCAAGCTGCCCTTGGTTGAGATCTGTGTGACCTTACCAACCGGTCGGATGGCAAATAAACGTTAACACCATAGGAAAATTTTAATAGTGTGTACTCAATCACCTCTGTTTCCTATGATGTGGTCGACCAGATATTTGGATCTGCTTCAATTTTGGGCTAATAGCCTAAAATGAGCTAGAAAGATGGATGGACGGTGTGGATAGAAAAAAAAGTTATCATTCCTCTCTTTCCATAAAAGCGGATGGGAGGTCCACTACAGGCTATTGTACTGAATTATTTCCTCTCTTTTCATTAAGGCTGCCAACGGCCGAGATCATTCCAAGCCCAGCCCATTTAAATTCTGGGCCCGACCCTGGTCAGGGGCCTGGAAGTAGAGACCAAAACTGCTCAATGGTAGCTGTAAACGGGCTTAGATTAAGGATAGGAGAAGGCCCGACCCTTCAACAACCCTAACTTCAACCCATTGAAAGACTTGGGCTTTGAATGGCATGTCTCACTCTTAGCTATGGTGGCAATGGGCTGGGTCAACCCAAGGCCAATCCATGTAATAAATGGGCCGATAAATCCAACTGAACCTGACCCGGGTGCGTTATTATTTAGCCGATCCACTTAAAATTCATCAAGCCCAAGCCCAACCAGACCTGACCTGACCCATTTAATATTAAATAGGTTGGGCTAAGTCTCACCAATACCGTCGACCCAACGCAACCATACATACATACAAACACACATACATATATACCAAGCGCAAGTGCAGAGAGAGAGAAAGAGAAAGAGAAAGCCAGAAAGGAAAATGGAATATGAGAAGAAATGTAGGCCAAATCCTTAGAATCATTTGAATGTGATGCATACCATTCTTGAATCTTCTTCCTCCTCTTCCCCCTTTTGTACTACCTAATGGAAAGCACTTGAGTGAGCCTTGCAAGAGGAGTTGGGAACTGAGAACTCTCCTTTGTAGGGATGAAATCTTGTTCCTTTTTCATTGTGGAAACTGGAAGTTTCCTATTTCTCCACACCTCCTTTTGAAAAAGAATCAACGTATTTTTATTCCTTTTCATAGGAGTATGGTACTCTTCGAGACCATAAATGAACCTTTAGTTGACCAAACACATCACATCATGCAACGGTCAACCGAAACATACCTCGGTTAAACCAAGAAAAAAAAAAAAAAAGGTTGCACCAGATTAAAAGTTCTTGATCAACAAAGTCCACATTCAATGCTGACTCCTTAAATGGATGGCTAGGATCATCCAAATTTGAATCTAAAATGGCACTAGACACCGGCTAGTAGGGGAATCTAGCCCACACATGAGTTTTGAGGCCCTCTAACTAATTTATATGGGCCTAGGCTTTTGATATGAGTAGACGCCGGACATCCGATTTACCTAGGCCCAAACAATTGTGTGGAGGCCCAACATCTAGAAGTGGGCCCATGGTTCATTGAAACATTGATACAAGGGCTCACAGTAGATGGCCATGCACTAAAAAGACCCATTGAAAGATCATTAAGTAAAGAAGATTTTACTGTTTGTTACTGGTAGACTACGAACCAAAGTGTACTTCTTTCGTATGGAATTATAGTCAAGTTGATGAAAATATGAAGAATTGAATTTCTATTATATTTCGGTTGTACATATGCAAGGACTTTAAATAGACTTTGAATAGAACATAACTTTAACTGTTATATTACTTAGTTTCCTATACAACGTATGCATTTAAAAATAAAAAATTGTTAGCTATATTCCTAAATAAGTAGAGTTTGTTAAAATGCTTTGAACTCCTGAAATAAAAGTCTTCTACGGATGAATTGGTCTCATTGACCTGTTCTTCTACATGTCGTAACGGAAGGTTTTAAAATAAAAGGGCAAGAAAAATGAGCCACGCAACTCAAGATAGAAATCATGTACTATATATATATATTCCAAAATACATTAAATCACATTACTTAAGAGTCACTCAATTGGGACATAAACAGATGATTTGTGGTAGGATTTTCAACCAGTGATGGACCACTAAGGATGACACGTGGCAACAATGGCCCACTTTAACGTTTGTGATCTTTAAGGTACCCCACAAAATCACCCATGTAGCGATCTTGGAGGCTATGATCACCAAAAATCTCCTTCATTGCCCTTGCATTGCTTCTCAAATTTTCACCCTCATCATCCACCATCACCAACCTCAGTATCTTGGCGACCGCATCTCTATCGAAAGATCCATCCCGTTCATTCCTCATCACCTCTACCCCAATCTTCTTCTCTCCAACAACACGCGCAATCAGCCCTTGATCACCCATCACAGGAAAGACGATGAGCGGCTTCCCAAATGCAAGACCCTCATTAACCGAACCCCATCCCCCAAAAGTCCCAACAGACGAGTGTGCCAAGATCATAAGCTGTGAGACCCAACCCTGTGGACCACACCATAGTCCTTGGTTCGATCCTCAAACCCTTCCGGCAACAAATCAGGCTCATAAGCTGTACACCTAAGTGCCCAAACAAAAGCCAATTTAGATATCTCCAAACCATATGCTAATTCATGCCATTGTTCTTCACTCCCAAAAGCAATGTAGACCGTCGATTCGATGGTTAAGATTGCTTGATCAGTGTGGTTTTAACTATATCTTCCATCGGTGGCAGTCAAATAACCACATGGTATCCCAAACTTAGTGGCCACTGGTGGAAGCCAATGATGGCAAAAGGCATGAATAATCCAATCTGGGACAATGTCTTGCACAAGTGCTGACATGGGCTGTTCTAGCCCGTCCATTGCCTTCTTCAAGTACTGGATCTTCTCTGGCGGGATGTCCATCGTCGCCTCGGCATTCTCCGGCAAGCCGTCGACGCGGGGCAATGTGAGTTTTACTAGATTGATGTTGGGGGATAAGTTGTGAGGGAATTTTGGTAGTCTTTCTATGTTTCTTGGGGTGGAAACGAAGGTCACATGATGTCCACGTTTGGCTAACTACTTGGACACTTCAACGAATGGAATTATGTGACCAAACGCTAGCCATGGGAATACAGGAACGTGGATTTTATCTCTCCTCCATGTTTGGAAATGAAATCCACATGAAAGACGGATCTGTTTTTGGCATATGCGAGGACGTTATTATATAGTGGCATGTGAACAATGTGTATCCTAACACCAAGCAGTTCTGTGGTGAACTCAACATGACAGAAAACAGGGGGGATATGATAGACTCTTCACTGAGATTCCTTGAATTCTAAAGGAAAAATAGAAAAATAAATTGATCAATGATAAAAATGAATTTACAATCCTGTGATATTAAAATAAAGAAGAAGTTTGAATCAAACTCAACTCAAATTCCTAAAAAATGTGACTTACTGTAAATAATAAACTTACTATTTATATTAGTTCATAATTTCTACTAGACTTTATGATTTTTGTCCAAAAATAATAAAGGTCCTACTTGGCTTAATCAGGTTATTATCCTAATTTTTCTAAGCCCTTTTTATGTTGGGCATAACTCCTAGAGCTCAAAGACGATGAGTTATTATTGAACTAAAAATGATTGTAAATAGTAAAAAGAAAATTAAAATTAACTTATGGCCATCGGTCTAATCGAAACTTCCAAAATCATATGTTATACGTCAAATAATTCATTTTGATTTATGAGATACGTCTGCTTTAGAATTCAAATGGTCCTGATCACTTCCGTGTCTGATCCAACTTTCTCCGGTACATCTTGATCATGAAAGTGTCTAATACCTACGTCAATTTTCTATGGTATACGTAGTCAAAAGCTTCAATGGAATGTGAATGGCCTGTGCAGTTGTGCAGTTGTGACTGTATAGAGATGATCATGGTAAATCCACTCCGTCCAACAGTTTCTCAAGATCACAATCGTACACCCATCCAAAAATCAAACAGATTCCAATTATAGGCGTTCAAAACCTATAATGTTTCCCATTTCTGTCCTATCGTAATCTTGAGAAAAGGACGGACAGGATGGATTTGTCACATGCATCTCAGTGATTTCACCCGTACCTTCTCACCATGCGGGAACTACCAGGGCCTAGGGTGTCCACTTGAGACTGAGATATACCTCATTTTTTTTTTTCAACTATAAAATGATCTATAAAAATAGATGGACGGAATGGATGAAACACAAATCATGGTGGGCCCACAGAGCACCGACCACCAGCCAATGGCTGGTCGCAGGGGAGTAGCCAATCCGTTTTCGTCCCTTTCAACCGGTTTTATCCACGGCATTTATGAGACGGAGACGCAGGGCTCTGTGGGGTCCATCGTGTTGTAAGTGTTTTATCCACGCCATTAAACACTTTTTTCCAATAATTCTAATATGTGAGCCAAAAAATGAGGCAGGTCCAAGACTTAAGTGGACCACACCAAAGGAAGCTGCACTGATAATGACACCCACCGTTGCAACCTAACGTGATGTTTTTTTTACCAAAGAACGTAATAATAAGGTCATTTAGACGTGGACGAAGTGAAAACAAAAATATCAGCTTGATCTAAAACTTCTCCAACTCCCAAGAAGTTTTTAATGGTGTACGTTCAATCTCCACTTTGTGGTCCACTTAAGCCTTGGACCTGCCTCATTTTTTGGCTTGGAAAAAAGCGTTTAATGGCGTCGGTAAAACACTTACAACACGATCGGCGCCACAGAGCCCTGCCCGGACGGATTACCGTCCGGGCGAGGGTAGGACGCAATCCGCGTACATGAAACGGGATGCTAACTGTACAGTGAGCCTGCCACCACGTATGTCCGTGGTGGGTTTTGATCCACGTGATGCTGCCTGCCACCACGTATGTCCGTGGTGGAATTTGACCCACGTGATGCTGTAATGGGATGGGACGCGGATTGTGTACTACCCCCTCCCGTCCCTGGCTCCGACGGGCAGTTCTGTGGCGGGTCAACCGTGATGTTCTGTACATCTAAGTCGTCTATCCCTTTTATCATATTATTTCAAGGCATTAAAACAAAATGAAGTAGATCCAACAGTCAAATGGACCACACCACATATGATTCTTACATTTAATGCAACATATATTTAATGGTTTGTGCATTTTAATGCAACGAAGCTTATTATTTGATGTGGTCCACGTGAGCGTTGGATCTGCCTCATTTTTATGCTCATGCCTTCAAATAATCTAAGAAAAGGGATCGGTGGCTTAAATGTATAGATACATTAGGTTGGACATACCCACAGAACCGCAACCGCCCGTTCAGAGCTAGGGACGCCGTCTCTAACTCCCAGTGGGCAGATATGTGGGTGGGTCCACCATGATATATCTATGCATCCGAGCCGGCTATCCCTTTTCTCATATTATTTTAAGTCATCAACACAAAAATGAAGCATATCTAATGCTCAAGTGGACCACACCAAATAATAAGCTTGGTTGCCGTAAGCATTAAATCTAACTTGCATTAAATGCAAGAGTAATCTGTGGTGTGGTCCATTTGATCGTTAGATTAGTCTCATTTTTGTTGTAATGCTTAAAATAATTTGAGAAAAGGGATAGACAGTTCGGATGTACAGATACATCACAGTGGGCCTACCCACAGAACGGGCTATTCGGAGCTAGGGACGGGCGGGCTGGTGAACCATACACCACCAACGTAGCTGGTGTGGGTACGTGTGGTCTGAAGACAAGCGCTGACGCTCCTCGACCTCCCAGTTGTACGAACGGTTCCAAGTAGATCAAAGTTATATGGGCCCCACAATGATGTATTTATCATATCTACACCGTTCATCCATTTGATGAGATTATTTTAGATCTTACTCTTAAAATTAAGTAATTTTCAAGTAAAAGTGGACCACACCACAAATAGTAGTAGGACGATGATTCTCACCGTTAAAAAACATTCATAGAGCCCATCAAAACGTTACTTTCCATCCAACATGTTTGTAAGGTCACACAGGCTTGGATGAAGATAAAAAAAAACAAATACCATATTGATCCAAAATTTCTATGATCCCATAAGTGTTTCAATGGTAGGCATTCAATCTCCCATTACTTTTTTTACAGTGTGGTCCACTTGATTTTTAGATCTTTTTTATTTTCAGCTCAAGCTTTAAGATGAGCTCACTAAGTGGATGGACAGTTCAGATATAACTTATACTTCGTGATGGGACCACATAACTTGGTAACTTGGTGACGTCAACACACTAGCCACATCGGTGGTGTGTGGTACACTAGCCAATCCGCTGTGATATAAAGCAAATTACACACCACCGAACTGGCTCATGTGTTGACCTCACCAAGTTACGTGGTGCCATTATGAGATATGCGTCACATCCATTTTGCAACCTTGTTGTAAGGCTCGAGACCAAAAATAAAACATATCCAAAATTTAAGACCTTGTTGTAAGGATTGAGACCAAAAATAATACATCCAAATATCAAGTGGATCACCGCGTGTAAAACAGCGGGGGATTGAATGTCTATCATTGAAACCCTTTTGGGGTCGTCTAAGAAGTTTTGGATTAATATGATATTTGTTTATACTTTTCATTCAGGTCTGTCTGACACATTATAAACATATCGGATGAAAAATGAACATTATGATGGACAATGTTTTAACCGTGAGAATCATTTTCCCACTGCTATTTGTGATGTGGTCCACTCGAGCTATGGATATGACTCACTTTTGGGATCAAGATTTAAAATGATCTCACCAAATAGATGAACCGCATGGATATAATAAATACATCATTGTGAAGCCCATGTAACGTTGATCTCCTTTGAATAGTTTGTATAACTCGGAGCACAAGGAGCGTCAGCGCTTGCCTTTGCACCACACGTGCCCACACCAGCTAGTTTGGTTGTGTGGTACACCAGCTTAATACCTCTATGGGGCCCACCGTTACGTTTCTTTGCCATCCAGTTATTCATAAAGTCACGGAGACTTTGATAAAGGGAAAATACAAATATCAGCTTGGTCCAAAACTTCTGTAACCTTTATGACTTTTCAATGGGAAAATACAAATATCAGCTTGATCCAGAACTTCGGTAATCTTTACAAGTTTTCAATGATAGGTATTTTATCTCTGCTGCTCTAGTACTATGGTCCACCTAAGCTTTGGATTTGCCTTAATTTTAGGGCTATGGCCTTAAATAATATCACAGAATGAATGAACAGTGCGGGTATAATACATATATCATGGTGGGGTCTCCTTAATTTTAGGGTCATGGCCTTAAATAATATCATAGAATGAATGAACAATGCAGATATAATACGTATATCATGGTGGGGCCTATAGAAACATCAACACACCATACCATGCTTTCCGCTTCCATTTTTATCAACACTAGGGGCGCAATCAAATCCAATCAGGTTTAGGAAGGATCAGCACCCAATCCACGTCTATCCAAAAATGCCGTGGAAACACATTAAACTCAAGAGGTTTAAGCTTAACAAGTAAACTTTGTGGGACCCGGCATGCATGCATGTGTCTTATCCATGTTGTCCATTCATTTTTTTCAGATCATTTTATGGCATGAGCCCAAACTTGAAGCATATCCAAAGCTTGGAATATACTATAAGGAAGCAGTGGAAATAATGATGTCCAACCTTGATACTTTCTTGGAACCTACGGTGACTTTTATTTGCCATCCTTGTTCATGGGATCATGTACACATGAATAACGAAAAACACAAATATTAGCTTGATCCAAAACTTTTGTGGCCATTAGAAAGTTTTCAGAAGTGGTCATTCAATTCACACTGTTTCATGTGATATGTGTAATATGGATCACCTGAGCTTTGGATATGCTTCTATTTTGGGCTTATACCGTAAAATTATTTGATAAAATGGTTGGACAGCATGGATAAAAGACATAAATCATAACGTGCCCTCACAGAGTTTACTTGGTACACAATCAGCTTCCAAGCATAGTTGGCACATAATTGTATTATGCTAAGGTCCATTGATACACACACATTGATATGCCATCCTCCGACAACTCAAGCTTTTAGAGGAAGCGATTGTTTGATATGGTATCAACTAGAGCTATAATTAGACTGAGGGATTAGATAACCATGAAACATACCCTCCTGTAGAAAAGCTTGTCACTGTTCATTGTCTCTTAGCTGTGGCAGGTATTCATCAATGGCCCATCCATTAATTAGATGTTCACAATGCTTTTCTCCATGGAGATCTGTAAGAAGAAGTATATATGACCATTCCTCCTTAGCTTTTCTAGAAGGGGGAGCCCCATGTTTGTCACCTAAACAAGTCTTTCCGTGGCATCAAACAAGCCTTAAGAAATTGGTTCGACAAATTCTCATTTGCACCAAGAGAAGTTGGATATCACCAATTATAGGTGGATTATTTTCTCTTCACTCACTCCGCTAGCGCAATATTCATTGTAGTTCTTGTCTATGTTGACGTGTGATATCATTTTAACCGGAACGATCCCTCTGTCATTACTGCCTCGAAAATTTTTCTTTATACCAAGTTTCATATCAAGGACCTTGGCCCTTTAAAATATTTTCTAGACATTGATGTAGTCCATTTTCTTAATTGAATTTTCTTAAGTCAATGCAAATATGCTCTTGACATTTTCAAAGATAGCAGATATCTTGGTGCCAAACCTGCAAGTTTTCATATGGAACAAAATTTGCATTTGACAGATGACTATTGAAAACTTGTTCAAGCCCTATTGTTTATTGACGGCTCGTTGGGTGTATGATATATTTAACTATCGCCAAACCCAACATAGTTTACTTGGTTCACATTCGCAGCTAGTTCATGCACCAGACTCATCAACCTCATTATGATGCTGCTATTTCAAGTATTGCGCTACCTTGAGTCCTCTCCCGATAAGGGTGTCCTTCTCTCTTCTACAAGTCCTCTTCAGCTCTTAGCATACTCTGACTCTAATTGGGCTAATTGCCCTAGAACACCACAATCCACTTTGGGCTATTTTACTATGCTTAGACATGGTCCCTTGTCATGGAAA
>JAJHSJ010000016.1:56682664-56796126 GCA_021015155.1 Magnolia officinalis | reverse complement strand
GAAATCTAACAAACTATAGGAAATTGATTTCCTCAATCCTCCATGAGGAAATCGATTTCACTTCCTCGGTTTTTTTTTTTTTTTAACCAATCCAAACGGCCTCTCAAGGCAGCAAGGCAGCCAATGTCGATCCCACACAACTGCTACTGATTCAAGGAGGAGAACGGCAGAAAACTAGCATCCTGCCCAATCCAGTTCCAGTTTTCACCTCAAATTGGCAACCCAACTCATCCATTTTGTAGTGAAAATAGAGAGTGGAGAGAGTCTCAATGCAAGAGGCTAACTGATTTTGAAGGCATGGCTATGGCACTGCATATGTTCTCCAATCATCAAGTGGCATACGCATCAATGAAGGAATGGACATGGAATGCTGGCCTTTCCCTTTTAGACGTCCATTTCATTGTATATGTTCGTGGTTCACCTGATGACCGAACGGGCCTATTTTGTGTCAAAACATGGTGGGGCACACCTGATGAATGGCATAGATAACCGACACAAGCGGCATTGTTTTTGGGAATAAAATTGCTACTCAAAATTACTCTTGAAGCCTACATGTGGAAGTTGCTTCCTTTGCATTGAGTGGAACAGCCATTTGCTGAAATGGCCATTGTGGACAATTCAGCTCTTTGCTGCATTGAGCTGACTCGCCATTCGGAGCTGGTATGACAGGCTTTCTCCATTCGACTTAAGTGTAAGTGTCCTCCATTTTTGGTGATCCACAAACCATTGATCTGGTGGTCCACAAAGTGAATGATTAACCACACAATCCAGATTGCAGGATCCTAACAATCCAATCTTCAGCCTTCTTTCCAGACTGCTGCTGTACTTTCTTTAGTCTGTGTATGCCACTGCTGAATGGCTTTAGGTCTTCCAACTTCAAAGAAAAACCCTATCCACTCTGCAGACAGTTGGATCAACGGTCTGGATATTCGGCCGAAATGAGCAAATCCATGTCCTGATGCACTGAAACCCAATAATATATCTTACATTTCCACAACCCGGTTGACGGTGCTGTTGATTGAGAAAATGCAGAATTTGAGGTCTTATGAGACATGAGGATGCAATGGCATGACATTATCATAATGCATATGTGGACATATCAAGCTTCATAGCTTAAAATTCTTTTGAAATGTATATTTGGACACTAAGATCAGACAGTGATCCTTGTATAAGTTTGTACCGGAATTTTGGCCAATGTTATAGACAAGGATCTTTCTCCCCTCTGTCACTCATTAGCGACTTTTACCCTTTAGATGGCCAAATCCAAACACTCCCAACCTCTGAAACCTCTGCAGCTTTGCAGATTCTTCTGATCATAGTGATACAATATGGAGGAGCATGGCCCAATTACGCACCTCACACTGGCGTGGCCGCTTCCTTTTCTTGTTCAGAGCCATTCTGAGAAATCTTCTGCTCTGATGGCAAATTCTTCTTACCTTTCCGGCTCCCTTCGACTTTCCACAAATCCCACACACGAGTTTTTGGCGGAGGTGTTGATTCTGCAATTGGGGCAACCAGACCCAGTTTTCCATCATCGATGATTGCATCTACCAGACCATATTCTTTCGCCTCCCAGGGGTTCATGAAATAGTCACGATCAGTGTCCTCTTCAATCTACAATCACGAAAATAAAGGCAAAAATGAAAACAAGATACAGACAGTAACATCGAAATGTAAAAGATTGCCATGATCATGATAGGCTCGAGATGTGCATGCCCACCTGCTTCTCAGGCTTCCCTGTAATTCTTGAGAATATTTTGTTCATCTTAACCTTGTGGTATGCCATTTCTCTGATCTGTAAGCCCATTTCTGTTGCCTGCATTCAGATAAAACCATGAGTAAAATTTTCGAGGGCTGTGCATGAATGACCTACCACAATACTAAGACCTTGAAGCAACCAATCCCTTAAAGGTACGAACAACCAGAAAGTGATGAAAATTTAGAGTATGACAAAAGCCTTTCCTTCCCAATTCAAGATTATATCACATATCCAAGAAGATATATCAGGCGAGCAGCGTGGTCAGAGAGAGTCTGATGAAGAGGAGATCGGGAAGATCGTTTGGGAGATGTATGGAGATAAAGATCTAGGTCCAAATGAGTTCTCAATTACTTTCTTCGAAGATAGTTGGGACATCATCAAATGGAATATCTTCTGTTTCATGATAGTCTCCTGACTGGGCTATCATGAGCAAGGGTCGTAATGTGACTTTTATCCTAAAGGTAGAAGATGCATTATACATTAGAGATTTCAGACTGATTAGCTTGGTTGGTGGAGAGCACGAGATCTAAGTGAAAACCCTAGCAGTGAAATTAAGGAGGTCCTTAGCATGGTTATTTCTCTATTTCAAGGAACTTTTGTCAAAAGAGGAAAACTTAGATGGTATTTTGGTGGCTAATGAGGCTATCAAGAGCTAATGAGGCTATCAATTCTGCAATCAATGGTGAGTGATCCCAGGACGGTCTGCATACTAGATAAGGAAAAGGCCTAGATCATGTTAATTGGAACTTTCTGCTTTACTCTCTTGATAGGATGTGCTTTGGGAGGAAATGGATGAGTTGGATAGGGGAGTGCATTAGCACAACGTCATTCTCCATTCTGGTTAATGGCTCTCCTTCACGCTTTTTCACTAGTTCTACAGGGCTCCGGCAAGTTGACCCCCATTCTTCCTTCCTCTTTACCATTGTGGCTGAGAGTCCCAGTATGTTGATAATTAAGGCTTCCTCCTTGCATATTGTTAGAGACTCAACAGAAGATTAGAGGTGATCATACCCCACCTTCAGTTTGCAGATGACATGCTCATTTTAGGTGAGGCATCCGCGAATAAGTTACGGGGTATTGAAAGAGTCCTTTGATGCTTTGAAGCAGTTTCAGGTCTTCAGGTTAAATTAAGGAAGAGTGTGGAGCTGGAGTAGCCACAAACTGGGAGGTGATTGATTCCTTTGCTGAGTTTTTGTGATGCAAGAGCTCAAGTCTTCCAATGAAATATCTCAGTCTCTGTATCGGGGGTTATGCAAGTATGATCTCTTTTTGGAACATGATCATTGAGAGGATAGATAAAGGATTGGCAAGGTGGAAAAATTCTTACCTATCCTTGGGGGTGGAAGGATCTCTCATCAAGTCTGTTTTCCCTAGGGCTCGTTTGGCAGCATGGATTGTAAATCCTGTGTCCAGTGGATTTTGCAACTTGTGGAATCAATTGGATTTTGCGAATCAAATTTGAGGTGGTAATGCAAAAAAGTTCTTTTGAGGGACATTGATTCCTCTAAGATTTGCATCCCTCAAAATCTTGCTACCAAACAACCACAAAAACAAAATGATATCCCCAAAAATCACTCTAAATCGCTGCTGCCAAACAAGCCCTAATTTTCTGGTGTATTTCCTCTCCTTGTTTAAGATGGCAACAGCTGTGGTAAGGAAGATTGAGAAGATTCGGAGAGACTTTTGTGGGAGGAGAGAGGAGGGGGGCATAAGTTTCATCTAATCAAGTGGGCTGTTGTGCAAAGGCCAAAAGCGGAAGGTGATTTTGGATAGGATTATGGACAAGATATGCCTATTTGGGCATTACTAGGAAAATGGTGGTGGAGATTTGAAGAAGGGCTGGAAGCTTTGCGAAGAGAAGTCATTTTTAAAGTATTTGTGCATGCTTGAGTGCGAACGCATGTGTGTCTGCTGTTTGCAGATGACAGTTTTGATTGGCGAGACGGGGCAGGGAGTAAACACAAAGCTAGAATTATGGCAGGATGTTTTAGAATCTAAAGGTTTTAAAAATAGTCAGACTAGAACAAAGTAAATGGAATGCAATTTTAATAACAACAAGTGGAAACTAGAAGTTTTTTTTTTTTTTTTTTGTTAAAATCTTTTTTGAATTAGTCAAGATTGCTGACAAAGTACCCAAAATTGACCATTTTTTATATCTTGGGTCAATAATTCATGAGAGTGGAGAGATTGAGAAGGATGTTACCCATAGAATTAGATCTGGGTGATGAAGTGGAGATGTTCGTGTGGAGTTTCTGTGATTGCCTCAAACCAATCAAACTGAAGGAGAAATTTTATAGGATAGATATAAGACCTGCCACACTTTATGGGACAGAATGTTGGGAAGTTCAGGAACAACACATTCATAGGATGAGTGTAGCTGAAATGAGGATGCTGAGAAGGATGAGTGGCAAGACGAGGAATGATATAATTAGAAATGAATGCATTCAAGGTAACTTGGGAGTAATGCCAATAGGTCATAAGATGGTTTGGCAACAAAGATCAAGAATTACACTAGTTAGACGGAGTGAGTTGGTTCAAGTCGAAGACTCTAAAAGGGCAAGGGGAAGGCCCGAAAAGACATTGGTGGAGGTGGTAAGAAAAAACTGACCTGTGGTTTAACTGAGTGTGTGGATAGTTTCTGGGCATGCCATTCCATCTAGTTGGCCTATTGTTAGTTGATCCAAAGTGTTGATATGAGGGGTCTCAACATGGATGGAGATGCATACAAAATCTCACAGATTGGAACATACCGACCCATGGATCAGTCACCTACAAGTGGATTGTTAAGCAGAAAATATACACAGTACAGAAGAAAGGCCGCTGATAGGATGACTTGGATAGTCCAATTTGGAAGATATTCAAGATACCCCCATCCACTGTGGGGCCCATCAGACAAATGGCCATAATCTTCAAACCATGGACCCATTCATTTGGAAGGGGGAGAACAGGAACTATTCATGAAATGATACATCAGGATCCAACAATCCGCATTATAAATGTAAAAGGAGAGTAAAGCACCTGGGGAAAGAAAACACAAGGCTTCCTATCTGAAATAAAATGCCAGCATCTTAAAATAAATGCCTATGAGCTACAAAATAATAAAGTAGTACTCACTTTCCCTCCAGCAGTTCCGAGCGGTTGATGGATCATTACTCTTGCATTTGGCATGCAAAATCTCTTTCCCTTTGTTCCAGAAGCAAGCAGAAATGCGCCCATAGATGCCGCGAGACCCAAGCAAACTGTAGACACATCTGCCTTGCATAACTTCATAGCATCATATATTCCCATTCCTGCAAAAGGTAGTAAGTAATATGAGGGTCACACTGTCACGATAAAAAAACAAGTCTGTCATAGAGTGTGACAATTAGGAAAATCAAATACACCATGGTGGATGGTTAACTTCTGCCTGAAGCACATGCACAAACACATTATGTGTGTAGGTGAACTGACATGGGAATAAGGTGGGCTCCATCATTACGATCACCAGGTGCACAAAATCAAGCTTGTCCACTCGCAAGGCAGGCCACCATGTACTAAAAAAATGGATGGAATTAGTTAGTCCCGCCAATGGTCTGATTCAATCTATAAGTGTCTCAGCTTGCATGTTTTTTAAATTATCAAAGGATTCTTGCATGTTTTTTAAGGTAAATTTCTTGAACAACAAAAAATAAAGGAAAGACAAGAATCCTTGAACGCTATCATGATATAGTGGTATTCCTTGGTGTGTATCGATGGAAAATGGATGATTGATGAATTTTATTTTCTGCTTTATTTATATTTTCTCAGTTTTTTTTTTTTTCCAATTTGAAAGAAAATCATAAAAATCTTATGATTTAAATATGAATTGTGATTTGATGCAATTCCACCCTTATTACGATTTACAATATGATAACCATTTTGGCAACATTACAGTATGGTAGTAACCATGACACCAACAAACAATGAGAGTGTTGCTTTACAAGTACAAATGGGAAATTATATGCTAGTTGTAGTAAGGATATCACAGCATCCTTGGGTTTTCATTTTGTGCTAGTGAAGCCCATTGTTTAGTAAACTGGATGATCGGTCCACTGGGTCCCACCATGGATGGATATCCTCCCCTTTCACTTTTGTGGATGCAAATAAGATGGTTAAGAGTAGAAACAAAGTAACCATCCAATATTTGTTTGGCAGCAAAGAACAAAATCCTCACGGTTGATAACTTGTCGAAGAAAGGGATGGTGCTCCCCAATATTTGTTTGTGCTGTATGAAATCCTCGGAATTGGTCGATCATTTACTGACCCATTGCTCTTTCATTTCTATCATTTGGGTGGAGTTTCTTTCTTGCTTCCAAATTTCTTGGTGTTTCCCGGGTTCCGTCGACCTCCTCCTCAAAGCCTGGCACGGCATCAAGATCGGGAAGAAGAAGACCAGGATTTGGAGAATGGCCCTCCTCGCCATTTGGTGGGCAGTCTGGGTTGAACGAAAGACAGATGTTTCAGGAACTGCTCCACTTCAGCTGAGGCCGTTGCTTCTAAAGCTAAACGTTTCGTGATTGAATGGGCTGCGATCATTTCTGATTTATCTGATGCTGATCTCTTATTCCTAGGAGCTCAACACCTTCGCCATCTCAGCGATTTTGTCTCTCCTCAGTTCTTGTTGCTGGTTTCACTTTTTTCTTTTTTGTTTTTTCTTGTTTTTGTTTCTTTTTCTCTCCTGTTGTTTGTTTGTTTTTATTCTACGTTATCTTTCTTAATATACTTCAGTTACCTTTCAAAAAAAAAACAAAGTGACCATCCACATTCAACTAAAAAAGTTCCCAAGATTATTTGCCATGATCTTTCCTGTCTAGGAGTTTTCGAGTAGTAGTCAATCCATAGTGGGTCTCATGACATCAACAATCTGGATCACAGACCATGGACCCTGATTGTGCAACTGAAAGCCCGAGCATGCTATGCACATCCTTGGATGAGGTGATTCATCAGAACAGCAAACAGAGGAAGAGATGAATTACAAAAGTCAACTTGCTTCCACAGGTTGGGATAAGCCCTGTCTGTGGCTTTTTCATTCAAGTATCTGTTTCAACCAGTGTTCGAAATATCGGTATCATGTTATGTATCGCACCCTTGGGATATAGATACGTATCGGTTATCGCATGGAATATATCGGTTGTATCACATAATGTATCGCTGTTGTTGGAAACATTGGAAATTGGTCGAATTTTTCAATGAAATTTCAGTGATTGTTAAAAAAGACATCAATACACACTTACAAATCAAAACATTACAAAAAACAAGTGCACATAATAGGTTTCCTTTATATGGGGTCATAATCTATGCGTTGTCTAACTGAATTGATGCAAGTATATTCGAAGTTTATTCATATAATTTATAAATGTAAGAATACATGTGGAAACAAAAGCAATACAATCAAAAGCAAAAGAAGAAACACTAAATTAGGTTACATGTTTGATTTTATGTTTGGACACAGCTTGCAACTGATTTGCGACAAATTGGAAAATTTTTGTTTTTTTTCAATTTTCCACAACTTGATCCTTCTCCTCCAAATCGAAGCTCCCAATCTATGATTTTCCATGCAAATCATGAAAAAACATGGATTTGTAACAATTTGACATTGATTTAACATGATTTACAAAAAAAAAAAATTGATCGAAAATAAAAAAAATTGCTCACTAGATCAAACATGTGGGATATATCCCACCATTTGTGGGTTTCGTATCGCATGGGTGGGATACAAGAAATATCGTGGGATATATCGGCCGATATTGTCGATATTTAAAACACTGGTTTCAACAAGGACAATGGTGTATTTTAGAAAATTTGAGTTCCAAACAAAAACAAAAGGGAAAACAAACTCTCCGAATTCAAGTTTATGATAATTGCAAGCTGACTAAACCATGAAGTTGAGCCCGTAGCTCAAATGGATGGTGCACTGTGTTATAACCATGAGGTCACAGGTTTGATCCCCAGCTTCACGTCCTTCAAATCAAATAGTGCAATTCCAATTCCATAATTCATCACCAAGATATCTTCTTCTTTTTCCTTTTATTTTATATTCACCAGTTCATGGGCATGACGTAATAGAAAAGAAGTGCATCGTCTTGATGCAAACTGATACGATTTTCTGGTTAGTGCTACAGCCAATGTTACCTAAAGCAAATTGTCCCCACATGTTCCGTTTTGGATCGAGCGATTTGGATTATGGATCATTAGTGATCTAGATTGCTATTTTTAGTGACCAAAATCACAACTCTATTCTTACTTTTGATTAAGTTAGTGCAAATTTATGTTGACAATGGAGATATTTATAATTTAGTTGTTTAGTAATAATATAACGCTAAGTATGTAGGGTATGTAATAATAGCATTCACCATTTCATATATAAATTGCAATATGAGTTCAGATGTAAAACTATATTCCATACACAATCTATGAATTGGAGTGAAGGATGTTATCCTACTAGCATTCCACGTATTGGAAGCCATAGCATACCACGTAACCAAATGACCCGCAATCTAGGTAATATTGGCTACAGCTTGTATTCACCCAGAAGGACGAACTCTGAGACTAAGGCGCAATGCTCAGAAATGAAGTACAATGGGCATTCTGCCCAATATTCACAGTGAATAGTGTTCCAACAGGCACGCTACCAGGAAATACTACAAGCTTGGTCTGTGCTAGATATGGTTTTTCTGTCAAAACAATCAGAATGGGAAGTGGGCCAATTTCTTCTATTCAAGGAAACAAGAAGAATAGCAGGTCGGGTGAATGGTGGTCACACTTTCCCAGTGAAAGTTATGTACCATGCATTCCCCTTGCTCACAATCATAATCTTAGCCTTTCTCCCATAAATCCAGGTTATACATCAACCTTCCTCTTTAACCCAGCCTCTAGGAACCAGCATGGCAAAGGCTCACACGCCCACAATGCCTACCCAGTACCACCCACAACGAAATTACATGCGTATCCTAAATAGAGAGCAAGCAGCATGGTATGCCAAAACGGTTACGTTTCGGCCGTAACGGCCGATACGTAACGGTAACGGTGTGAACCGTTACGCGTTTCAGGGTCGTATCGGCCGTTACGCAATTTTGTACCCGTATCGGCCGATACGGGCCCGTTACGGGGCGTATCGGCCGTTATGGGCCGTTACGGCCGTTACAGGGCCGTTACGGGCCTGTATCGGCCGAATTTTGGCCCTTTTTTTGAAAATTCGAAAAATCATTTTTTAATGATTCGTTTGCTGTTTTAATGATGCCATATGGTGTGTTAATCATAGTAGAACATGTTAATGTGCATTTTACAGATTTTGGGTGCCATTTTATATTTTTTTCTATTTACGCATGAATTTTGGCCCCTTTTTTTAAAATTCGAAAAATCAATTTTTAATAGTTGTTTTGCTGTTTTAATCATGCCATATGATGTGTTAATCATAGTAGAACATGTTAATATGCATTTTACAGATTTGGGGTGCCATTTTATATTTTTTTAATATTTTTTTCTATTTACGCATTTATTTTGGCCCTTTTTTTGAAAATTCGAAAAATCATTTTTTAATGATTTTTTTGCTGTTTTAATGATGCCATATGATGTGTTAATCATAGTAGAACATGTTAATGTGCATTTTACAGATTTTGGGGTGCCATTTTATATTTTTTAATATTTTTTTCTATTTACGCATGAATTTTGGCCCTTTTTTTGAAAATTCGAAAAATCAATTTTTAATAGTTGTTTTGTTGTTTTAATCATGCCATATGATGTGTTAATCATAGTAGAACATGTTAATGTGCATCTTACAGATTTGGGGTGCCATTTTATATTTTTTAATATTTTTTTCTATTTACGCATGAATTTTGGCCCTTTTTTTGAAATTTTGAAAAATCATTTTTTAATGATTCTTTTGCTGTTTTAATGATGTCATATGATGTGTTAATCATAGTAGAACACGTTAATGTGCATTTTACATATTTGGGGTGCCATTTTATATTTTTTTTATTTTTTTCTATTTAAGCATTTATTTTGGCCCTTTTTTTGAAAATTCGAAAAATCATTTCTTAATGATTCTTTTGCTGTTTTAATGATGCCATATGATGTGTTAATCATAGTAGAACATGTTAATGTGCATTTTACATATTTGGGGTGCCATTTTATATATATTTTTATTTTTTTTTCTATTTACGCATGAATTTTGGCCCTCAAAAATAATTGCAAACACCTAAATGTAAGATATTTTCATATTACATTCATTCTAATATATCTATCATTGATAGTAAGTTAGAAAATTAAATATATGAATTTTGTAGTCAAATTTAGGTTATCTGGTTCATAAATTCATCAGACAGTCCGATACAACTTCTCACCAAAGAGTGGACCGTTACACCACCATAAACATGTTCCAATTTATAAATGAATGCATATTTGGAATGCTTAGAATATTCCGGATTTAATCCATATTTTTTCATATTTTTTTGGCAAAAAAAAATTTTTGCGCCGTTACGGGTCGTTACGCCCCCGTATCGCCGTTACGCCCCCGTATCCGTATCGGTTTCGGAGGGCACCGTTACGCCAACCGATACCGATACGGGACACCTTGGCAAGCAGAATAGGGTCTTGGTGGGGCAATTGCCAAGCAATCCACTAAGCACAAAGCACCATCATATACGAAGAGCCATCTTCTAGTAGTTGGCTGCACAGAATAGCAGGGGAACCCACTGATACATGATTGCCAAGTGACAGTACCACTCCCATGCTAACACAGTCACGCCCCACACTGGACCTTAGCAAAACTATTGTGTGCTACACACAAAAGGATATTTGCAAATATTCAATGTCTAGAGCATGCAGTTTCAAGGCAGTGAGCAGAAATCACATTGTGTGAGCATCCATAGGGACCATCAAAAATGTTTTGTTTAAATTAAACAATCAGATTCTGCATATCAAGAAAAATGCCAAATTTTCCTTGTCAAGATAAAGCTGATTTAAACATGTATAGAGACAAAAGTAACTGAATTGAGTCAACTGACAACATTCAACTGACCATGAACCCAAAAAACAGAAACCTTAACAGAACCCCCAAAATGAAAATCAATTCCATTGAGTGAATTTAAGTGCACACCAGCAGTTACGGAACCACCCGGAGAATTTATAAACAATTTGATCTCTTTCTTCTGGTCTTCAGCATCCAGAAATAAGAGCTGGCTGATAATCAGATCTGCGGTCATGGTATCCACCTACCCATCAATTAAAAAAAAACCCAAGTCAACTGACTATCTTGAATGCTCAATATTCAAATTCTTAAAAAGGAAAAAAGCAAATTATGCAAAATTCATATTGAGCACCCAATTAATGGGTGCAAATTATGCAGCTTTCCACACCCTTCGGACCATCTGATCAATTTGGTTTATGGTTAGTGGTGTACGCAGTGGGCAGTCATTGCAACAAACTAAATGAACCATCTGGATCGATGAACATCTCCACCGATGAGTGTTGGTTGTGTTCACACTTTGCACAAGTGGCAGCTCAAGTAAGCGCAGAAAACATCAGTAGTAAAAAGAAAAAGAAAAAAAAAAACAACTCAATTTTACATTTATAAGTAAAAAAACAACAACAAAAAAATGGAAAAAGAAAAGCCCAAATAAAAATTCAATCTTTAAGGGGCTGTCTCAGTGCAAGCAAAGTCATGCACCGCACATGTTATACAGGTCATGCAATGCAGGACTACCTGAGATGTACCTGCTTGTTGAGAACTTGGGACATGTAGTGGTGGAACATGTGGGGAGATTAAGATGGTTGTGAACACACATAATATTATGGCGCATGTGTACACTGATTGACACATTTGGCAAATGTAAAGCGCTTGAATATTGATAGTGGCACATGTGGGTGATTAAACACAGATGGTTGCACATGCAACACATTTTTCACACATGATGCCTCTTCACAGAACATTATGTTCCTGCATAGACTTTTAGCAAGTACAGTCTATCTGACCCTTTGAGCAAGAATAAGCTATCCTTGAGTAATAATCATAATTGTTGTAAATGTTGTCCTCATTTTCCTCGAGTGCAAAAAGGGCGCTTGATAAACCACATTCATGCTGTTAATGCAGGACAATACATGGCTGTGTGTGCATCCATACGGACCTGTTTGGATGCCTGTAAGTTGGGTAAAATGTAAGTGACTTACAGGGAAGTCACTTACAAGTGGTGTTTGGGGGAGGAAATTCACCTGTAAGTGACACTCACTCACTTACAGGAAAATCTTCCAGGAAACTGCAGAGGGCTGGGGGTGAGAAGTCGCTTCCCTGTAAGTGACTTACAGGCCCAACATTCAGATTTTTGAAAAGAGGGAAAGGGGGAGAAATGCACCAACAACCTACCTGCAATCAGCTCCAATCTCTCTCTCTCTCTCTCTCTCTCTCTCTCCTCTCTCTCTCTCTCTCTCTCTCTATACAATTGCCGTGCGCCTCTCTCCGATTGCTAGGGTTACAAGCTTCTTTTTTTTTTTTTCTTGCTTTTGAATCTGCCCGATTCGGTGAGGCCATGACAGTGGGGCCCACCTTATGTATTGATATATCCACATTGTCCATCAGTTTTGCAATCTCGCTTTAGGGCTTGGGCCAAAATAGGCAAATCCAAATCTCAGGTGGGTCACATCACAGGAAACAGTGATGATTGAATGTCCACCATTAAAGACTACATAGGGCCCATCGTTATGTTTATTTGCCATCCAACCTGTTGATAAGGTCACAAATCCGTAGATAAGGAAAAACATAAATATAAGCTTGATCCAACTATTTTGCGGCCCACAAGAAATTCTATTGGTGGGCATTCAATTACTGTTGTTTCTTGAGGTGTGGCTCATCTAAGATTTGGAATTTTTTTTTTTTTTTCGGGCCATGCCTCGTAATGAACTGTTGAAACATACATCAAGGCGGGTCCCATGGTCCAGTCCATCATGGTGGACCATTGCTCTTATATTTTAAATTTTTATTATTTAGCTATTGCCCATTAAGATGGACCATTTTTATTTTATTAAACCATCTTGTGTGTGGTCCCACAAGTTATACAATGATTAGGCTCTATTAAGGCTTTCAAGATTAGCATTGAGTGAGAAAGTCGAGTTGCTTCCAACAATTTGAATCATATACGATCCAACTCTATAAATGAGTTGTTATCAACATCGGCTTCTGGAGTTCTGGTTGATCTAATGGCTTCAATGGTCTCGAAAGAATCCATAGTCTCTTTGTGAGATGTTTCTTTAGTATGTTGCACTATTTTCTTATAGTCATTCTTCTTGTCGTAAATCCGGCAAAGAACCCAATCATCTAGCTACAACAAAAAGATTACTTAATGAGCCCAATTAAAATTTTCCCATAGTTACCTACCAATTTTTCTATATTATACGTATTTTGATCAGTGGGCCCACTTTTATGGCTAACTTGATGATTGTTTTGGCTTAAGAATTGGCTTAAATATTTATCTAGATGGGCCTAACAAAATTGTATATTCGGTGCCAAGTTTTTTTTTAATGTAATCATAACATATTGGAATGATTTCCTACGCTAAACTTGGTTCGATGTGAATATAAAGCTTCTTACCTGTAAGTAACTTCCAGGTTACCCAAACACAAAAACCAACTTACCTGTGAGTGACAACCTACATCCAAACAGGATTACTTGTAAGTGACTTTCACATGTAAGTCAGGATTACAGGTAAGTGACTTTCACATGTAAGTCAGGATTACAGGTAAGTCACTTACAACTTAAAGAACTTACAGGCATCCAAACAGGCCCTAAGGGTGCGTTTGGTTGCAGCAAATAGCATGGAACTTCATGATTAATCAGTCTCATCTGGTGTAAATTTAATGATATTTCATGAAATTTGGTGCAACCAAACACAACTTAAGCTGATAAAGCCTAAATATTTATAAAAAATAAAACAAAATCCAACATCAGAAACCCAATTGCCATCTTACATCTCTGAACTTGAAAAACATGAAATTGGCATTATACTAAAAAACAACTGGCAAAACAAAAACCCACATGAGAAGAAAATGTAAATGATACCTGCACCCATTATTTTAACAGATAACCCACTATTGTCTACTTCTTGTGACATAGCAATATAAAGTTGTCCTACTGAATTACCAAAAACTACGGAAAGAGGGCCAATCTATCAAAAAAGAACACCTCAATTTGAAAATATGAGAAGGGGTAAAATAGTAAAAAAAGACCCAAAACCTGAGAACCCAGGAAGACGATCCTCTGCCTGAGGAGCATGTTGGTAGTGTCAAGCTCATCCAACCTAGGCATCCAAGGGCCAGAAGAAGAGGTGGTAAGGGCCCAATCAGAGGAGAGAGTTTTTCTGTAATTTTGGACGGATTTGAGGACGATTGGTTTTCTTCTATTGAGAGTGTTAGGAGGAGGGATTGGGTTGAGATTGGAGGGAAGGAAGAGGCCATGAGAGAAGGAATGTCTTGGAGATATGGTGGTTAACGGTGTACTGATTTCCATGCTCCTCCTCTTCTTCTTTTTTCCTGGATTTGGGAGGTTTTGTTTCGGTTGATGGCGGATTTTGATGAGGGTCGAATAGGGAGGAAAGAATGGGGCGCATGTTATTCGCTGGACCCATGGAGCGTACTTTAGACATTGCAAGCAGCCTTTTGCTATTGTGAACCAGGGTGTTATCGAAGGCGGGTCTCCCACGTGGAACCGGGTTGGGTGGTGACCCAGCATCCTCTGGCTAGGCGATGTTGGGTGGTGTGTGGCCCACCATTATGTATTTATTTATATCCACTCCGTCCGTCTATTTTTTCAGTTTATTTTTGGGCATGAGCCCAAAAGTTAAGAAGATCCAAAACTTAGGTGAACCACACAAAATTCAACAGTAGGGATGATGATACCCACCTTCGAACCTTCCAAAGGCCCACCATAATGTTTATTTATCATCCAACCTGTTGATAAGGTCTAAAAATACTTGGATGAAGGGAAAAAAATGAATACCAGCTTAATCCAAACCCATTGTAGCCCTCGAGAAGTTTTTAATGTTAGACGTTCAATCACCACTGTTGCCTGTGGCGTGGTTCACTCGAGCTTTTGATCTCCTTATTTCTTGTTCATGATCTAAAATGAGCTGAAAAAACAGATGAACGGTGTGGATAAAACACATACCTCACGGTGGGCCCTACAGTATCCAACCTCACCTGGATTGGACGTGGGGTCACCACCAATCCGTTTCCTCCCTTATCTTCCTTTGTTTTACACCATTCAAGGAAGCGGAGTTATTTGAATTTGATACTCTGGCTGCATATGACGCTTGGTACGCCGGCTACAGGAAATGATACACGTGGAACATATTAAATTAAATTAAACTAAATAAATTGTTGAACCCTCTTTGCTAAGTTACAGTCCAAAAGTCAGTTTGGTTGGACCACAAATATTAATCTGATAGTCAGATTATTAAGTGTGAATATTGGGTTATTGCACATCTAATCAGGTTCACGTAATTTGGACGCTTTGATTTAAATTGACTGTATGCTGCTTATGTAATTTTGAAGTAATTTTTGAGTGCCTGCGTATCATCCACCAAACTCTGCCAGAGTATCTCGGATTTTCTCTTTAAGAAACGGGAGTGTTGATGTATGCCCATCCACGCCATTCAATTGTGGTCCCATGGTGGATGGAGCTTCAGGGGTGGAGTGGGCCAGGTTTGGGCTGACCAGTGGCTAGGCTAGGCTTGGCCCAACCCTACTTTATATAGTTCAAGACCTTATCCCCATGGCCCAGCCCGCCTTAGTTTTTTATTTTGCAACTATGAATACTTCATATTTGTTTCATCCCATCCACTGATTTGGGTGGACCATACCTACACAAATGAATAGATGGCTCATGCACTAACAATCCTCTGTACTAGGTGATAGTAGGTGTAACAAATCCATGCACTAACAATCCCCTGTACTAGGAGATAGTAGGTGTAACAAATCAATGCACTAACACCTGGATCCATAGCTCAAGTGGTAGATTGAGTGAAAGATACCTCGTTTCAACACCGGGGCCTTGGCATCGATTCCCTAGTGAGGGTGGCTAACAGTGATGTGTGAACTGTCAGTGGAGTGTACTAACAAGCTAACAAAAGAATAAAAATAAATAAATAAAATCCTCCATTACAAGGCTTAATGTCAACCTACCGTGTGATGTGTGGTCCACTTTGAGATCCAGATCTACTTTATTTTTATGATTTATTAGGAACTTAGAAAGCATATAGCGGTGAATCAAGCAAAGTACTCCACTCATACAACCAAGTTCAAACTCAAATAAATTTTATGCAGCAAATTTTTTATGGAGAAAAAAAAAAAAAATAACAGCACAAGGCAACAATAATATATTATAATAGACATTATCAATTAAAAGAAGCCTTGAATTTTCCTCACAAACGAAACTATGCAGCTAGAACACTTAAAAACAAGTTTAGAAAATTTAGAATTTCTTTTTTGCTACCCAAATCGTAGTAATCGATGTATAGCATGACATACTATTACGATATGAATGGGAAACAAATCCCGCACTTATAGTGACACTTTTGATGGTACTTTAATGGTACCAATGATCTATGGATAACATTGAACACTTTCAATAACAATGAATAAAACATCAAAATATTCTAACGAAAAAATATGAAAATTTCAAATTTTTTTTCAATAATATCGTACATATATCAATGGCATTGACATTTATTTAATGGCACCGAGTAGTCCATCAATGCCATCAACATAACACGTTTATAGATTTGAAACATCAACAACGTGATCATGCCCATAAATAAGCTGGAAAAAAACTGATGTATTAGGGGCAACAGTCACTAGCATGTTTACTGGGGTCACACCTAATCCGCTCTCTCCAAACTCAAGCTGATTATCTAGGACCCTGACCATTTTCTTTTCCACCCTCCATTAGATGGCCATCAATTATATAGCGAGAATCATCCAATATGCACGATTGCCAGGATGTCTTACATCCACAGCTGTGGACCAAGACCAAGAATGGACGGTCTGAGTCTACCACCACAATATAAGAAGCGGTGAAAAACACATACAGTAACATGCCCTGCACAAAATACACGCAAGGGGTACGCCCGTAGTTCCGAACAGAACAGAGGGGCATTAAAGTCATTTCGAGGCACACACAGTTTTTCATTTTCTCAGATTTCCTTCTTCAAGTAACCGAATCACACCAGGGCGGGGAGAAGAGCGACGCTGCAGCTTTCTATCCGAGAAGCTGTAATATCTCCCGCCTCTAAAAATACCCTTCGATTTTCTCAAAATCTCCATCCCATATCCGGTTATCTCAATCCGTACTCCATGATGAAATCAGGTCCGTCGATTCATTCTCATTCATCCTATTTCAAAAATTTCCAAATTCGTTTACTTTCTTCTATTATTATTATTATTTTTATTTTTATTTTTAGTGGTAGACTTCTATCTTGGTTTTGCAGTATTTAAAAATGGTGGTACTTATCGTCCTCATAGGTGGCATTGATATACAGCCATCCAGACCGTTCAAATTGTGGGTCCACCATTGTGGATGGAGTATATTAAAACCTCACTGATCAAGCAATCCTAACCATCCAACTAATTTCTTTCAAATGGATGGTTGAAAGTAAAATACTATCTTCTCTGTCGTATTTTTTCGGTTATGCTCCATCCAAAGTTGGGCCAGCGAATTGGACGGCCTTGATTGCCGGATGACCACGCCACTTTTACTTTTTAACAGTCGCTGCGGCCATCGAAATGGTGCAATACTAACATAGGAGTCTGGCCTCTTTTGATAATTTAGCAATTTCATTAAGATTGCCGAGATAAGTTAGACTCGGTGGTGACTCGGCCGGGTCAGGAACATATTACCGACTCGGTCTGTCACCGAGGTGGTGTTAACAACTCAACACTTGGAGAAAAGCATTGATACTTACCATCCATACTCATACAGACCACTACAGCATGTGTGGCATATATGTACCTCAAAAAGAAAAAAAAAAGGTTCATATAGGGGGCCCCACAAAAGATGAAAAATAACCCAAAGATCGCACTCAAGGATGATCCTAATTGTCGAATTTGTGGCCATCAAATGGATGGTTTAGAAGTAGTAAAAGATCTAAATTTAACGAACAATGTCCAGTTATCAGAGTCTAGGATTGTCTAATCAGTGTGATCTTGTGTTCTCATCTACTGTGAAGTGCCTGATTTGGATAGTTTGAATTGAAGTACATCTAAGCTCTTTTTAAGATGCAATGCTCACATGTATGATTGGTCATATTCCGCCATCGCATCAAATAGCTCTCCTAACACTCGTGCATAGGCTTTAGTTTAAGGTTTAAAATACTAACATGTATCACATTGTATCATCGTTCAAATTAGATTTGTTGATTGAACAATTCACTTGACAGGAAAAAATGATAAATTTGGCTGATAGGACAACCATAATCCGAACTAAATTAGAAAGGATTACAACATACGAGAAAAATAAAGGGAAGGGGCTTTAGCATATAAAGGGAGCCTCTTTGTTCAAGAATAACCATAGAAATGATGGAAGCCACTTTATTTATCAGTGCATGGACAACTATCTCTTGAGCATTAGTTATTTAGTTTAGGTTCGGGCTCAATGGGAAAATGAAGCACTTAACAATGCATCTTCACATACTAAGAACTATAAGATCGCCCCTTTTATTTTTGGGGTGAGGGAGGGATCATCAAAAAAGCAACTTTTGAACCCCCTCTTTGGAAGGAATTTGGGTTGTTAGACGCATTAAAATTCAAGATGAGTCCCAAAAATGAAAATAAAAGGAAAAAAGAGAGGGAGGGGTCCAGTTTTTTTGTCTAGGAAGTACAGTATATGTTCAAGAGATTAGAGAATTAAGACAGCTATTAGAAAGACTAATCCAATCCATAATGATGGACTGGCACAAGGGATTCAGTGTAGACTTTGTTGGGGATCAAATGGCTGTTCATATACCTTTATTTTTGGAAGCTCAAGTAGGCTTGCTTGCTTATGCTTTCTCATATGAATCTTGTCTCCAGCTATTGAAGATCCCATTTCTATACCAACTCAAGATATGCTGATTGGACTCTATATATTAACGATCGGGAATTGTTGGGGTTAGGACTCAACAGGACCTTACCCCTTGAATCAAACATTAGAAATGTTGTCAATGCATTCCTATACAATGCCATGGTATAGATTCCTCCCCATATAATTTTAGTACAAACCAACATCGCACTGAAGCTGATAATCTCAGAATTCATCGTATCACATCAGGAGTGTAACATTCTAAATTCATATGGCAATACATTACTTTCAAATGATTTTTTGAACCTTGATTTACATTGAAGTTGGACTGAGTTATCTCATGCTTGGCTAGACGAAGTTTGTTGGAAGATTTGAACTGAACTTAACCATTCTCATCTCGAGTTTCAGCGACTTGAGCTGACTGGTTTTATGCAAGATTCTCAAATAGTTGAATTTCTTGAGGATGCAAGGTCATCATGTTGTGAAATTGATCTTTAGCATTTGGTTTGTGCAGATTCATTCCATATTTACATGAGGATTTTCATTTTCATGGTTTCTTAGGTTCCTATCAAGCTTGCTTCACCTTTCTCAATATCATCCCCTTTCTCAAGATCATCACCTTAAATCACATGTGTGATTAAAGCAAAGGCAGTTCTGTTTTGTACACTTAGACCTCTCAATGGAGAACTTCCGCGAACAGCCATCCCCTCCAGGTGTCGTGATGATGCCGAACGTTGCATCAAATTCGGCTCCATACATTTCGCCCAACTCATATCCTCCCCAGACTTCCGAAAACATTATTAGACCTCCACACTCTTCCGGAAACAGTCCGTTTCCCATTCACCCATCCAATACAACCTTTCCTCCCACTCAAAACTTCTACCCACATTTTCATTCGCCAACACAATTTCAATTTGCTCCAGGAAGAGCACCTGCACCATGCATGCCTCAGACACATGAACAAAGGCCTGGTAACTCCCAACCCATTGTCTTTCCTCAGCCCAGCATGTCAGCCTATCCATATATCACACAAGCACCGAGTTTGGTATCTTCTTATGGCGCTGTTCATGGTACTATGCACCCTCATGTTGACAGAAATGGTTTTCAGTTTTCCCAAGAAAATCTTCATTGTAGAACTGCTCCCCATTTCCCTGTATCAACTCTCAATCATCAAAACTTGCATCAGTTAAATGAATCCAGGGGTTTGGATACACGGGATAAGGTGGGAGATGCGAATGAGCAAGAACAACACACAGGACAGAATGGGTCAGGAAGCTCCACCCAATACGGCACAAATCTCGTGGACCAGCAATCCAGGACACAATCTGAATTGGGTGATGGAATTGGTCAGCAAAACAAGAAGCAGAAAATGCAACAAGCATCTGACGAACAGAAGCTGACTTCAGAACACATTGTTGATGGGAATGATCACAGAAAATCTGAACATTCTTTGCCATCGGTCTCAAGGGAATGTGACCTTCTCCAATATCCGCATAAAGAAGCCACCACTGCAGACGTTGCTAGTCAGACAAGGTTCCCTAGAGAAGATGTTGATGATATTGAAACTGCTACTCAAGATGCTATATTGCGTGAACAAGTATCTTTCTTTTTTCTTTTTCATATTTTAGTAATTCTTGTTTGGCATTCTTTCATTTCTTTGTGGTTCTTGCTGAAGTTTTTTTATAACCAGGAAATTGCCACGCAACAAATCATACAAAATCAAAGGTCAGCCTCACTTATTTTCCAGTCCATTTCAATTATGTTTTTAGAAAATGGATATTAATTTTGCAATCGACATTTGTAACCTTAGGCAAACAAGAGGCGCAAGTGAACCTGCAGAGGATGATAAAGACATTCTCTCTGGACGTCATGATCCCAATGCTTTGAAGGTGGGGATACCTGCACATTTCCTTTCACCCCCTTCATTTTCTCTTGTTTCCAATAATATCATCTTCCACGCAGATGCAATCCTCATCACTGTCTAGCTTTTCAAACTTTATTAACTGAATTTGTGCTATATGCTACCTTTATTTTAGGAGGTTTTACTTAAGATGACCACGGACCATCGTGCGGAAATGGCCTCCAAACGCGGGAAGTCTAGTCATCCCGATAAAGGTTGGTTTTTGGCATATATTAGTGTGTGCTCTTTGAGTATTTTGGAGTTCTTTTTTTCGATATGGGTACATCTATTTCCATTTCCATGCTAGGTAGATTGACTTGTTGTACTTCTCTAGGAAAGTATGCATTGGTTTATGTTAACACTTTTCTCTCATCTTAGGCAACATTGAAATTGGCAATGGGTATGGTGTACCTGGTGGAGGTGCTTATTATGGTGCCTCAAGGCCCTCCATGGTTGCATCAAGTAAGACCGATGGCCTCTACGCTACTACCTGACTGAAGGGTGTGTTTGGTTGCTCCAAATTTCATGAAATATTGTGAAAATTTGCATCAAATTAGACTAATCAATCATGATATTTGGTGCAACCAAATGCGCCCCAAATGCTTTCGAAAGCATAATAGCTATATTTATTTGTTATGCTCCAGGGAAAACTGGAGATGAAAATCATGAAACAGGCCCCAAGAACTCCGAAGTAAACAAGGGGTCAGAATCGATGCGAAAAGAGTTGCCTGAGTACCTGAAGCAGAAGCTGAAAGCAAGGGGTATTCTTAAAGATAATGTGACAAATGGCCATCCTGCAACAGATGAGAATGCAAGTTTATCTTTGATTTCCTAATTTGTAATTTTATGTTTGTCCTTTTCTTATTATGCTGTCCTGCTTATACGTTTTATTGACAATTCCCTGGTTCTCTGCATTTCAGAAGTTGGAGATGCAATCTACTCACACTGCAGGAGTCTTAAAGTTGTCTGCTGGTTGGGTCAGTAGAATTTTCTATTTCAGTCAATTCCTTTTCCTTTCTCTTCTGTTGTCCCCTTTGTGTGTTTGCGTGTGCGGATGCATGTGGTTGGAGTGTGGAGATTGATTAAAGCAATCTTGCATCAGTACCCAAATTCAGCCTTTTTAAAATTTTTTTTTTCTTTACTCTGTCTCCTCAGCTGGTGTTTTTATCTTTGTACATTTGGGCATATGGTGGGGCCAACTTGATGGTTTGGTCCTCTTAAGTTAGCAGTCGTTTGGCCTGGTTATGGAGTTACTTATTGTGATTGGAACTGTGACTATTGGTTGAGCCCATAGCTCAACAGAGAACATGCTTTGGTGCAACCTTGAGTATTGGGTTCGATCCAGCTTACCCACCCAAAAAAAAAAAAGAAGGAAAAAGGTGATTAATCGAGTTTCATGAGGTTTGGTTCAGTTGGCATCTACAAAAGAAGATCACTTATGGAGAGAAGTGATAGCAAGGAAATATGGCATTGAGACACTGAAGATTTATTGTTATATGGGGCCTCAGTGTTGTGGAAGGCAGTAGTTAGGATGGGGACCAAGTTTAAGGAGGGGATATGGTTCTCTTTAGGTGATGGAAAGAAGATTTGCTTTTGGGAAGATGTCTGGACTGGCAAGAAGGTGTTACAAGAACATTTTTGAGAATAGCAAGGTTAACCGTGGATGCAAATATTCCCATCACTCGATGCTTTTTCTATTTCTGGTAGCAGGCTGGTGTGGTCTCCGCCATGTTGGAGGAATTTTTTAGAAGGGGAAATTGACGATATCATTTGGCTTTTGGAGCAGCTTCACAGTATTTGTCCTTCTTTGGGAGACATGGATACGATGGTGTGGAATAAAGAGAAGTCTGGTTGTGGTTAGATCTCTATATTGGTTGATCCTTAGTTGCTCTCTTGGAGGGCTCATTGGTCACAATGTCTTCGTTTGGCAATATGATGTGCCTCTGAAGGTAGCAGCTCTTGCATGGTTGGTGGGAAGGAATAAGGTGCTCACAGTTGACAATTTCCAGAAGAGAAAGTCGGTAATCCTAAATATTTGTGTAATGCGCATGAAGAATGCAGAGTTGGTTGATCATCTCTTTATCGAATGTTCCTTCGCTAGAGAAATGTGGGAGAGATTCTTTGCAATTTTCAAAGTGTCATGAGTGATGCCGGAGTCCATCGAGGGCTTCTTCATGGCTTGGTATTGGGGTGGAGTAGGGAAAAAAGGGAGGGATGATATGGAGGTTATCCATGTTGGCAGGTATACGGGCCTTATGGGAAAAAAAGGAATAATCGGTGCTTTTGTAATCATAGTGAGTTGGCCTCTGAGATTGAGCCCTTAGAAGTGCAAAATTGGATGTAATTGGTGGGCCTCAAATATAAAGGTTCTTGCTGGGTGTCTTATTTTGTATTTTTCTCGGCTTGCCTTGTAGTTGTTTTGTTTTCGCTTTTCTTTGATAAGAAAATCGTTACTTTCAAAAAATAAAAATAAAATATGAACATGTCAAGTCAAGCCATTTCCAGTTTAGCTTGACTACTCAATTCACATGGCAAAATGCTGATGTTGCCTGATATTACCAGGGATATGCCCATTGCTTTTTGTTTTGTTTCGTGTTTTTGGTAAAGGTAAAGAAGTTTACGAATTATGGTTTCTCGATGAGGTCCACTTCTCTATGTTTTCTCTTGCAATTGGATTTAGTTCCCTTCATTCCAAGTGGCTAAAGTTTCGAACAGTTATGATGTAGAACAATTAACCACTTGCTCTAAAAGCTCTAACTGTTAGAGCATGGGGAATCAATCCCTTTATCTCATAGCCTAGGCCCCACATCTCATGGGTTAGGACCTCGGCCGAACCCCCTTCGTGGGCCCCAAATCACATGGGTACCGCCTCACATGAGCCACCCGCCTCACACGGGTGGGGCCCGCCTCTCACGAGCCATCCGCCTCACATGGGCCGCCCACCCCGAATGTGCCCCTGCATCCCACAGGCAACCTCACTTGAGCCCGGTGTGAAAATGCCCTTGCATTAAGTTATCTTCTTCTTCTTTTCCGATTTTCACACGCTGCTATTTGTTATCTAGAATATGATTGTCTATGATTAACATAACAGGTTCATGGTGGAAAGGGTGAGGAGAAGATTACCATCTTCCTCTAAGATAAAGTCCTTGAATCCATAAGTTAAAAAACCCTCTAAAAGAGAAAATGTTATTGAGAATTATGAATAGAAGTGAATGAAATGTTGATGATGCACTTGATATGACTTATGTAAGCCCTAAGTTCGTAACTTTCCTGAAATACCGACTTATGTCAGCTATTATTTTTTTTCGTGTAGGTTGAGGCAAAGGACCCTGCAAGTGGTTCTGTATATTTTTACAATGAAAATACTGGGAAAAGCCAATGGGAGAGACCTGTCGAGAGTGTTAGTAGTCCACAACAACCTCCCTCTCTGCCACCCCTACTGCAAGATTGGGAAGAGGCATTGGACGATTCGACTGGTAAGTTCTGGGGTCCATTGATTTCTTTCCTTTCCAAAAGGTTAATGATATGAAGAAAAAGACATCAATAAGGATTGCAATGCATCTCCATTGAGAAGCAATACAAGACCAGTATTCTCTGAGGGATGTTATGTCCATCTCCGTGAGAGCATTCACTTGATGGGTAAATAGATTAGATTTCTCATCCTCATCGATTTGAGGTACATTACATTCTTCTGCCTTTAAAAAAGATTATATTTCCATGTAAATAATGAAATCAATCTTTCCGTCAAGTCAGCTACCCAAATTCCTTAAATAGTCTTCATTAATAATGAATTTCCACTAGGTTTTATAGATTTCAAGGATGAAGTCCAGCAGTGATAGCAATCAGCTCCTGTAATTGATTTTAACATCATATTGTCATTGTTGATCAGTCAAATATAAAGGCTTTTGCTGAGTGCCCTCTTTCGTCTTTTTCTTGGTTTGCCTTGTGATCGTCTTGTTTTTTCTTTTCTTTGATAATAAAATCGTTAATTTTCAAAAAAGAAAAAGTAAAAAAGGTCATTGGTTTGATTGCTGATTCGTCTGGCATTTTCTCAACCTAAGTGAATGAGCTTCATCTGGATAAATTCTGCACATGATCTTTTCAAGAAGCATCATTCATTTTGTGTATGAATCTCATGGAGGAAGCTTGTACTGCCACCTGAGAAATCTTCACTATTTGTCTGTTAACTGAACTCAGCTTGCAAGTGTGAGTGAAGAACCTATGACTGATGCCATCCACTCCTCTTGCCAAGTGTACATTATGGGAAATAACCAAAGAAGAGAGTTGAGTGCATAATGGGTACTAGCATGCCACCACGTGTGCCAACCTGGAAAAACATGTGTAAGATCTAAGCCGTCTGCCAGGTGGTTTCTACCTTGTAAGTGCCTTATCCCAGAGGCTGGTCGACCCCTCAAGTTGGCCACATTGTATGAACAAATGGGTGGCCAAAGAAAACTTGGGCAAGTTTTGAAGCCCTTCATTTGTTTCAAACATTGTGGCCTACCTGATGAGTGGGTCGCCTGGTCTGGGAAAAGACATCTACATGCATGACATGTAGATGGGTTGCCTTAAATAAGTGTGTAGGCTTAGAAAAGCTCTTCTATTCAAGGTATTCCATAACAGTATCGGTGGCCATAATGGCCTCCGCCTTTACCATTATGATACGGGCCGTAATGGCCATTACAACTTATTATTTTTTTTTTTGCTTTTTTTTTTCTTTAACCTATTTCGGCCTATTATGGGACCACTTTGGGTCAATTTTTGGTAACGGCCATGAAGACCCCGTAACAGATAATGGTTGCCACCGTTACCATTATGTAATGGCCCTTACGTAGCTGTTTTGGGATGCCTTCTGTTTTTTTTTTTTTTTTTCGTTTTTTTTTATAAAACATTCTTCGAGTACATTGCTAATATTGTTTCCTTTCCAAAAGGTCAAAAGTATTACTACAATACAAAGACACAAGCATCACAATGGGAGCGTCCACATTCGTTGGAGCAGGCAGCCTCACAACAACATGTTGAAAGTATAACTTCCGGAGAGGAGACTGCTGGAAATGGAAACTGTCAATTATCCGTAATGAAGAAATGCATGGGATGTGGTGGATGGGGGAAGGACCTTGTCCAGGCATGGGGCTATTGCAATCATTGCACGAGGTATATCTAGAGCAGATCACATCCAATGCTTTCCATTTGGTTCTCTTCGCATTATTAGAGAAGTCACCATTCCATTACAAATATAAGCTATATAAATATATTTTGAAGCGAACAAATATAAGCTACATAAGCTATCAATGACTTATATCATGTAGCAATTGTTTTAAATCAGACTGGATGGTATTCCTTTTTATTGCACCTCAAGTGCATATTCTTTTGAGTTGATTGAAATCTCATTTAATATGTTTAAATTGGAGCTTCTAAATGCACTGATTTGACACCAACATCAATCTTAGTTACATGAGAATTTTTTTTTTTTTTTTTTTTTTTTTTTTTTTTTTTTGTGTTATTAAATGTCTCTACTTCCTCATTTCATATGAATTTTGATACTTCCAAGCTTCTACTAGTTACTGATTCACATCTCTTGGCTCATAAACATGCTGGATTGCTTTGGTATCTTTTTGAAGAGGCATGCGATCATCATCATTGGAAGCCAAGAATGCATAGTTTCTTGACTGATATAGCTTGGGCACATACAATAAGACTTCAAATAATTGTCCCCTCTGGTCTTGAATCTCTCTCTCTCCAAGTTATTGAGCTTGCAGCAGTCTAGGGTACGAAGGAACTTTCCAAACTTGTCCAAGAACCTCATGTGGTCGTAACTAATTTTGAAATGCTTCCTAATCATTACCGCAGGAGATCTGGAGCAACCCTCTCCCCCGCTCTTTTTTTTTTCCTGATTCTTCGATAAAAAGATTCATTCTCTTCATAAAAAATAGGAGGTAGAACCCATAAAGATTTCTTTTCAGTTCATCCCTACAGTTGAATACCTCATTCAAGAGTTTCTTTTGATCGAAGCAAAATAAATTTTATAGTGAAGCCACTTAGTGATGAGTCCCATTTATTTGTGTTTTTCACTCGAAAGTCAAACTGAGAGAATGGTCATAGTAGAATATTCTAATTGGTCATTCCAAATCATGTTTGGATCATAATCCCTTCACCTGTGCCCATTAACAAATTTATCAAACAGAAGTGAAACTGATAAATGGTGGTCTGCTGTGGTGCCATTGTGGGAGTGGATGCTGCTTGGCATACAGATGCTACAGCACCACAACCAATTCTTCAAGTCACTGGTGGAAGTCTCAAGCAAACTTTTTATCAAGTTCCTCACTCTATTTTTGGCTTTAACGTTGTCATAAACTCCCAAATGAACTTAATAGAGAAGAAAATCTAATAGCAAACAGGAGATTTTTTATGAATAGAAAGATTGTATCAAAGAAGGTAAAAAAAGAAAAAACGAAACGAAGCAAGATATACAGCCTGAGCTCGAAAAAAAAGGACGCTTAGGTAGGGCACAGTCTCCTCAGCTGAGCAGCAAAGGGAGCATCTATTTGGCAACATCACTCATCTCCTTTGCAAATGATTGATTGTGAGCACTTTGTCTAGACTATCCAGCCATGAGAATGCCTTCACTTCAAAGACGTACCCCCTGACCAGGCCGATGAAGCCCATGCACATGAACCAACGTGCTCCAACTGTAGCTTTGCCGATAGGGAGCAGACAGAAAAATTCCCATCATGTTCTAGATCCCAGATGACATGATCCTCCCCTCTACTTGGCAAGAAAACTTCTTCAAGCTGCTGGAGCATGCCTAACAACAAGGCAATTTCATCATCTTGAAGGCTTCTCCTAAAGGAGGGGGTCCATGTGGCCTGCTCCCTACTTCTTTGGAATTGGGAGGCAACTGATGGCGAACAGATTAAAAGATGATTTTGTCACGGTGTCTGAGCCCCAGCTATCTTCCTAGAAGCCTACACGAACCCCGCTCAATAAGAGGAGACTTGATATTGACTTAAGATTGTTGAACTTGTGCAATACTTCATCCAGTCAATGTTGCATGGATTGCTAAACTTCCTATTTTTCCAATCTGGATGCCACTATCCAATTCATGGGGTTAGTTGTTAAGTTGTGATTCAAATCTATATTTAGAATATAGGAATTTATACTTCAATAGATAAGTGCTGCCCCCAATTAATTAGGATAAGGCTGAGATGATGATGATACTACGATAATATTAGTAGGAATATAACAATTTTTTTGGTCATGCAAACATATTTCTTTTATTTTTTCTCATTCACAGAAGAAGATTATTACATGCAAACAAAGGAAAAGATCATCCTGCCCCTCAAGGACAAAACCAACCCAAACATCATATTAATCTCATGCAAGGAATCCCCAACCTATCTGGGGTAAAAAAGCAGCTTTAACCTTTTTCTCTCCTGCTTTAGGTAATCTTTATTACATTGCAGATAAGCAAATGAAATGTTTTGCCTTGAAGCTAACTCTTGAATCTCATCAATAGTAGAGGACAACCTCGACAGATAGGAACTGGCATAGCTCGGCCACATATTTCTGTTAGCCAAGTTAGCCTCCCGCTTTCATAAATTCACATCCACTTCTTGGTGTCTCTTTTGTTGGTCTTGTATTCTCCTGCTTCACTTATGCTGCCCGTGTAATGATTCTTTTCATACCATTGTGGAAATGTTATTCTGTTTTACCAGAGCTGCATTCTAGTTGATATTTTTTCTTAGAATGCTATGATTTCAGTGCCTCTAAGGTCTCCTAAATGCAGGGTTCTCAACCTTCCTTATCAGCAATATTCAATTCCCAATTTAAATTATCAGCAGCAAACAGGCAATGCTGCAGGCTCTAAGGAAGTTTCAAGCAAAACAGCGCCCAAGCATCGGTATCTTTACCTTTTCATCGTACATACTTTGACTGCAATAATGGTTACCTTTTTATCGTACATACTCTGAGAAAACATATTTCTTGCTGCACCAAAAACCGGAGATTTACTGCTGCAGAAAGGCACTCACAGATAGTAGTTGAAGGCTTGAAGCCAACAACTTACTTAAACTTAAGGAATGCTATGATCAGAAAAATCACGCGCACTCCATGGGACATGTGACACTCATGTTTGGCGTCCGAACTACTCATTCGGCAGGCTCCAACATGGATGGGCATATATTTAAAAAAAAAGACAATGTTGGATGATCCTAAGTGCTTGGAGGACTTTGTCCACTGATTTTGGATGACCGGTCAACTTTCTTTTAGCTGGCCATTTTCCCCTCAGAACCCCTTTGAGCAAAAGGTTGGATTATCCTGCCAGCATGATTTTAGTCTATGGTTCTTCCATCATGGGGCTGATGGATGAGAGCTCTCATGTCATCCTTGTGGGTCCCTTGCCCATGACATGTGTGGTATGGGCATTTCTCGAGGCACATATAATCTAAATTTGCTCTGCTGAGTGCTGATTGATCTTTTCTTTTCCAGGTCAAGTTCAAAACCCCCAATTGGAAAAGGCAACAGAAAGGACCACAAGAAACGTACTTACAGTGAGGATGAAGAGTTGGATCCTATGGATCCAAGCTCATATTCAGATGCTCCACGTGGTGGATGGTATGTTATAAATATTCTATTCAAGCTTGCATGCTCTTCCACCTGCACTCACTTCCCTACTCAAGCTGTGCCATGGACCTCTTTGTATCGTACACAGTTTCCAGATCACATTGCAAAATTTTGGCTGGGCAGTGAGTAGAGATGCTCTCATATTGGACTTACAAGCACCATGACAGATCTCGTTCTTGATAATTTCTCGGCCAGGAGAGCCAAAAATCATAGCTTAGAGAAGGCTGATATGCAGAAGTGACACTCATGTTCTCTTCTTCCTATGTTTAATTTTTGTGCTATGAAAAGAATGCTTTATATAAGCATTGTTTTTTCTTTCTTTCTCTGAAACGGGAAAAGTACAGTCGTGCTAGTGTGAGGTGTCTTGGTTATTTCCGGAAAACTGCATCCTTACCACTACTAAAAAGCAAAATAGACACACATGCTCTCTGTTTATCTATTTATTTATGACTATTAGGATTTTGGCTAAAGTGGTCAGTGATTATTGTTAGGATTTTGTCCAAAGTGGTCATACACTTGGGGAACATTTATACGATCCTTGGTCTTGAGGATATGTATAGTACACTTGTGGTCCGTATAGGCAGCACATGTGGCTTGTTCATCTAGCTTATTGATCCGATGGACCCTACAGTGGGTGGGTCATGGCCCAACATTTCCTATGTGGCAGAGTCCTAACCCTTCTATTGGTGTCATCAAATGGTTGCTTACAGTAACAGTCCCCATTCATCTGAAAAGAAGTCAAAAGATTGCACGGCCAGGATTGTAATCTAGGAGGTTTTTGGGGCATGGTCCATTGAGAGTGGTAGCCCACCATATCAACAATCTAGGTGACTCAGCCATGACTTCATGAGCCCCTCATGTACAAACTAAGAACCTAAGGATCATTTTTATGTTGGAAAATTTTCATATATTTTGTTTCATTTTATAATTTTTTTGTTGAATTATGGATCCTTGCAAAGCCCACACGGGTGTGCAATAAAGCTCAGGTACACAGCAAACCTGTGCCATCATGGCATGGGAGATCCAAGATCCAATCCGTCTTTTAGAACTGAACCACTGTATTAATGCCCTAGCCCAAGAATTTGATTGATCCACTGGTTAGGTGGGCCTAAGTTTGCAAAACAAATGTACGGCTCTGGAAAACTTGGCTGAAGTATTCTAACCCATCGATCTGTTTCCAATATTTGGGTTCCCATGCTGAGTGGACCAAATTTCCAACATGGATGGATTGATTCTTGCACCCATGTGCCATGCAGGCATATGTGTGGTGTGTAGAGCTTCATTGCATGCGTGTGCGCTTAGCCAAGCTCTGAATTAGGACAATCTCCTCGAGAAAGTGCTTTTTGTAACTGATTTTCATGCCATAGTTTTAAAACTAGAAAACTCGACTCTACACACCTGCTGAGTCAAGTAGCTCGGTTGAGTTTTTCTTTAAATTTTTTTTATAAAAAAATCTTGATCTGTCGGGAAAAACTAAGATGGAATGTTGGGAAATGGACAATAATTAGGAATAAATCCTCTTTGAGTCGTGAAATTATCACTTTCTTTAAGGTGATAATTGCCCCCTATCTACACTTTTATCTGTATATTATGGATGGATTTAGGCAATTCTGCTCCACGATTCAACAAAGCTAAGACTCTTGTGCATCAACTTTACCGTTTAATGCAACCGGAACACTAAGGGCTGTTTGGTTGCCACTAAGAAATGAGTTCATCTCATTTTAGTAATCCGTATTTACATATTAGAGATCATTTTTTAAGTAGGGATTAAAACCTTATAGCCAACCATTTATTCAAAGTACGATCTTAATACATAATTATGGTTAACTAAAATGAGATGCACTCATTTTCAAGTGGCCACCAAACAGGAGCTGGGAAAGAGATGCAGCAAAATGATGCAAAAGCATTGAAAGTGATTTCCTACTGTCCCAGAGAATGCTACTCTCTGATATCTCAAATCCTCTCATGTGAATGCTTGCTCAAAGATCTCAGACATTTCATGCGAATGAGAATGCTACTCGCAGAGATCTCAATACTCATGAGAATTCTATTCCAGAATATGTTTTTGGGTTATCTCAAGACATTTTACAGGCTAGCAGTGAGCAGGCCTGGGGTTTGTTCAGGCCCGGATTTTGAACTAGTAGGGCTGGATCTACATGCTGAGCCTATTCAAAATATTGATTATGCCTATTGCCAACCCTACTTTTTTTTATCTTAGTTTCATGCCTTTTCATTTCTTTTGAATTTCAACCAATTCTTTTGTAAGTTTCTTAATTCAAAGTCAGTGCCAGATAAGCATCCACATGGAGCTCAAATCACTGTTGGCACCAAATAACTGTCATGGGGTATTGATCTAGATTTTTTCTTTTTTTTTTTTCTTTTTCAAAAGGATGATTGTATTTCACAAAAGAGGAATTTACAGGGCCTTCGGGCAGGCATCACAAAAAGGACGATGCCTCACCTATTATATAGGGAGCATGAGCTAAATCCCTCTCAAGTATCCTAAGCCTACTCTATCCAAAAAGAGAAGGCCTATAGCAATATCCGGAAGATCGGTCTCAGCTGAAAACGTGGAGTTGGCTTGCGAGGCACTACCTCTCCTAGCCAGGTGGTCGGCTACCGCATTCGCCTCCCTAGGAGTATGCGAAAAGGAAATGTGTAAGAGGCCACATAAAGCTCTGACCCTCACGCACCAATACCACAGGGACCACGCAGGACTAGAGTTGACTGACAGGATCTGAATAGTTGATTTGGAGTCGCTCTCCACCTCGAACCTAGAAAAACCCAGCTCAGCAGACCTTCCCAAATGGCCCATAGCTCGGCCCGAGAGCTTGAGCCATTACCATAACTTGACGAGAAGGCAAAAATAAATTTGCCTTCCCAATCTCTACCCAGACCACCTCCACCCGATGGCCCTGGGTTTCCCAGTGCCGACCCATCGACGTTGATCTTGATCTAGCCGCTTCTGGGCCTCAGCCATTTAACCACTCGAGGGGAGGGAAGCTTTAAAGAAGGAGTGATAATACGTAGCTGTGCGAGGAGCGAAGAAGATAACTGATTGAGGGACCTATTGAGGGGAAGCGATGGGCCGATCATCTCAATCCAGCGACGGACCCTAGAGATAACCAAACTAGAAGAGAAGAAGGTGCTGTCGAACTTCGCCTGTTCCTCTCCAGCCAAATCTCCCAGAAAATGAAGGGAGGAAGGAGGACACGCAGCGGAAGCAGACGATCATGCGAAGAGGAGGGGGCCCACCACGCGTTAGCTCTCCCCATAGCTAACCTCTGGGAGGTGTCGGCGAGCCTGAAAAAGGGTTGGAAATAACCCCAAACCTGGCCAGCTACAGTCCCCTCCGAGAAGAGATGGTCCAGCGCCTCCACGCTGGGTTGATGGGGCGCTGGGCAGCAGACGCACTTGGAAACTATGGCGACGCCCTTCGCTTGGATCCTGGTGTCCACTGGAACTGCCTTGTGAATGATTTTCCAACAAAAAAGTGAAATTTTGGGGGGAATATGGGGGTGCCACATCCATCTATACCAAGGATATATCACACCTGGAGTTCGGAGGAGCTCCCAAGCGGAACCGACCTTGAATCTGCCTGAAGCTGAGGGGGTCCAAATTCTTGTGTCTTCACCTTCAGGGGAAGTGCAAATACCTTCCCTAGCAATATGGTCCACCATATCAACAGGGAGGAGTGACAGGGCTCGACTTGGGTCGATCCAGCCATGGGGGCCAATGAGGTCGCACACCTGAACTTCCAGGGAAGAGGGTTGCTGGCACCATGCTGCCAGCGGGCCCAGCCCGACCAGGCCTCTCTCCAAAAATTCAGCTCCCCTTTACCGATTAGCCACCTTGATTTTTCTGCAAACCAGCAGTAGCATAGAGCAAACCCTCTTCCAGATGTGAGAGGCATGATTAGAGCTGCACACGCCATAAATGTTGACAAAATCAACAACATACTTGGCCCGAACAAAGGACGCCCAGCTGCTGCCATTATCGGAGCTGAACGCATTCCAGGCTAACTTCATCTTAAAAGCCGACATCACGCAAGCAAGACTCTTGATCCCCAGACCCCCTTCTATCTTGGGGCGAGTGATGGAATCCCATCTCAGCCAATGGTACCGCCTGCGATCTCCCTCCCAGTCCCAAAAGAAGTTTGCACAGGCCTTATCCAACTCACCAAGCAGAGATAGCGGGATATCGGTTGCTGCCAAGACGTGCACGGGAATACTGTTGAGAACATGGTTGATAAGGGTGGCTCGGCCCGCTTGGGATAGCAATTTCGTCTTCCAACCTGAAATTCTGTACGGAAATTTCTCCACCAGAAGGCGGAAGATGGATCTCAACGCTCTTCCTTTGAAGATTGGGACGCCTAGGTAGGTGAAGGGGGCCGACCCTTGTTGAAAACCAAGTACCCTTTGGACGGCCCTGACCCGGGACAGTGGCTGGGACACTGAGATGATGAAAAAACTCTTGGAATTGCTGATTTTCTGGTCCGACGATGCTTGGTAGGCCTTGAGGAAATCAACAATGCGCTTCAAAGACGACCTCCCTCCATTAGTGAGCAAAAACGTGTCATCGGCGAAGAGTTGGTGAGATATGAGCGGGCATGACCTATGAGTGGCGTAGGGGAGACAGGCCCCACTCGTGAAGAGTTGTTGGAAGCCTCTACTTAGAACCTCGAAGGCCAGAATAAATAGGCTCGGGGAGATCGGGTCTACCTGGCGGAGCCTCCTAGACGACTTGAAAAAACTGCAAAGCTCACCGTTAACCAGCACAGAGGACCAGGAGTTCGCCCAGCATTTCTCCACCATCGCTATCCAGGAGGCTGCAAAGCCAAACTTGAAGAGGACCGCCTTGAGGAAGCCCCAGTCTAGGCGATCATAAGCTTTCTCCATATCCAGCTTCATAAGGATGTTGCCCCCTCTGACCTTCCTGTCGATGTCCCTGAAGACTTCTTGAGCGAGAGCGCAATTATCCGTTATTGCTCTACCTTGGACAAAAGCACCTTGTTCAGGGGAAATAATTTTTGGCAGGATCCTGCTAAGCCTGTCAGCAATTAGTTTTGAAAAAATTTTGTAAATACAATTGCATAAACTAATCGGACGAAAATCAGAAAAAAATTTTGAGCCCACAGATTTGGGAATAAGGCAGATAAGCGTGGCCGTGAACGCCCTTGGAAGGTGCCCTCCTTGGAAGAAGGAAAGGGCTGCTTGGAAGATATCATGGCCAATCGTCTCCCAGCAAGCCTGAAAAAATGCCCCAGTAAAGCCATCCGGGCCTGGGGCTCCGTCAGGAGGGAGAGCCTTGACTGCACAATGGACCTCCTCCATAGTAGGCTCTTGCATCAGCTCCCTATTATCTCCATTGGAGATCTCCTCAGGGGTGGAGATCAGCAAATCGTCATGCGCCGAGACAGGTTCAGCCGTCAATAGCGCAGCAAAATATTCAGCTGCTGCCTATTTGATGGAATCCTGGTCCACAGCCACCCTGCCATCCAACAGGTCGATGCTTTGAATCGAGGCTCTCCTAACCCATCCGAAGCCATGTTGTGGAAAAAAGAGGTGTTGTGGTCGCCCTCCTTCAGCCAGTTGCATCTGGATTTCTGCTTCTAGAAAATCTCCTTACAAAGCTCTAGCTGGGCCAGCTTCGCCTTGGCCCTCTCCAGGGACTGAAGGTTTTCCTGGGACGCGAATGAAAGAGTGGCATCTTCAGCAAGGGCAAGCTCAACCTCAGCCTGTTTAATATTGTGGAAGATGTTCCCAAAGATGTCCCTATTCCAGGTTCTGAGGGCTGCCTTCATGTTAGACATTTTACTGTGTAAGGTGAAGAGTGGATCTCCCACAACCTCTGACTTTCAGGCAGTTCTAACCAGCTCCTGGAACGAGGCATGACCCAGCCACATCCGTTGGAACCTGAAAGGTTTCGGAAACGCACTAGAAGTAGGCGGGAAGGAGATGAGGATTGGCGCATGGTCCGAATGGATTCTGGCTAGGTGCGTAACTTGTAAAGAGGGAAACAACCCCGCCCAGGAACTGTTGCAGCAAACTCTGTCCAGCCTTGCCCAGCTCCTCGCCCGACCACTCTGATTATTGCACCATGTAAACCTATTTCCCGAGAACCCCGCATCTGACAGACCCGCCTTTTCCAGACCTTAAGCGAAATCTGCTGCACTTTTCGAGTCAAAAGGGCCTGAGCCTCTCCTCTCAGCAGAAGAGAGCACTGCGTTGAAATCTCCTGCTACCAGCCAAGGCAATGTAGACCCAGTTGCCAAGCTGGTCCCATAGCTGCCTGCGGAGAGCGCTGGAACACTTTGCATAAACGAAGGTTGCAAAGTACTTGGTTGGGCTGCCGTTGGGAGAAAAGGAGCAGGAAATCATCTAAGAGGACCCTGCAACCAGATCCATAGAACAGGACGAGCTGAAAAACAGCCATATTTTTCCCCCATACACAGCATTTGACATGGAGGAGTGAAAACCAAGCTTCAGCCCAATGCGGATCCTCTTGTCATCCTTGAGCTTGGGCTCCAAAATGACCACAATAGCAGGCTTAAACTTATTGATCAACCGCTTCAGTGAAGTTATGGTGGGTTTATTTCCCACACCCCGAGCATTCCATATGAGCATACTATCCATTGAAGCTTATCATGGACTTTGGACAACGACTCTTGATCTTATTCAGCTTCCCCTTCAACGCAGATACAGGAACTGTGGCAGCTATGTATCTGTAGCGGCCTTTCTTAGTTGCTAGCCTGATCGATCTCCTGGCGTAGGTCTTAGGAGATGCCGTGGTAAGGGCCACCAAGGCCTTAGCGGGAGGAGCCGGCAGCAGGGCTTGTTCCTGAGCATGGACTGAACCAGCCAGCGAACCTGGGCTGATAGAGGGCTGCTGGGTCAGCTGGGGAAGAGAGCAGGGTACCACACTCTGCACCAGACTTGAATGCATGGGCAGCAAGTGGGGGTGAGGAGGAGCTGTGCATGCTGGAGGCATGGGGAAACTGGGAGCTGGTTGGGGGTGTCTTGTGAAAAATGGAGGGAGATCCGCATCAAGGTGGAGATCCCCGCAGTCCTCATCTGTAGGAGAATCCTGTAGATTCAACTCGCCTCCGACAAGCTCACCCACTGGGCCCAGAGCAGAGTAGCGCAGCCTCAATGGGCTACCACCGTCAGACAGGGCCTTGCGGGAATAAGGAGGTATTGATCTAGATTGTTCATTGGTTTCAATGCACATTTCATGGGCTACCATACAAAACATCACACACCAATCTGACAAATGTGAACCATTTGATCAATGGTATTTAATGTGAATGGTTGAGATCACGTGCACAAAAAGGGTCCAATCAACAAGTTGATCCATCTATTCGTTGGTGCCCATCATGGATTATTTATGATTCTAAAGAATCACTTTTGTTAGGCAATTGTAACCATCACATCCATGGCTTCGAATACAGATGACTGTAGAAAATAAGACAAAATCAAAGATGGATGGAATCATTCGATCAGTATGATTTTTGTATAGTAGCCTAAGAATTGTATTCTGGATTTAATGGACCATTCAGATCGATTGATTGAACTGTCCAACTGAACTGATGCAATTAGTAGTACTATAACTTACAGTGCTCTGAGAGCTGGAGCAATTCTCTTTAAAATAATATTGTAGTCTTGGCGAGTCAAGTTGTGTTTTATTGAGTTTTCCGAGTTGTGTTAAGTGTCTGAGTCAATCGAGTCTTCAACAAATTTTGGCAGAGTCATGACCAAACTGATTTTTTTCCTAATTCTTGATGAGATCTAATCAAGTTGAATTGAGTTTTAAAATTTTGAGTTTTTGGCTTTTTGCACATCTGTGAATTTGACATTTATATTTGGGTTTGAGCCCATAGCTCAATGGTCAGTGGCCTTGTTTCAACATTGAGATCTCGGGTTCAATATCAACTAACCTACCAAAAGAGGAATGTCAAAATTTATTATCTCAACCATGCCGTTGATTTTGCAGGGTGGTTGGCCTAAAAGGAGTACAGCCACGGGCAGCAGATACCACGGCCACTGTACGTATTCTTATAATTTAGGAATTAGTGATATGTCCATACCTTTTTAAAAAAAATATACCAATACTATTTATCTATATATCATCCCCAAATAGCTGGGACAAGATTCTGATGATGGTGGTGATGATGGTTTCTCTCAGCTATTCAGGTTTGGCATATTCAAACTTATTGATCTTATTTCGCCAAAAAATTGAAACAAGAAATCTCATGATTGCATGGAAAAGGTTAGACCGGCTACCCACCCGACATCAGGCCGCTTTACCCGTTTTTGGGACTGGCTGACATGTGGCGTCCGAGTGGAGTTGATCATGATGACTTATCTACACATCCCCATAAATGTCATGCATGACTCAAGAACTATCCTCCCTCAATATTCAATGACTAGTCCATCAATATGTAACGTGGGTAGGCACATCGCCATCTTTTGAGAACATGAGATGGGTTGATGTAACTAACGTCAAAGACTGGCAATGGAGCAGAGTATTCACGAAAGAAGCTCATAACCATCCACACATCATCACCACCACCATGTGTGTTCCCCTTGAGCTTGATGTGCAGTACTCTGGACATCTAAGTAATTCAGCTCTGTGTGAGGAATTGAATGATATTTCCATGGGACAAAGTTGTACGATCAGTGGCCCAAGGACATATAATGTCCTCATGCCTTGAATATGTACAAACGGGCCCATGATTTGTGGAGCCAGACCATTGTTTTGATGATCCCGTTGTTGGATGGTCTGTGTGCCAAAAAGTATCCTGGATTAGAAGATCTTACCATCCTATCCTTGGCCCTTTTCCAGTGAATGTGGAAAAGTAGGCCATGATTCACTGAGCCAGACCATTGATTCGATGGACACTGTCATTGGACGGACCATGTGCCAAAAGTCTACCGGATTAGAAGATCTTAGCCATCCTATCCTTGGCTGTATTCCAAAGAATGTGGTCCATTGCTTTATTTCTTATGTCTTGAATACGTACAACACCACATTGCTTTATTTCTTATGCCTTGAGTACGTACAACTGGGCCCATGATTTGCTGAGCCAGACCATTGATTTGATGGACCCCGACATTGGACGGCCAAAAGTCTCCCAGATTAGAATATCCAATCCATCTCACCCTTGGCCCTTTTTCCCTTAGAAAGTGGCCACTGCTTTTCTTCTTCTTTTCTTTTTTTTTTTTTTGTTTTTGTTTTTCTTTTTAAATCCTTTACCATCTATTTGCGGCAAGATCCATGCAGGATGGGGTTTGTCAATCCAGTGGTCTGGATCATTGAACCATTGCCCCTACTTGTACTAACTCAAGTCTCCCGTACACTGCATGGCTTCAGGCCAATAACTGCATAATACTAAATATATTAATTTATTGCATTTTCTTTAGATTTCTTGCATAAATCAAATGGATGTCTTGAACAACCATTATAAGATATAGGGCGGGCAGGCTATAATTAATGTTTCTGCCATTCTGCATTTCAGGGCCCTCTCTTTCAGCAGCGGCCGTACCCATCACCTGGTGCTGTTCTGCGAAAGAATGCTGAAATCGCTGCACAAACAAAGAAATCAAGCTCCCATTTTGCACCCATATCTAAGAGGGGTGATGGTAGTGATGGACTTGGTGATGCAGATTGAAGGCCATCTAAACCACATTATAGAGTGAATTTCTCTTGCCATGACGGATTGGGTGGGCATATATATACTGTAAGCAGCTGCATTGGAAATAGATAAGCAATTGCAATGAAAAAAAAAAACCTGTGTGGATGAAAGAAATGATTCAAAATGTAAGTGAGAATGTTGTTTGCAGAATCACAGCACCCAATTCACATGCAACTCATTTGCATCAGATGGATTATCCCAGCTGTCCTTGTGTTCAACAGGAGGCTTGCTCCTTTGGACTCGGCAAAGGGGTGCTTGCCCCAATGCCCAGGCATGGTGCAGATGCGAGATCTAGGCTGAGCTTTTGGGCAGGTCCATTCATCAAGTGGGCTGCACGTGTTTGTGGTTGAAATTGAACGGTTGCTGTATTCTCTCTTAGCAGTCTATTCATTTTTTTCTGCCCATTCAAGGGTTTGTATTCTTTGATTTAGGAGATTTTTGGTGCATCAGCCATCCAAAGTAGTCCTCCATGCCAACAGTTTGTATATCCGAATCATGGGCTCCACTTGCACATGTTATGGGATGCTCTGGGCCACAACATGTTTGCATTTTTAGACTGCGCAAGTTGGGCCTGTGGTTCAATAATCAAAATCATTGACATGTTCCCCACACTGCATGTCCCGTCCGTGTAGATTATCAACTTCATGTGGTCCACGTCTTTGTCTTTCCAACGTAGGCTGAATCCTTGTTAGCAAATACTCCGTTTTAAACTCATTACAAAAACACAATTAAAACTGCCTTTTTTTTTTTTTTTTTTCAGAAGATGGGCTTAACAAACTTGCTTTTGGGGAAAATTGAATTAAGCACGTTTTTTTTTTGTTTTTTTGTTTTTTTTTTTTAAAGCATTTTATTAAAAGAAAAAGAACTTTTGGAGGCTATTTAAAAAGAAAATTTGATGGTTGCCACCATTGATACAATTGAGAAAATGGTGGAAGATTTAGTAGGCATGGATCAATTTATATTCGGAACACTTGAAAAGGAAGAATGTAAGAGAGGCAAAGGATAATGTTAACCTACATATTTATATGATTGCTTATGCATTTTCATCATGATCCAAAACTCTAGTGTGCAAAGATGTGCACGGGTGCTCGAGCATTCCTCTCTCTGTATATACAGAGAAACAGGGTATAGAGACAGAGAGAGAGGAATGCTCACCTGCACCTTCTGGGCACCTTTGCACACATCTCATGGGCACAAAATCTGAACGGTCCACGTGATGTGGCACCCTTAAAACCTCACAAGCCCAGCTTTCAGCCCGATACAAAACTCTAGCGGGCCATGGCAAAAGGAAACAATTTTCTCCCTTGATTTGCATCTCTTTGCCATGGCCCACTAGAGTTTTGGATCATGCTGAAAGTTAGGCTTGTGTGGTTTCAAAGGGTGCCGCATCACGTGGACCGTTCAGATTTTGTGCCCACATGTGCAAAGGTGCGTACCGGTGCTCATGTAAGAAAGTGCACAGGTGAGCATTCCTCTCTCTCTCTCTCTCTCTCTCTCTCTCTCTCTCTCTCTCTCTCTTCTCTCTCTCTCTATATATATATATATATATATATATATATATATATAATACACACACGTTCCCCTTTCTTTACCAAAATTTTACCGTCTTTTAAATTATCAAAATGAATTTAACCCAAACATTTTATCCCCTTCCACATAGCGATATCATTGATATTGATTTCATTTAAAAAATATAGTGTTTTTTGTTTGTAATATAAGAAATAGCTGTGGAATTTGGTTGTCATTATTATGCTTTATCTTGAAAGATAGTGAATTGATATCTTTTCATAAAGTTAATCTATGGATTTCATGATAACATGAGATACTTCCTGATGTTGACCATTGACTTAAAAGCAATTTTATGAAAATCAACTTGAAAAATAAATAATGTGATTATTGACCTTTCAATATATCTATTGTCTTTCCATGTTGATAGGTGGATTGACGTTTCAATATATCATTACTCCAGTCGCATTGACATGCACAAGTCATTTCACAAGTAGCTGGGGGTAAATCCAGTTACGGTATTTTCTCCAGAATCACAAAAATGTCACAGTGGTCCAACAGACTGTAAAATGCTATTTGGGATGTACTGCTTGGGTTGCCTGCATAGTAGGAGGATAGGAAATCTTGGTCCAACACACATAGAGATGCGACTGATACTCATAGGGTGTATCATCGTATACACAGAGATAAAGACTCCCAACATGCAAGGGAATATATCGACTTATCGGAGTTTTTAGTTCCTTTCTTCCCCAATAACGCAATGGAATTCCATTACATGCATCACCACAAAAATTACCTGTTTGCAATACCTAGATAGCACTGCAATCTGTGAAACGATTGCTGTAGCAATTTCTTTGCGATGTAAACTCGACAGCAAAGTTGGTACGCGCAAATCTATCGATCCTTAGAGGAGGAAATAACATTCGCATAGAACAAAGAGGAACGGACGAAAATGGGAAACAAGCTTCCCATGTGCTGGTTCTTCCCTAAGCAATGATATTCTCAAGTAGGATAGTCAGAGAGGAAGAAGGGAATAGAAGAGGGAAGCCGGATGTGCGGTGAAGGAGTATATGCGTTGATGGTCCGCGAGACTGGAAGCCAACGTCTTTCAAATTTTCGCCGTAGGGCGGTGCAGTGCAATGAAGGCTTCGCACTGTACGATGCATTGCTTACTGACAGGAGATAACGCGTGGCTAGTGAAAACCGGTTTGGCGACGTACTTGGGTCTGTCATCCACGACGGCTTTCAATTTCTATTCAAACACTGCTTTTCGTACGGTCTTTGACATAACACGATACAACACCACCTGGGCCGTGAATCCAAACACGCCCTTAGAATTCTTCTTACCCAAATACTTTTTGTTCGGATAGAATGTGAGTTGCAACAAAGTATTTACATTTTGTTGTTCTCATTCTCAATAAGAGAGTACGTTTTTTTTTTTTGTCTTTCTTTAAAAAGGTAAATGAAGAGAAAAAAAGTTCACATTGATGTAATATTTTAAATAGTGTTTTTGGAAGGGAAAAAAATTTACTTTTATTATATTACAATCCAAATAGGTGCAAACGCAAATGAAAAGTATTTCTTAAGAATTCTTCTTAGCAAAATAAATAGGTATAAAGGGTTTGCTTTCCTTAGCTTTTATGTCAATTTATCTCTTTCTTATGTTTTTCTCTCTTGCATTTTTCTAAGGGATTTTTTACATTAATAGTTAGATTTATTTTTATTATTAAAGTAGGTTTCCTTTACAAATGTTTATTTTTTGATAAAAATGTCCCTACATCTATCATAACACCAGTAAAGGCGGTTGCATGTGAAGGATATCCATGGGGCCTACCGTTATGTTTGATGTAAACAGTTGAAACTTCCATTCAGTCCATTGTTGGAGCTACCTGGCCCATCCATAAGGTTGCATATATCTAGATGAAAGGAAAATGCAAATTTCAACTTAATTCAAACCCTTTGTAGTTCCACAAAAGTTTTAAACGGTGAGGTTCATGTTCTATCAACATCATTTACTCATTTTGACTTTTAAAGGTAAAGCATGGACTAAAAAATGAGATATATTCAACTCATAAATGAAAACGCACTTCGGGAAATAGTAGGGATTAAATACCCACCATTTAAAACTTTTGTGGGCCATAGAGAATTTCAATAAGTTGAAATTTATGTCTTCTCCTCATTCAAATCCGTATGATTTTATAAATGAGTCGGATAGCTTTCACATTTGACTGAAAGAAGGTTTCAACACTCCACATCAAATATAACTACAGGCACATGAACATTCTTTGGAGGTCTTTTAATTGCTAGGATTAAAGGTGGGCACGGGATGACTCGATGTGGCTAACTCGACTCGTCCGACTCGACCTAAACTGAATGGGTAAGTCGGTTCGGACCGAGTAGGCTTCGCCCAATCCGAACTCAAATCGAGTCGAGTTCGAGTTACCTAGTACCTCGACCTGACTTGACCTGAAACTCTATTCGGTTAGACCCGACTTCGATCTAAAACCCGACTCTCTAACCTTACCCGCTGCGCCCTACTCTATCTCGATCCCAAAATCTCTCTCCCTCCCTCATCCTCCTTATCTTCCAAGCCCGACCTCTCTCTCTACCTCCCTCATCCTCCTCATCTTCCAAGCCCAGCAACCACCCACCACCATCACCCTCCTCCTCCTCCTCTCTATCCTCTCCACTCTCTCGGTCTCTCCCTCCTTCATCTCTCAATCCGACTCGATTCCAACTCGACTCGACTCGGTACTTTTGACTGCATGGGACTCGGTTCGGATCCAGACTGGACTTGAATTGAGTCGGGCATATTGGACTTGGTATCGAGTCGGATCGAGTTCGGGTCAGGCCTATTTCAAAACTAGATCGAGTAGAGTCAGCCCTAACTCAGTTCGACTTGACTCAATGCCCAGCTTTAGCTAGGATAAATACAAGGGTATTTTGGTAATAAAAAAGAGCCAGAGGTTTGAAAAGAAAAGAAAAAACTATAAAAAAGAGAATCTTTTGATAATTAAAGTATACTTTTGTTTTGTTAAAAAAAAAGTCTTATTTTTTTTGATATATCTTCAATGCAAACGTACCCTTAATTACATCTTGGGATAGGTATCTTCAATATACTACACCAACTCTAATACCTGATTCATGCGGCTATTTTGGGGGGGGGGGGGGGGGGGGGGGGGGGGGGGGGGGGTGCCTTCCAACATCTTATTTTTGCCCAACGGCCTAATTTTTCTGATGCATGTGTAGCCCACCTAGCAAGTGGACCGTCCTGATCATATGCTTACCATGGATGTTCTCCTCTACATCAGTATCGCACGGAGGAAAGCAAAATACAGGCAGGGCACAATTGCGCATGATCCTAGCCACTGATCAGATGGCCCATCATGTGGATGCCTTCCCTGAGCGATCTGAGTGATCTGATCATTAGGCGCAGCGCACATCAAGAGAAGATATGGAAAGGAACACCGACCAACGACCCACATTCAATATACGCATATGGCCCACCTGATGACCAGATCGGGCTGACCGGGCCTGGCATGCCACTCTGTCGCATGTGAAACATATACCAATACACCCAGCTGGTATTTTTATTTTCCCTTCATCCAGGCCGGTGTGATCTTATCAACAGGTTCGACGGCAAATAAACATCACGGCGGGCCCTTAGGAAGGTTTTAACGGTGGACGTCATTATACTCACTGTTTCCTGTGGTGTGATCCACTTGAGCTTTGGATATGCTTCAATTTTGGGCGCATGCCCTAGAATGAACTGGAAAAATGGATGGACGGCGTGGATAAAATACATTCATTAAGGTGGGACCCACAGTCCGGTCACCAGGGATATCGGTGGTGCTGGAGTCACCACGCAATCCGATTCCCAGAACATTAGCCAGATAGTGTTATAAGATAGAATATATGATAGGTCCACCTACCATTGGGCATACGAGGTTGATGGTTCTGATCACCTAACAACGGGCCCCACTCCAATCAATGAATCTGGACCCTATAATTTCTCTTCCTCATGAATCATTCCTCTGCCGGTTAGGTGGCCTAAAAACTCAGACAGCTTCTCAGTGCAGTCTCTCTCAAATCAGCTATTCTTTCTTCTTCATCTTTTACCATAACAAACGCGAGAGTCTCTCTTACTCAATAGAAACGCTTCAGTTTCCTTCCTTTCTATCTATGCTGTTCAAAATCCAAATGGGTTTTCAGGAAATGAAATTCTAGCAATGATTTCCTGGCTTTCCTGACATTCAAAGATGCTCTCTTTAAGGTCAGTTTGGTATTTTTCCATTTATTTTATTTTATTTTATTTTTTAAAATTTGGATATTTGAATTTTTTTAAATAGGGATTTTTGGAGTAGGCATAGAAGGAAGGCTTTTGTTGCTGCGGGAGTTTTGGGAAGTGGGTATTTTTTGTATAGGATTTATGCTGCTCATACGCAGAGGATTTCTGATTTGGAGACTCAAATCGACAGCCATCATGAAATCGATGAGCTCATTAAGGCCAAGTTAAGATCAAAATATTATATATCCTGCTGAAATTCCATTTTTCATTCATTTTTCAGTAATGCTACTATATGCATTCAGTTCATTTAGTTTTGTGAAGTGTGCCACCCGACATCTCCACTGTACACGTGGCACTTGGGATGGTGCTTGACACTGTTGGTTTGGTGCATCATCATATGGATGGGCCGTAGCCAGAAAATCAAGATAGTCAGGCTATGGTGGCCATCCGATTGGCAACCTGAGGATGGGTGTTTTAACTCTCAGCTGAGCTAAAAGTGATCAATGGTTTGGTGGGTATACAAGTCAGATTGGCTAGTCGGTCACGGATGTCCAATTTCTGCAGTTTTTGGAACTATGGCCCACCCAACATGTTGCCTCACCAAATGAACGGTATTGATCGCAAGACATGCTTGTCATCACGTGTATTTTGGGGACCACACTTCAAGCACACATGATAGGGTTCCTATATGTTAATCTTTTTCTTGCCAATGGTCTCTTGGTTTGATAGATTACAAACTCATTTTGACAACATTCAAAGAATATCGGATTCGACAACACTGCCTTATGCAATGCAATATTTGCGGTTCCGGATATCCGAAGAGTTGGATCTTTCGCATTTAACAGAGAGATTGATGCAAGGGAAGGGTCAGCCCAACACTCTCACACCTAAGGAGAAGCTTGAGCTGTGGGAAAGACTGAAAATTCTAAGTATGCTATGGTTTTATCATCTTCGAAGTATTTGTGAGTTAAGATTTTGTGGGTTCTATACTTATCATTTCAATTTCAACAATGACCTCAGTTTTGAAGTTTCCATTACTCAAGTGTAATGTGGACTTGAGTAATGACCAGCTATTCAAAGGGCTAGAGTTATCTGCTCAGTGTGTTTTCTATATCATGGCCTACTATAGTGGTATTGTAACAAATGGACACGTTGGATTGATGATTGGTTGCCCCATGTGTCATCCACAGCTTTGGGGATGCTACTAATGTGGTATTGTCCCCACGAAGGTGGGGACGATAGCATTCCATTATATTATACATACATGCATGCACGCATGGCATGAATACATGCACGCATATGTATGCATACGTGCATATTGGACCATAATTTTTGGTCCATCCAGCGAATAATTTCCAGTCTGTCATGTGCGTGCAACATCCAACCCTTCCATTCAAGGTATTCGATAACGGTAATGGTGGCCGTAACAGTCACTGTAATTACTGTTACAATATGGGTGCATGGCCATTTTTTTATTTTTAAAATTGTATCGGCCCTGTAATGGCTTACAAGCCAATCCTCCTCCCCCCCCCCAAAAAAAAAGGCCCATTACGTAACCATTTTTGAATACCCTGCTTCCAATATGTGGGCCCCAGTCTCACCATTAGGATCACCTCATGCAAAATTCAGCCCCATCCACTCGTCAAGCGGGTCACATCATTTAAAACATTGTCTAGCCATTGGTAAATAATGAAATACAAGTGTGGTCTACTTGATGACCAGATGTGGCTGATCTTTGCACAGTTTGGTCTTTGTGTGTCTGTGCATGCACGCACTGGGGCATCATGAAATTATCCATGAAGCTAGCAAATGGAGCCTTAAACTAGCTGTTGCTTGTGCATGCATGTGTGCATGTCTATACATCCCATTACAGCATTACATCATGTAACACTTTCGAGATTTCAAAATCATGCTACTAACTGATTACATTCAGCAAGACATTTCCAGCTTTCAGTCACTGCACAAGATCTATTGCCTTTTCTTTTCTTTTCTTTTCCTTTTGGGAAAGGTAGATGTATTGCTCTTTTTTGAGCTTCTTCTCATTGGATTTTAGCTTACCAGGTTTCACGAGGACAGCATTGTCATTGTGGGCAATGACGGTGCTTAGCTTATACATAAGAGTCCAGGCCAACATCTTAGGGAGACATCTCTACATCGATACAGCCCGGAGTTTGGGAACCTCTCAAGTACTGGTGAGGCTTGCTGACTAACCTCTCAATGGGCACACATATGAGTATGCACTAATTTTCAATAGGCACACATGAGTATGCAGTGTTTCAACTCAGCCTGGAGTTCTTTTAGCTGATAAGTATTAAGGGTGATCTTCCATTCAACTTCCTCATTTATTTCTTTAATATACTGTGCAAAAGCTTCAATGTCCTGGCTCAATCAAATTGCAATAGGAAGTGGGACTAAGTCAATAGGTTATCGAGGTTGCATACTAATCGCAATTTTGAAAGAAGAGCCCAGTAGTTCAGTTCAAAGTATGAGTATAGGCAAACTCAGCTTGTGATAACACAATGTCCCATGAGCTAATGTGACAAACAAAATATTGAAGCAAATTCCTAGTACTGCAGTTGATGACCTCAGCATGTCCATTTGTTCTCATTGTAGACCACAAAGTTCGTCAAAAGTAGCTCTTAAACTTCATGATTAGACATAATTGTCTTGGGAGCACCATGCAAATGAACCGACTCTTTAACGAAAACATTGACAATGTGTAGAGCATTCCATTGCTTCTTACAAGGGATGAAATGGGCATCTTAGAAAACCTGTTGACTACAACGTGAATAGAGTCATAGCCACGTTGAGTCTTAGGTAATCCCAGGACAAATTCCATGTTGATGTCTTCTCATAAAGCATCTGGCACAGGAAGCGGAGTATAAAGATCAGTATTCTGCTTGCTACTTTTGCCTAGCTGACGTGCTTGATGATAGATGTGATTTCCGACTAAGGACATCTGCTATCTTATTTTTTATCCCAATCTGATGCTTCAGGTTGAATATGAACTCTTGAATATAAGCATTATGCTAAGCGTGCCTTTGGCCTAATTTCTTTTGGAAATTCAAATAATGTAATGCCTTGTGATCAGAATACAACACAAACTCCTAATGAATAAGGTAATAAACCAATGTTTCAAGGCCTATACTACGACATAAAACTCCACATTGTATGTACTTTCGTGCCCAAGGTATTCCATCATGGTAATGGTGGCGGTGACAGCCACCACTACTACCTTTACGATACGGGCTATAATGGCCGTTACTCTCTCTCTCTCTCTCTCTCTCTCTCTCTCTCTCTCTGTTTTTTTTTTTTTTTTTTTTTTTGAAAAATAAAAACCCGAAAAACCTGTATCGGCCCCATCATGGACCGTACTGGGGTTGTTATGGTCTTTACGGGGGGCGTAACGGGGGCTGTAATGGCCTTTACAGGTCATTTTTCCATAGCAACCATTACGGCCTTTACGAATCATAACATGTGACAGTTGCCACTGTTACCTTTACGCGGCCTTTACGGTTATTTATTTTTCTTTGGATCCACATTAAAAAATTCTTAGATTATTTACAACGTTCGGTTGGAACTCGGAAGTTTTGAAATCGATGGTTATTATGTTAGTTGCTTTCGTAGATTTGAAGAACCTACCAAGGCAACTTGGGAGAGTAGGATTTGAAGTCCTGATCTCTGACATGTGTGTGTGATGTCTGGAATGTTCATCAAGTGAGCCTCACCCTGCCCTCGACTGAAAATTGGGCTGCTCTAGTAGGTGGGCCACATGGCCATCAAATGGGGAACATTGGTCATTTTCTTAACTGTCCATTTTCTTATACATTTGTGATCCACCTGATGGCTGAACCTACCTACTGGGCTATGGCTACCTGATGAATATGCCAAATGTGGAACATGTGAGGAAAGTACGTGAGCTTAATTGCAGGAAGTTTCAACTAAGGTGCCCTCCTGCTTTTAACTCTCGCTCGGGACTTGCTCTACTTTATAGGCTTTAACAGTTTCTAGTATCTTGAAATGGATCCATCTGACTCCAGGTCTTGAATTTGCTCCTGCTTCCGCTCATGCTTTGTGCAACTAAGAGTGATCCTACTCTTGCAAGTAACCTTTGCGTTTCTCTCATCTGAATTTCTACGGGCTAAAGAATCCTTTATTATTACACTATTAGAAACTCTCCAGCCTTTTTTCCTCTGATAATTTTGTTACGTGACATATTTTACTCTGGCGCTTCTGTTGTTTCACGTCACAAAAGATGCTCATCTCCTGACTTGTGCAGGATGAAGCTGGTCCATTCGACAAGCGTGGCCAGCAAGAGTTTCTAGCAACTGCTGATTACTTTTCCAATTACGGAATGAGCTCATTGATTCCCAACATGCAAAAAGCAGCTACAGAAGTTCTCAAGGAGTAAGTAGAAAGCTTGTGCATGCAGCCAACGTCCTACTCTTCGCTGATTTCTTCAAACTTTTGAATTATAAACTCCCTAATATAAATGAAAATGAGTGACTGTTTCAAAATTTCCTTGTTGGGTTGTTGATTTTCTCATCTTTTGTGGTGGCCCCTGGCTCAATGGTTGGCAGCCTTCACTTCAGCATTGAGGTCTCGGGCTCAAGCCCAACTACCTAGCAAAAATAAAATAAAATGTATAACACTCTGACCGAATTACAAGTGTTTTCATTTGGGCAAGACATCTGTAATTAGGGCCCAACTTTCAGTAAATTGGACTGTCCGTTAGGTGACCCACACCACTTACGGAAGTTGCCGCTCAAAGTTCCCCTATTGGAAAATCCTAGAAATATGTTAATTGGCCTTCAAATGGGTGGTTAGAAAGGAGTATAGCCAACGGTCTATATGCAATGATCCCGTGATTAATGGAGAAGATCTTTGGTCCATCACTGATGTAGAGCGGGTCGCGGACAATTACATGGCAAAGATGGATCAGAAAAGGCCCAGTCGGCGACAGAAGTGATCTGGACCATCAGACCTTAAATCAGGCGTATCTCGCAATCCGGGATGAGTTAGCGGACGAAAAATATATGATTTTGGGGTAGAACGAGCTACTTTAGCCAACCAACCCAGCTACGCCGGGTTGCGACGCTCGGAATTGCGAGAAACCCCTGATTTCACGGTCGTTTCCCTGTTTCAATTTCGTTTTTACTATAATAGTAAGTTTTAGTTTGCTTATAACTCTTTATCCGTCGGGCTTTAGGAGTTGCGCCCAACGTGAAAAGAGCTTAGAATAATTAGGAGAACAGGTTGGCGAAGCCAAATAGGACACTTACTATTTTTGGCCGAAAACCTTGCGCACTAGTAGACATCACGACCGTCTATAAATAGTAAGTTTACTATTTATAGTAAGTCGCGAATTCTAGGAGTCCTAGTTGTAGTTTGATTCTAATTTCTTTCCCATTGCTTAGTACCCTTATTTAAAGGGTTGTGAACTCGTTTTTATGGATTCATTAATCTATTTCGAATTTATTTAGAATTTATTTCTATTTTCTGCTCTCTTTTCTCGTGGATTCGAGAAGTCTCTGTGAGGAGTCCAGAGAAGTTCCGTGGATTCGGAATATTTATCCTCTTGAGGAAGACGGTGCTCGACCTCACGTCCTCCCCTGCGTCAGTTTGGTATCAAAGCGAGGTTTCTCCTCGGGTCGATGGCTTCTAACGACGGGTCGGGCAACAATCCCATAGGCGGTGCTCCAGGAATTTTCCTTTAACGACGGCAACTTTCCAAGCAGCGCAGCAAGAGAATCGGCAAGCCATGCAAGGGCTGCAGGCTTCCATGGACCGCATAGCGAATCTCTTAACAGAAACCCTGGGCCACTCCGTGTTCCTGGTGGTAATCCTCCACCACCAATTGCTGAAACTCGTAATCGCCCTGATCGCAGGATAATCCCAGCAGTGCATCCAAGGGCCGTCCCTGAGGACGGGGGCTCCAGTGAAGAGGAGATCGATGACGTGATCTTCCAACACCCCAGGCAAGGCGGCGATCGGGTAGATCGAGACTTCAAGATACGGGTTGATATTCCCAACTTCAATGGCCAGCTACACATTGAGGATTTTCTCGATTGGCTTTCTGAAGTTGAGCGATTTTTTGACTATATGGACATCCCTGAAACAAAGAAGGTCAAGCTTGTGGCCTACAAGTTAAAAGGAGGAGCTTCAGCTTGGTGGGAACAACTGCAACTCGCACGAACCAGGCAGATGAAAGCACCAATCCGCACATGGCAACGAATGAAGCAGCTACTACGTGCTCGATTCCTCCCTAGCGATTACGATCAGGTATTATTCCAACAATACCAAAATTGTCGACAGGGTAGTCGGTCGGTGAGAGAGTACGCAGAGGAATTTTACCGCCTGGCGGCGCGCAACGATTTGGTCGAGACTGAATCGCAGCAAGTCGCCCGATTCAACGGTGGATTGCGTATGGCGATCCAGGATCGGGTCCAGATGCAGTCCGTCTGGACGATGAATGATGCGATCAAGTTGGCTACTCGGGCAGAAGCGCAACTTGAACGTTCTAACACACGGGCCTATCCTACTGCGAGGGTCACTGCTGCGCAGGTCCACCCCAGGGAGCTCCACAGCCTAAGGGGAAGGAGCCCGTAGGAGCACGCACTCAGCCTCCTATGTCTGAGAACCGAGATCAGGGAAGTGTGCAAGCTAGACCCCAAAGGGGCGTATCGACTGCTGCTGGCACAAGTACAATCCCGAACCCTTATGCTCGGCCAAGGCCCAACAACTGCTATCGTTGTGGCCAGCCCGGCCACTTGTCAAATACTTGTCCCCAGCGAAAAGTGGCAAACCTCGCCATTAATGATGGTAGTGCTGATAACACTTATGAAGATCCAGATATTGAAGAACAGGAGCATACCGCCGAGGACGAGGTAGATGATTCAGATTGGGTTCAGCAAGATCACGGCGAGTCGCTCGTCGTGAGGCGGCTATTATATGCGCCAAGAAAAGAAGTGCATCCACAGCGGCATAACATCTTCCGCACTAGGTGTACGGTGAATCGAAAGGTTTGTGATGTGATCATTGACAGTGGAAGCAGCGAGAACATTGTCTCCAGGGGCATGGTGGAAAAATTGCAATTGAAAACAGAGCGTCATCCCTCTCCATATACAATCGGTTGGATCAAGAAGGTCAGCGAAACAAAGGTAACTGAACGGTGCACCATATCCTTTTCAATTGGCAAACATTATAAGGATGAAGTAGTATGCGATGTGGTTGACATGAAGCATGTCACATACTACTCTCGGTCGACCCTGGCAATCTGACCGTGACGCCACTCATAAAGGGCGAGATAATATATATATCTTCGTCAAGGACGGCCGGAAGACCATATTGGCCCCTATGGATCCAGAAGGACCACCTGAAACTTCTAAAGTGGATGGTCGTTTTCTCTTAACCATTCGGGACTTCGTGGAAGAATCCAAAGAAACAGGACAGACTTATGCATTAATTGTAAAAGGGGAAGAACTCGAGCCTACCATCATCCCTGAAAGACTAAGGCCCTTGTTGCATGAATTCCAAGAAATCTGGCCTGAGGACCTTCCCGATGGGTTACCCCCTATGCGAGATATCCAACACCATATCGACCTTGTCCCTGGGTCCAGTTTACCTAATCGTCCTCATTATCGAATGAGCCCGAATGAGTGCGAGATTCTGCAGGGACAAGTGGAGGAACTGATCCGTAAGGGTCTTATTCGAGAAAGCATGAGCCCATGTGCTGTACCAGCTCTGCTAACTCCAAAGAAAGATGGGAGTTGGCGCATGTGTGTCGACAGTCGAGCCATCAACAAGATCACCATAAAATACAGGTTTCCTATACCACGGTTGGATGATATGTTGGATATGCTAGAGGGCGCAAAAATATTCTCTAAATTGGACTTAAGGAGCGGCTACCATCAGATTCGAATACGGCCGGGTGATGAGTGGAAAACAGCCTTCAAGACCAAGGAAGGATTGTACGAATGGATGGTCATGCCTTTCGGTCTTTCTAATGCGCCTAGCACATTCATGAGGTTGATGAACCAAGTTCTGAAACCTTTCATTGGGCGGTTCGTTGTGGTTTATTTTGATGATATTTTGATATACAGTCAAGACGAAACCACCCATATGGAGCACCTCAAGAAAGTCCTTCAAGTGCTCACTGAAAATAAATTGTACCTCAATTTAAAAAAGTGTAGCTTCATGACTGATAGCCTATTGTTTCTGGGTTTTGTGGTTACATCCACGGGCATTCGAGTGGATGAGGAAAAGGTGAAGGCAATCAGAGAATGGCCGGTTCCCAAAAATATTCACGAAGTACGAAGTTTCCATGGACTAGCGACATTCTATATCGTCGGTTCGTGAAAAATTTCAGTAGCATTGTGTCACCAATCACAGATTGCATGAAGAAAGGGCAGTTTCAGTGGACTGACGAAGCCGACAGGAGCTTTGCCGAAATCAAGTGCAGATTATCCACGACCCCGGTTCTTGTACTTCCCAACTTCGACAAACTATTTGAAGTCGAATGTGATGCCTCATATGTCGGGATTGGGGGAGTTTTGTCTCAAGAAGGTAGGCCGGTAGCCTTCTACAGTGAGAAACTTAGTGATGCACGCAAGAAGTGGTCTACATATGAGATCGAGTTGTACGCGGTGGTCCAGGCACTGCGACACTGGCGACATTATTTGATTCAAAGGGAATTCATACTTTACACGGACCATCAAGCCCTCAAGTTTATTAATAGTCAAGCTAACATTAACCGTGTGCATGCTAGATGGATCTCATTCTTGCAGGAATTCACATTCGTGCTAAAGCATAAGTCAGGGCAACAGAACAAAGTAGCCGATGCACTGAGTCGCCGTGCAACTTTGTTAGTCACTATGAGCAATGAAGTTGTCGGGTTCGATCGCCTCAAAGACATATATGCCGACGACGACGACTTCAAGGACGCATGGGTTAGATGTCAGGAAGGTCACCCCGGTGACTTACATATACAAGACGGGTTCCTTTTTAAGGGAAATCGACTATGTATCCCAAAGAGTTCGCTAAGGGAACAGATAATCCAAGAGCTACATGGGGTGGCCTCAGTGGACACCTTGGGCGAGACAAGACGCGAGCTCTTGTGGAAGAACGGTATTACTGGCCGCAATTGGTACGTGATGTGGGAAAGGCAGTCCAACGCTGTTATATTTGTCAGACTTCCAAGGGGCAATCTCATAATACGGGCCTCTACACCCCGTTACCCACCGTGCCTGACGGCCCTTGGGAGGATTTATCTATGGACTTTGTGCTTGGTCTCCCACGAACACAACGGGGCATGGATTCGGTGTTCGTGGTAGTAGATCGTTTTTCCAAGATGGCGCACTTTATTCCATGCAAAAGACTCTCGATGCAACACACGTGGCGAATCTATTCTTCAGAGAAATTGTGCGGCTACACGGGGTTCCCAAGACTATTACTTCCGACCGTGACACGAAGTTCATAAGCCACTTTTGGCGGACTTTGTGGACTCGATTCGATACACGCCTTCAGTTCAGCAGCGCGTACCACCCACAGACTGACGGTCAAACTGAGGTTGTGAATCGCACGTTGGGGAACCTCCTTCGATGTATTTCAGGGGAAAAACCGAAGCAGTGGGATTTGGCCTTGTCTCAAGCGGAGTTTGCATTCAACAACATGGTGAACCGCTCGACAGGAAAATCCCCGTTCCAAGTTATCTACGGACGAGTACCTCGCCATACACTAGACTTGGTCCCTCTGCCCAAGCTCCCAGGCATGAGCATTGCAGCAGATCATATGGCAGACAAAATCATGGGCATTCATGCGGAGGTACAGAACAAGCTACATGCCTCGAACGAAAAGTACAAGGAGCAAGCGGACAAGCATCGGCGACAGAAAGTGTTCGAGGTGGGCGACCAAGTAATGGTCCATCTGCGCAAAGAAAGATTTCCGACCGGAACGTACAACAAGTTGAAGAATAAAAAGATTGGACCGGTACCAATCATTCGAAAGATCAATGACAACGCTTATGTTGTTGATCTTCCAGATGATATGGCGATCTCACGAACTTTCAATGTTGCGGACCTGACTGAGTAATCATGAACCAGCGCATAATGATAACTCGAGGACGAGTTCTTGAAGTGGAGGAGACTGATGTAGAGCGGGTCGCGGACAATTACATGGCAAAGATGGATCAGAAAAGGCCCAGTCGGCGACAGAAGTGATCTGGACCATCAGACCTTAAATCAGGCGTATCTCGCAATCCGGGATGAGTTAGCGGACGAAAAATATATGATTTTGGGGTAGAACGAGCTACTTTAGCCAACCAACCCAGCTACGCCGGGTTGCGACGCTCGGAATTGCGAGAAACCCCTGATTTCACGGTCGTTTCCCTGTTTCAATTTCGTTTTTACTATAAATAGTAAGTTTTAGTTTGCTTATAACTCTTTATTCCGTCGGGCTTTAGGAGTTGCGCCCAACGTGAAAAGAGCTTAGAATAATTAGGAGAACAGGTTGGCGAAGCCAAATAGGACACTTACTATTTTTGGCCGAAAACCTTGCGCACTAGTAGACATCACGACCGTCTATAAATAGTAAGTTTACTATTTATAGTAAGTCGCGAATTCTAGGAGTCCTAGTTGTAGTTTGATTCTAATTTCTTTCCCATTGCTTAGTACCCTTATTTAAAGGTTTGTGAACTCGTTTTTATGGATTCATTAATCTATTTCGAATTTATTTAGATTTATTTCTATTTTTTCTGCTCTCTTTTCTCGTGGATTCGAGAAGTCTCTGTGAGGAGTCCAGAGAAGTTCCGTGGATTCGGAATATTTATCCTCTTGAGGAAGACGGTGCTCGACCTCACGTCCTCCCCTGCGTCAATCACCCATAAATGGTAGGGCCCACTGGATGAACAATCTGGACCTCTGAAATTAGGCTCTACTTGGGCAGAATGCTTTGGCCAAGTAAACGTGCTGGTAATTTAGGCTGAGCATTGGATGATACTTCTGTGGTAGGACGCCTCATGTCTGCATCTCGGACTTACGTGTCAATTGGTTTTCCAGAGTTTACAGAAATGGTTATTCTGTCTCTATTGGTTTTCCAGAGTTTACAGAAATGGTTATTCTGTGTCTGTCTATGCTAGGGTAAATCTGTTATGATGTATTGCAATGACCTTCATGTGCAGTAAACAGCTTAGGGATCCATTCAACACAGCCCAATTACATGAAACCATCATACAAATACTGGAGTCATTCATGAGCATGGGCGGTCGACATCACTGGGTGAGCCACTTGGTACCTGAAAATGCTATTGTATACAAACAGCTGGTGACCACATCCTCCAATGATTTCGATGGTTCTGCACTGCTCGCGGACATCAGCAAACTCGATCAACTCATGGCTGAGACACGTATTGTTGTATCAAGGTAGGAAGATCGTTCTTTCTTTTTTCCCTGGAAACTAAACATCAAAGTTTAGCTTGTGATATATCTTGTCAAGTTGAGCTCTTCTTCTTCTTCTTCTTTGTGAAATTATTGAGAGAAATCTTGATAAGAAAACAAGATGCAAAGATACTTCTTGCAGATATATCTCTTTCTTATGAGTCCCCATTTGAACAAGGATATCCTATTTTTTTAATTTTAGAAAAGAAAAATTGTGGAACTGGGCCTGTTTGGATAGAATCCAAAACATTTGAGACACGGCAAACCCTTGGGAATCCTCGGGAAATGGAAAACTGTGGAATCCAACAGTAATTCCGCTGTTTGGTTTCGAATGCAGTTTTCCATGGAAAAAGGTCAACAATCAATTGATGAGAGTTGTTTCACTTGCTCATAACCTTGGAAATCTATATCTTACAAAATTTTCAAAGAAAATGGTTTTCGCTCTTTTTTAGTAAAACCTTAGATGTGGAAATTGATTTCTGTACCTACCTTTTTTTCTCAGACAGAGAAAAGTAGATATCCATGGAAATTGATTTCTTTTCCAAAGTTTTCATTGTTATTAGATAGGCCCTAATTGATGTTTTTGGGTGAACACTAATTTATTGCTTGCTTTTGGAATATTATAGCAAGAAAAGTTTTTCTTTTTCCATCTTTTGTGAAATCTCAATATCTGGACCATAGTTCTGCTCAAGAAATTTCTTGTCACTATGAATATCAAAAAATGGTTTAGTCTAACACTAAACATCAAACAATTCCTTTTTACTATGTCTAAAAATGGCTTATTCTAACATTAAATCTCTTTTGCTCTTCTCTTTCCTCTCAATCAATCGAAGGGCCTCTCTTTTAGAAGGTTCCTGGTTTTCGATGTATGAGATGGGCCTCTAAACAAATTGCAAATGAGATAATAACAACACAGAATATCACACTTGCTATTTGAAGTGCTGAAGGACGGAAAACAGGCGCCAATCTAATGCATTCCCAATTTCCTAGGCTGCTCCTAATAGACAATGCAAAAGCTGGAACTAATCCTGATTTCCAAGAACTTACCAATATATTCTTAAATTCTTGGCCGAGAACTTGAATCTATTGCACATGTAGTCACTCATGCAATGCATTCCGTTCTTAAATCTAATATGGCACTTCCACAGCAAAAGCTTATCAGGCCAATGATCCTAGCCATCAATTAGTGGCTTTTTCCATTGGACTTCAACCGTTGGGTGGAAAGCTACCCATTTGTGATCCCCTGTAATAGCCATCTAGTGTCACTTGACTGATCTTATTTTTGGGCTATGGCCCATACACAATAGGGCCTAAGAGAAAGATTTAGATCTTGGACATGTACTTGTGCATTGAATTCTTGGTAGCAAACTTGAATAATATTAACAACACTGGATCCACTCTTATGATATTTTATTTGTGACAGTTCTAGTTCTGCCTTTTTGCATCTCTAACATACGTGTCAGGAAGAGAAGCTTGAGTATATTCAGCCAATCTTTATTATAAGTAAATGGGATTCTTGTGCTAAACTAATCACATCTTCATTTCCAGTGCTCTGCCGACATATTTGCTTTCCTAAATGCTCAAGTACTTCTATTGCAGTGATGATTTTAGAAACATGGCTGAGACATCGTTGCAAAAGGTGTTGGCTGGATTAATGGAGGAGGTTGGGACACATGTAGAAGGCAATCCTGCGTTGGGGGTTCCATTGGCCAAGCTCTTACCACATGTCGCACGGTTGGGTCCACAACTACTTGAGGAACCAAACCAAAACAGGTATATTCAGATTATTAGAAGCTTACCGGAAGTTGAACTGTTCTACACTCTTCTCTATGCTAACATGCCTTGAAAACCTGGAAAAAAAAGGGGAAAGAAAAATCTAATGTGCAAATGGGTGAAAAAGATTATTTCATGCAAATATGCATGGTATTTGATTGCATTGTAGAATTTCATGTCTGGGTCATGAAAATAGAAAGTTGAAGATCCTAAATAGGGAGATAAGCTTCAACCTAGAACAATTTTCTTGAGATTGAAGATGCAATTTGTGGCACATGTGATATACGGGCCACTTACGGGAGCCATGATAAACATTCTCTAGCTGAAAGGTAGGCGAGTCCACTCATCAGATGGTGAGATGTGTTTGAGAGAAATGGACGGTTAGGGAAAAGACGGCTAGTTGTTTATATTCCACAACAAGTGTGATTCACTAAGTGGGTGGATTTTGGGTTGGGGCATGTATTTTCCACATCAGTTCACTGGGACAGTCCAATCAATAAATCTGAACTGTCCATTAAGTATAGAACTCATTTCATGATTTACCCAAGCAATCCTTGCACTGATTTGATGATCCAACCCATCCTTGATTGAGCCTTATTTTCTATAGCCATCCTTTTTCCAAGCCATGGATGCGTTGGTTATGATTGCGTAAAAAAGTAATTCCTTAGAATCATAAGCAATCCATGATTGACCATTACTAAGGGTGGCAATGGGCCAGGCTAGGGCCGGACTGTGCTTGTGATGAATCCTATCATATAAATGGTTTGATCATAGAAAAATGACCCCGAATCTGCAATTGCATTTAAACTACACATGTTCATTGAATGGGACCATTCACAAGTGTCTTTAAATTGTCCATTTTTTATATAGCAGTGATCCACTTGATGATTAGACCAGGGGTCATTCATCATTGGCTGTCTCCTGGCCCAGCCCAAACATGTAGCCTCGATTTCAAGCCCAAGCCTGAACCCTAAGCCAAGTTTAGGGGCCCAAGCCTTGGCCCTATAGAGTTGAGCTGCTAGGGCCTGGCTGGGCAGCATGGCCATTGCCACCCCTAGCCCTAACAAGTAGATGGATCAAATCGCTGATTGAACCTATTTTTATTTAAATGATTTTTTGCCATCCATATTAAAGGCCATTGATCAAATGGTTCGTATTTTCACGGTAGTGATATTGGCGTGGTAGCCCATTAAATGTGTGTTGGACCTATTGACCAGTCCATATCAGTGGATTGTGCTAAGTATCCCACTGCATTCTCAGAGTATTGGAGCATTTCTTAATAGAAAATTATGTATTATTTACATAGTCTGGATTCCATGCACAATATCATATCGAAGAATGAAAATATGTAAACATTCAACATTACTAGCATCTCAATGGGGAGACATTACAAGACAATGGTAGATCTGAACACAAAAGAGCATCCAGATGTGCTGGTCGATGGGATCATGGTTAAGTGATAAAACATTTTCATTAGCTGCCTTTGAACAAACAGAGAAGTAGAAAGAAAACAAAACAGGACTATCACTTGATCTGATCGCAAAACAGGGCCACTCGTTTTACACAAGTACACTATTTATGATCATACAATAAGAACACTATATTTGATCATGTAGTATTAAGATGTAATATATCTTTGTAAAAAATAAATAAATAAATAAAATTGCATTATGCTTTGAAGTGTAAGCAATATATTAAATTGATTTTCTCAGTAAGATGTTTAAAGTGAAAGATGTCTTTTATGGGAAGAAATTAACGACGTAAATTGACTTAACCAATTAACTTTAAATATTGTGAAGTAATTTAATAAATCCAACTTTTAGGTTAACAAAATTCAAGAGGAGGTCAAGTGGTCTAAAGATGCTAGATTCGAATTTTCTTACTTGAGAGGAGACATGGTTTACATCACATTTCTGACATTTACATCTAATTATTTTTTATTACCTAAAAATAAAATCAAACATGTTGCAGCTCAGCTAATAGGCGACTCTAATTTTTGAAACACAGTAAGTAAACATACGTTGCAAAACAAGATGTGTTTTTATTAATCATTTTTCTTTCTTGGCATGCTTTAATTTTCGATTTTCTCCAATAATTTTCGATTTTCTCCAATATCTTAATCATCCTTCAGATTTACTTTGTAAATTCATTATATTGAATGAGTGCTTAGGAAGTGGAGAAATTATATTACACATTACGGTCACAATATCATGTTAAACCAACTAATAAAGTTCTCATATGAAGTGCATGCTGTCAAATGCAAGTCTCATGAAATTTTGATTCACCATCAACAGAAAATACCACGAGTGTGAGACTGGGCATTAAAATTTTTAAGTTGTTTACCTCAGCCCTAGTATGTTGTAACCATAAGTGGATTACTTAGCATGTTGCAAATGTATGATTAGGCTTATGATGTCCAATGTTGTTGATTATCATTGGATTGAGTGTCTTTAAATACTAGTGTATGGGTTCAGTACCCAAGAAATAGGTGTTGTGTTTGACCAACTTTCGGTATCCATAACTGTTTACTAGCTTTGCACCACATTTAAATGTGGAAGCCTATTAATTTGAATGCCCATATTAGAAATTGCAGTACAATTGTAAAGGATGAGATGGCTGATCACCTAGTCCAGTTGTATATACCGTGGTTCACATTGTCGAATAATGCAAGGGCATTTCACACTGGGCTCGAGTGAGGTAGCCTGTGGGATGCGGGGGACACACTCGGGGTGGGTGACCCATGTGATTTGGAGCCACGGAGGAGGTCTCGTGTTCGATATTCCTCACTGGGGGTGATTAATGCAGGGGCATTTCACACCAGGCTCGAGTGGGGTAGCCCGTGGGATGCGGGAACACACTCGGGGTGGGTGGCCCATGTGATTTGGCGCCCACGAGCCCACGAGGGGAGTTCGGCCGAAGTCCTAACCCATGAGATGTGGGGCCTGGGCTATGAGATAAAGGGATTAATTCGTCATACTCTAACAGTTCGAACTTTTGAAGCAAGTGGTTAATTGTCCTGCATCATTGAAGCTAATCACATTGGCTAAACTGATTAGTAGATCTACTTTTGAACCTATTACGACACAATCTATAGATGTGGATTGGAAAATGCTTGTTGCGAGTGAAGTTTAAAAAAAAAAAAAAAAGTTTGAATAAACTCCCGGTTATGTACCTTGGATCTCTAAGCTCCCCGCTAGACATGGAATGTCTTGGATCTCAAAGTCATTGCTGAATAGCATTAAACCCCGACAGTATGGACCTGCATCTATGTTTGGGAACTCATGTCGCATGGTACCCTGCTCCAGAAAGGGCACGCTACAGAGCATTTTGTTTTCCAAACTGGTGCTCTGTGGAAAGTATGTATCTCAATCCTATGAACACCACCTTTCCACTCCATAGATTAACAATTGCAATTCAATTTGATGGTGCATTCAAACCCAAGAGAAAACCATTAACCACCTCTATCTTTACAAGTATTGGCTTTTCCAGCTACCATGTATATGTATCACTTTATTCATTTCATGAACAGGATGCACCACCACCATCTTTTACTATATCAAGGGTAATGATTCCCAAAGTTTCTGATTCCTTCATTTCATCTATGATAACTCCTTCCACTCAAGTATAGAAGTAACCATTGAAATTGGGGTTTGTCTGGATAGAATCCATGCCAAAATGGAAATTGTTTTTCACTGAAAAGATAATTGGGTTGTTTTGATAAATTTGGATTCTGTAAAATAATCATTATATTTATTCATTGTTAGGATACTCTAGCACAAGAAATTAGGTGAGTGTCCTCTAATGAATTAGAAGATTCCACAGGAAACTAAACCTCTAAATATAGAATCCATTTTTGTAGTGTCCATTGAAGTTAGTATTAGGTGGTAATTGTTTTTCCTTTTGTTTTTTCATGTTTTTCTGTTGGATTCGTTGTATCCAAACACGCAAGCCTGTGACATCCTAGTAGTGACTTACAATACCATCTACATCATCTACTTTTATCCTCTACGGGTGGCACGTTGCCCCATCACCGTAGATAACTTGCACCCTTCTCACTGAATGTAACTTGCACTTTTTTTTTTTTTTTTTTTCTTTTACTGTAATGTGCACCTTTTTCTAGATGTTTTGCGCGTGGCATACTCTAAACTTTGGGGCCCACCATTTTGTATATCTCAAAACCAGTCTATCATATTCTTTCATCAAACCTGTTAATCAAGATGAAGAGAATGCAGAAAAACATACTCGACAAGTTCAAGTGTGCCACACTTTGTGAACTAAACGTTTCTGGTAGAAATTTTACACTGTTCCCATTGGTGTTGTACTGTACAAATCATAGTTAACACCTGATGAACGGAGTAGATTTTACAGATACAACATGGTGGACCCCATAGAGCTTGAGCGTTCCACTCACTGGGTAAAGCAGGCGTTCCAGACTATTGGGTCCCATCTAGGGGTGACCTCCACCTTTACTTGCTCATGACACTCAACAATCACATTGATTGGACGACTCTAAGCAGTCTGTCATAGGCCTAAAAAAATGGGTGGTCACGATTGATCATTTTGGAAAAGGTTCCATCATTAATGTGGACCAACCATCATAATGTGTCGCACCTTTGATTGCTCATCCCCTCAAAATCACTTTGATCCGGTGGTCCTAAACCTCTGATTAATTGCTAAGAGAATAGATGGTCCTTTATTGGTCATACTCGACAAAGTCCAGCTATTGATGTGGACCGTTCATAATATGAGGCCTGCCTTTGATTGCCAATCCAAAAATCACTCTGAGGGAATAATAGTAAAATTTGTTAAATTGATGGTTTGGATTGGTAATAATAGAAAAGGTTATACCAGTGATCTGGATCAGGCATCGTTGGGCCCTTACATCTGATGACCTGCAGTCAATAGTTATGAAAATGGGAGATCTATATTGGATATATACCCAATAATCCAGACCATCCATCATTTAAGGCCCTTCTATTCAATGACGACTTAGACGGTGGATATTGATTATGCTTAAAAGGTCCAATCATTCCACCATGTGGAGCCCACATTTGATTGCCCATCCCTCTCAAAAATGACTTTGAATTCCTAGGAAAGTTGATGGTCCATATTGATTATGGTATAAACGACCCAAATTCATCTGGCCCCACCTCTGGTAGCCCATCCCTCTCAATGGATTGCGTTGCCACCTTTAATTGTTCATCCCTTTCGGCAATTGCTTTGATGAGAAGATGCTGACCGTCTAATCAGTGGCATTAAAGATGGACGATCCATATTAATTATGGCTAATAACCGACTGATCTAGAATGCCCATCATGTGTTCTGCACCTTTGATTGCCTGTCCCTCAAAAGTAACGTTCATAGGATGATCGTAACCATCCGAACAATGACTAGAAAATAAACGGTAAGAGACAAATGTACCGAATTTCATTGCTTTCCACGATTAAAATAAACGGATTGACAACTGACGCTGCCAGTACTGGCTGAGAGTTGCTTCTGGACGGTGCTCTGTGGACCCCACCATGCTGTATGTGTTTTATCCACGCCGTCCATCCATTTTTTCTAGATCATTTATGGCATGAGCCCAAAAATGAGACAGATACAAATCGCAAATGGACCACACCACAGGAAACAGTGGTGATTGAACGCCCACCATTAAAAACTTCTTGGGGGCCATAAAAAGTTTTAAATCAAGCTTATATTTGTGTTTTCCCTTCATCCAGGCCTCTGTGGCCTATCAACGGGTTGGATGGCAAATAAACATTACAGTGTGTTCTAGGAAGTTTTTAATGGTCAGCATTTTATCACCACTGTTTTCGTGTGGTGTGGTCCACCTGAGATTTGGATTTACCTCATTTTTTTGGCACATGGCTTAAAATGATCTGGAAAATGAATGGACAGCGTGGATATAACACATAAATCATGGTGGCCCCCACAGAGCACCAACGAGTCGGCAATCCGCGCCCCTTTCCGGGATAATGCATTGACTGGGAAAGACGCTTATGATAACCACACAAATAATCCTATCCCTTCAATGCGGGGCATGCAAATTCACGTGGATAAAACTAGCAATGGCTACGATTTAGTGAGAACGTTCAGCTAGCTTTCTATCAGCCATCAATCAATGGTCAGTCTGCCAGATGGAGTTCGGATTATTATAGACGTGCCATGATCAAACACATGCGCCACGTGTACGGTAGACAACGTCGATGCAATAAATGCCGTGCCACGAGCAGCAGTCGGTCAGGGCGCCAACTTCCTACGCAGATGTTGGAGAGAGCCCGTTGTGTGGCCATCACGATGTTTATATGACATCCACTCCGTTCAGCATCTGTGTCAGAGATTATACTAGTATGTGAACCCAACAATAAGGCCAATCCAAGATTCAAGGGGGCCACAACACAGGAAAAAGTGAAGATGAGAATGCTACCGTTGAACCCTACTGATTTTTGGACCTATATTAAAATTGAAGATTTTTAGTTCCTTTAAGTGAGGCTATGTTATGAAAAATCAGTCCTACGTGTCATGAGACCAATCTAATCTCTCAGACTCAGATAGATTTTCTGCCACCAATTGAAGGGATGTATTTCTATATAAACATAAGAAAACATGGCCACCAATTGGTTCGGGTCCTATGGTACCCTACACAGGCTAACTGGGTTCGGTTCTTGCCAGGTCCGGGTCTTGTTCTTGAAGACCACGACCCGGTTCCAATAGGATACGGGTGCCTGTTAGGTATCCACTCGAACCTGACTAGACCCAAATTTAACCTGGTCCCAAAAGTCCAGACCTAAATCTGACCCGATTACTTGACGGGTCCCAAACTTGAAGACAGACTGTTCAAATTGGGTCGGGTCCAGCGGGTACCCATAGGTTCGGGTATCTTTGACAGACCTACATCCAAACATTTTTTGAGGCAGTCCAAGTATAACCGTGTATTAGGAACGGAAAAGAATCTATATATAAAATGAAATACTTCACAGCTTACATAACCAGAGTTGTAAAAAAGGAAAATATATACATTGAATTCGCTTTTATTATTTACATCAAGATGGGAATAATCACATGGAATGGACAATTGAGCTATCATGCTAACAAGTTAGGCCAATCCAATCTACTTCGAGCCATGGAATAAATGTAAAATAACTTAGATGGCCCATGTTCTCAAATCATACTAGTGACATCTAACTTTTCCATCCTTCCCAGAGATTGAATTGTCTTTTCTTTTTTATTTTTTATTTTTCATACATGCTTGATATTGTATTTGTTGGAATGTATGGCCATTGATGGTTTGCTTGATATTGTATCTGTTGGAATGTATGGCCATTGATGGTTTTCTTCTGTAACGACTCTCTCTCTCTCTCCTGAAACGGTTGAAACACTTTATCTCTAGCAGTAACGGATGAAAACGTCTCTTTCTTAACGGTTTTGCTGACGGGGAAGGAAATATTCAAAATAGAAACGGTGCAAATCTCTCAGCGGTTTCGCCAATAGTGATGAAAATTTTTTAAATAGAAACTGTCTCAATCTCTATAAAAGTGATAATCATGACAGGATTCAAAACACAAAAACAACGTGAAGATATAATTAGAGAATACCTATTATTTTGATGATAGATTTCCTGCTAGCAATTTGTAGCTAAATCGCCCTTCAATCGCTTCTCCACGATCTTTGGTATCAACACGTTCATGGTTGGATAGTACATACATGATCCTATAACAGCTTGATTCTCTGGTAAACTTGTTCTTCTATTGATTGATAGGATCCAATTTTATGTTACAACCTAACATATTGACTAACATCTGGGCTAATTGTTTGGCTCGAAATTTTATCCCAACCAAATGCCTATGACTCCAAGTGTCAACGAAACTATGAGCTGTCATTTATGACCAAGAATTGAGGCAATTCGATCGTCTATTCAATCACCCTTAAATGAAACCAAGCAATTGTGAAGGGAATGGTTCATCGTTCTAATGATTTATTTTTTTTTAAAAAAAATCTTTTAGCCAAAATGATTTTTCTCATTGTGATAGCAGATATAACTTAATTTGTACAATGTGAGAGTAGAAGGAACTCAATTATATTAAATTGAAATAAAAATAAAAATTTACAATAATATTCCTTAGCAATCTAACATCTCTAACGTAGATGGTGAGGCTTAAGTCTTTCTTGATCTATCAACTTGAGTTGAGACAAGGAAAATTAAACTACTAAGCAGAAAAGAAAATGTTCTTCCTTATAATGTAACACTCGGTATAGATGGAAGGGAATTATATTACTAATCTAAGTCGGCTCAATGTATCAACATAGATGAATGTGATTATATTACTTTTATGCTAAAGCTAGTCCAACGAGTAGCATTAATATGTTATTGTAGTTGATGGGGGTTTTTTCCCCGTGCTCGATCGGTCGTGAGCTTCGCTCGACCGGTCAAGGGCTGGTGCACGATCAGTCGAGCAGGGCTCGACTCAAAGTCCAGCGAGTTGAGGTTTTGGATTCCGAGGTACTCGACTGGTCGTGGGATGTGCTCAACTGGTCGAGGGATCTACTCGACCAGTCGAGGTTATGCAGATTTATTCCGCGATTTTGTGCGGATTGCGGATTTTTAAGTCATTTGCAACAAGGATGCGGAAGGGAGTTTCCTAAAATTATAAATAAGAAGTCTCTAAGGTTTTCTAGGGTATGGAAAAGATACAAGATGGTTTCCTAAAGCTTTACAAGGTTTTGCTAAAGGGTTTGGGGCTATCAAAGGTGTGAGAGGAAGAGAGAAAGAGAGAGAGGAAGCTTGTGGAAGGGAGGTTCTGCTCGTAGAGGTGATCTACTTTGCACTTGATATCTCAACGCTTCCACGTCCTCGTAATCGATTAGATCTCTCCGTTTTCTTTGTTTCTCTTATTGTTTACCCACTCCTGCGTGAGTGAAGAAGGTTGTAACGTTCTACTTCATAGTGGATTGTTGATCTGGACGAGGTCCCGTGGTTTTTACCTCTTTGAGGGTTTTTCACGTAAAAATCTCTTGTGTTGTGTGGTTTATGCTTTAATTTATTTCATTGCTTTATTATTCCATAATTCTGGTTTGTTTCGGGAGGCTAGATCCTAAGGTTTTGTGCAAGGCCCCCAACAAAGTGGTATCAAAGCTAAGTTCATTGAACGGGTAAGATTGGTTTTGAATTATGGAAGGTGGTTCATCAAGGATGATCAGCCTCAATGGTTCTAACTGGACCATACAGAAGGCTAAGATGGAAGACTTGCTTTATTGCAAGGACCTATATTCTCCAATTTTAGGCATATCAGCAAAATCCAAGGATATGTCTGATGATGATTGGAAGAAGATGGACCGAAAGGCAGTGGGGTTTATTAGACAATGATTGGATGATTCTGTGTTCCACCATGTGTCTACGGAAACCTCAGCCGCTAGCCTATGGCTGAAATTAGAAGGGCTGTATGAGAGGAAGACAGCCGGTAATAAAAATTTTCTGATAAGGCGACTTGTGAATCTCAAGTTCAAGGATGGTGGTTCTGTGGCCGAGCACATGAATGAGGTCAACAACATAGTGAACCAACTCTCTGCTATGAAGATGGTCCTGGATGATGAATTGTAGGCTTTACTATTACTTAGTTCATTGCCTGACAGTTGAGAGACATTGGTGGTGTCTCTAAGTAACTCTGCGCCAGACGGAAAGATATCCATGGAATAGGTAACCAGTTGTCTCTTTAATGAGGAGACAAGGAGGAAGTCTCAGGGGTCTACTCAGCAAGAGGCCCTTGTGACACAGGAACGGGGGAGAGGAAAGAACAGGAAGGGCGGGAAGGCCCGAGATAAATCAAGAGGTAAGTCAAGTAACAGGAAAGATGTTGATTGTTGGAATTGTGGCAAGAAGGGTCATTACAAGCATGAATGTCGTGGTAAGAAGAACAAAAAGAAAGGAAAAGGAAAAGAGAAGGAAGATGAATCAGATTCCACACTGCGGTCGCCTCAGATAGCGATGTTGTAGTTATTCTTTCAGCAGATCACGATGTATGTCTCACGGCTATGAGTCAGGACACCGATTGGGTGATAGACTCGTGAGCTTCTTTTCATGCGACTCCACGCAAGGACTTCTTCACAAGCTACAAGTCAGGTGACTATGGGATCGTGAAGATGAGAAATTCTGGCGTATTGAAGATCGTAGGGGTCGGTGATATTTGTGTGAAGAGCGATGTGGGCTGCACATTGGTTCTCAAGGATGTGAGACATATCCTAGACCTTGGCCTCAACTTGATGTCGACGGGAAGGTTGGATGATGATGGCTATGAAAGCCGGTTTGCTGGTGGGCGTTGGAAGCTCATCAAGGGTTCGTTGATCGCAGATAGAGGAAAGAAGTGTTGCACCCTTTATAAGGCAAGTGTCAGTGTGTGCAAGGGCGGGTTGAACGCAGCGGAAGATTCAGCTATTGACATGTGACACAAGCGTCTAGGCCGTATGAGTGAAAAATGGCTTCAACTACTAGCGAGGAAGTGGATCCTTCCAGACGTGACAGGTACACATATCAAAACCTGTCTTGATTGTTTATCAGGGAAACAACATAGAGTTTCATTTATTAAATCTGCTTATCATGTTAATAAAGTGCATGCATTAGATTTGGTTTATTCTGATGTTTGTGGTCCTATGAGGACAAAAACCTTGGGTGGGACATTGTATTTTGTTACTTTTATACATGATGCATTTAGGAGGGTTTGGGTTTATGCTTTGAAATCCGAGGACGAGGTCTTTGGTGTGTTTAAACTGTTTCATGCTATGGTCGAGAGAGAGACAGGTAGATCATTGAAGTGCATCCGCACTGACAATGGTGGTGAATACATTAGCGACTTTCATGAGTACTGCAAACCCTAGGTATACGGTATGAACAGACGGTTCCCAAGACTCTCCAACATAATGGTGTAGCTGAGCGAATGAATCACACTATTGTTGAGAGAATCAGATGCATGTTATCCCATGCGAAATTGCCCAAGACGTTCTGGGGAGAAGCAATGCAAACGGCGGTGTATTTGATAAACAGGTCTCCATCAGGCCCATTGAATGGAGAAGTACTTGAGAAAATGTGGACTGGACAGGATCCATCGTACAGTCATCTCCGGGTATTTGGATGCAGGGCATCCGTTCACGTACCAAAGGACGAGAGGTCAAAACTCGATATAAAGATCAGGTAGTGTGTGTTCTTAGGGTACGGTGATGAAAAGTTCGGTTACAGATTGTGGGATTCGACCGAGAATAAGCTCGTCAGGAGTAGAGATATGGTTTTCTTTGAAGATCAGTGTATAGAAAACATTGGTAAGCCAGAGAAGAACCAGCCTAGTTCAGGTGAGCTAGAGGACATGAATCCGATTATTCCTCCCGTGGTGCCTGATGACAGGGGAGTACAGCAAGGTATAACAGACAAGGGAGTTCCTTTAGAAGATAGACCAGGGGAGCAGCCCCCACTTGATCCACTTGTTGAGCTACAGGTGAGGAGATCATCTAGGGACAGACAGCCGTTCAAGAGGTACTCGCCGCATGAGTACATTATGCTGACTGATGGGGGAGAGCCAGAAGATTATTTTGAGGCCCTAGTCGACAAGCATAAGGGGGAGTGGTTGAAAGCTATGCAAGAGGAGATGAAATCCTTGCATAAGAACCACACCTATGAAATGGTGAAATTGCCTAAGGGCAAGAAAGCTTTGAGCAACAAGTGGGTGTTCAGAAAGAAGGTTGAGCAGAAGAATTCACAGACGAGGTTCAAGACCAGACTTGTGGTGAAAGGGTTTGGTCAGAGGAAAGGTATAGACTTCGATGAGATATTCTCACCAGTGGTGAAGATGACATCCATACGGGTGTTGCTTGGGTTGGCGGCTAGCATGGATCTGGAGATAGAGCAGTTAGATGTTAAAACTGCTTTTCTCCATGGTGACCTGGAAGAAGATATTTACATGCACCAACCAGAGGGGTTCGAAGTCAAGGGCAAAGAGTATATGGTGTGTAGGCTGATGAAGAACTTGTATGGGCTGAAACAAACTCCACGACAATGGTGCAAGAAGTTCAAGTCGTTCATGTTACAACATGGGTATGACAGAACAGAGTCAGACCACTATGTGTTCACGCGCAAGTTCTCAGATGGTGATTTCTTAGTTCTGTTGTTATACGTTGATGACATGCTCATCATGGTAAAAGACATCAAGAAGATCGACAGATTGAAACAGGAGTTGAGCAAGTCTTTTGCAATGAAAGACTTGGGCCCGGTTGACAGATCTTAGGAATGAAGATAACCCGTGACAGAAGTAGTAAGAAGCTTTGGCTGTCACAAGAGCGGTATATTGAGAAAGTCCTAAAACGGTTCAATATGAATGCAGCGAAGCCAGTCAGTACTTCACTAGATGGTCACTTCAGATTGAGCGATAGACAGTGTCCTAAGACGAAGACAGAGGTGGAAGAGATGCAGAAGAGATACCCTACGTGTCAGCGGTAGGAAGATTGATGTATGTTATGGTGTGTACACGCCCAAACATAGCATTTGCGGTTGGTGTGTCAACCGGTATCTTGCCAATCCTGGAAAAGAACATTGGACAACGGTTAAGTGGATACTGCGGTATCTAAGAGGCTTATCCAGGTTGAGCCTATATTATGGTGACGGTAAACCTGTGGTAGAGGGCTACACAGATGCAGATATGGCAGGTGACATAAACTCCAGGAAGTCTACATCGGGGTTCATGTTCACGTTTGTAGGGAGAACGATTTCTTGGCAGAGCAAGCTACAAAAGGTCGTAGTATTGTCGACGACAGAGGCCGAGTACATTGCAGTCACAGAAACATGTAAAGAGATGCTTTGGATGAAAAGGTTCCTATAGAAACTTAACCTGAAGCAGGAGGAACACGTGGTCTATTGCGATAGTCAGAGTGTTATACACTTGAGCAAGAATCCAAGTTAGCATTCCAAGTCCAAGCATATAGAGATTCGGTATCACTGGATCATGGATACTTTGGAACAGACGATGTTACAACTTGAGAAGGTCCACACGGACAATAATGGGTTAGACATGATAACCAAGGCTTTGCTCAAGGGCAAGTTTGAGGTTTGTAGAAACCTGGCTGGCTTGAAGAAGGTGAACCCCTCATGGGTCAAAAAGGAAGAGTTTATGGGGTTTTTTCTCCGTGCTCGACCGGTCAAGGGCTAGTGCACAACCAATCGAGCAGGGCTCGACTCAAAGTCCAGCGAGTTGAGGTTTTGGATTTCCGAGGTACTTGACCGGTCGTGGGATGTGCTCGATCAATCGAAGGTGTCGCTCGACCAGTCGAGGGATCCACTCGACCAATCAAGGTTACGCAGATTCGTTCCGCGATTTTAAGCGGATTGCGAATTTTTGAGTCTTTTCGCAACAAGGATGCAGAAGGGAGTTTCCTAAAACTATAAATAGGAAGTCCCTAGGGTTTTCTAGGGTATGGAAAAGATACAAGAGGATTTCCTAAAGCTTTACAAGGTTTTGCTAAAGGGTTTAGGGCTATCAAAGGTGTGAGAGGAAGAGAGAAAGAGAGAGGGGAAGCTTGTGCAAGGAAGGTTCTGCTCGTAGAGGTGATCTACTATGCACTTGATATCTCAATGCTTCCACGTCCTCGTAATCGGTTAGATCTCTTCGTTTTCTTTGTTTCTCTTATTGTTTACCTACTCCTGCATGAGTGAAGAAGGTTGTAATGTTCTACTTCATAGTGGATTGTTGATCTGAACGAGGTCCCGTGGTTTTTACCTCTTTGAGGGTTTTCTACGTAAAAATCTCTTGTGTTGTGTGGTTTATGCTTTGATTTATTTCATTGCTTTATTGTTCTATAATTGTGGTTTGTTTCGGGAGGCTAGATCCTAAGGTTTTGTGCAAGGCTCCCAACAGTAGTTTAGGATGAGTTATGCTAATATAAGATACAAAGTAAGCAACATTGTATTCTATATTTGATTTGATATGTGTTGGGTTAGTAATAGCTTAAGAGTTCTTCAATCTTCCTCCTATTTATAAAATTTTGGAACAGTTGCATGAAGAGAAATCTTCATGACTACTTTTCATGTATGCTGATGTGGAGATAACTGTCTAGGCCCAAAGATAATTGTAGCTTATTAGGCAACACCATGTATGCTAGTCATTTGTTAGGAGTGGGCCATTGGTTACACATGTTCTACTCTTATTACATGTATGAGAATTTCTCTTGACCTGTCACGTGTTTATAATAGTCATCTTATTTTCCAAACGAAACGTGAATAATGTAACATAAATTAATCTAACTTAGCATAGTTACTGCTCCACTCAAATATTTTTTGCCATAGAGTTTTTATGTAATGCCACAGTGCATCGGCTGAATTTACGTGATGCTTTAGTTGAGACCCAACTTCCGAGATACGATTTCAATCAAGAGGCAACTATGGTGATTAACTAGCTTTACCACATGAATGAGATATGTGAAAGATGCATCTTTGTTGTAGCCAGCTAAGCTCATTTTTTTTAAAGCCACTCATGACTTTATAGATTCTGAATGTGTTGTTAAGGCTGCCGACATCTTTTATTGAAATTTCACTATCACATAGTATGACATCATTTAAGCTACTAAATCTAACACGATCAAATAAAAAATAAACACGATCAAATAAAAAATAATCACTCATAAAATCCACCGATAAGATTTGGTTAATGATTTACAATTTGACTAACAAATAAATAATGGAGCCATTGATTATACTTATCTTTGGATTAGCTTAATTATTCTTTTCATTGGAGACTAACATTTAGATCTCGAATTAAGGATTTAGAGCCTCATGATCGATAGCTAAACCCACACTTCCCAGAGCGAGGTCCAGCACTTCCTGTGGGTCCACAAGGCCCATTGCAAGCAATAGCCTCTTCATCCATCCCAACTTACCCTTGAATTATGGATGAGAAAATGGAAATGATGATCTATAATTAAACTATATACCTATCTTTAAATAGATTTTCTTGACCATTTTTGGGTCCTTTGCTCCCAACGGTCCACAATTATATTGTGAAAGATCATATTAATAATTTGAGCCATATATCATAGTGCCCACCCTAATTCCCCTTCACTCTACAAAATCACTTTGACTTGATGACCTAACCATCCAATCAATGGCTAAAAGCCTAAAATGGCCTATATTGATTATTGACTATACTAAAAAAGGCCATCACTCCATATAGAGCACAATTTTGATTGCCCATCTCTTATAAAATCACTTTGATCGGATGATCCTAACCATCCAAAGCGCTTAGGAAAAAAGATGGTCCATATTGAATATTGAATATGCTAGAAGGTTACCATAAGTGATCTAAACCACAGTTCTAAAACTCCATGGCTCTGACTCAGAACTCGGCCGAGTCACTAGTAAACTCACTCATGACTGCATTCATCTCAGCCACCAGCAACCCAAAAATGCTTTTGCTCCTGACTTGCATTCCCAATTTGTTACAACCGTTCATTTTTTGAGTGATAGATAACATGGTCATAATCACCAAACCAAAGTGAAACTTTGGAATCATAAGCAATACAAAGAGGGATCTATGGGATAGATGGTTGAAGATGATGATTGGGTCAATTTCGTTTATCAGCTCAATCTTAACCGTCCATTTTCCATGTAAGCATCCAATCGGCGTAATTTTTGCACCGTGGATTGTCTATAGTTATATGAAAGAATGAGAGGTTCAGATTGACAATTTGAGGTCCCATATGTCACTCAAAAGGTTTTGGGACATTGCTATCGTGAGCGTGAAGGAGGGTACGTTAGCAAAATCCACTATTTTATTTATTAAATATTCAGTTAGTCGAATTCAATTCTTCTGAGTCAACCCGACCCAACTGGATATCAAGTTGAGCTGGGTTTCCGAGTTTTTAAACTATGATCTAAACCACCCATGAATTGGGCCCACCATGTTAAGAATCGTATTGATCATATGATTATAACGTTGAACAAATGGCTAGGGAAATGGATGGCTCTTATTAACTACACAAGGTCAGATAATTTTCCATCATTGAAATCCCACCTTTAATTCTCCATTTTTTAAAAAATTAATTGACAAGATGATACCAACCACCAATAAATTGCTTAAAAAATAGATGGTCCATATTCATTATCATGGTAAAGGCTTAAAAATTGGATGAACCCCAAATTATTTATAGCTTAAAAGGGTTTCTGGTATATATATAAGGTGCATTCACCTTTGATTGCCTGCACACTTTTCACGTGACACGAATGGTAAACCGAGAGGCAGGACTGTATTTTAATTACTGCACTTTTGTTTTGGTGATCAATTAAACTTTCAATTTTGTTAATATTCCTGACTTTCATTGATTTGCTAATTTTCTTCACAATAAAGAAAAAAAAAAAAGAGTCATTTTTGGCCACTTACAAGATGTTGTTTTCTTAATCTCATTCACTGTAGAAGTTGTTTTTGTTTCTACATCTATTTCTTCTACACTTTAATTACCTTTTAAATGAAAGAAGCAAAAGAAAGTGGGATCAATAAACTGGAAGAGGGGTAGCAAAAATATTGAAGTAAAATTGTCATTCATAGAAAGGGGCAACAACAAAAATGAGAGAGGGGGTAGCAAAAATGATGTAAAATTGTCATTCATAGTCAAATACAGTGAAAATCTGAATGGTCCACCCAACAAGCACATGAAAGTCCTACCAACTTTTTTTTAGAACTCATCATATGTGATAAGTCTCGAAAATCTAAACAGTCCACGTGAAGTAGAACCTCATGAAACCCCCAAGTACCAATTTTTACTTTCAACCAAAACTTTAGTAGGCCATGAAAAATGAAAACAATTTCTTCCCTTGATTTGCATTTCTCTTTGCTATGGCCTATCAGAATCTTAGATCAGGGTGAAAATTCATTCACTAAGGTTTCATGGGATTCCGCATCTTATGGACCGTTCGGATTAGACGCCCATGACACGTGTGTGCGTAGGTGAGCATGCCTATATATATATATATATTATATATATATATATATATATATATATATATATATATATATTGTTAGTTTGTTAGTACATTTTACTATTAGTAGATATTTGATGTAATTTATACTCACTGCACTTTCTTTTGTTGATTGATGTCTTAAATCTGTAATTCAACATGTCTGTCAATAACGATTCAAAGACGTAAAAATTCTGAATTTATCATGTTGGCTATTGGAAACTTTATGTGTCATATTCGATGTCATCAAAGGTTGTTTGATGACATCAAAGGTCTATTCAATGACATCGGTAAAATTTGAAAAATTTATGATTTATCACTGAAACGTTTTGGTGTTTAATTCGATGGCATCAAAGGTTGTTCAATACCATCAAAGTCCCATCATTGCGCAAAGTTATGTAGATTTGCATATACGTAGATTTGATTCTGAAAGCTTATATATATATATATAGGTGTATTTGGGATTATGATGTATCTTAGGGTTTTTTAATTCATGCACGGGATATTCAAGGCATTGTGAGAGAAGATTCTAGACTTGTTCGAATCGAGTATATTCTGTATCTCTTGTAATTTTTTATTTCATAGTGATATTTGTTGTTATTTTTTTCGAAAAGATTTTTCCATGTTAAATTCGTAGTATTTGTGATTGGGTTTGTTTAAGAATATACTTTGCTTGATTCATTTGTGCGCTTCTATCCTCCTGATATCTTTTATTCTTCTTACTCATGCCTTAGTGCCCACTCATTTTCAACAAGAGGTTTGTGAGCTCGAGTACCCATCATAGTAAAATCCTACTATGATGTGAGTGCTCGTAAAAAAACTCACCAACATCTTAAAGTGGAACACAAGCAAATATAACATGAAAAGGCCCGGGTGGCATGTTGATGTAATTGAGAGATAAAATGGCGAATGTAAGGAGGTTGGAGAAACACCCTGATCCATAACTCAAGTGGTCGACTAAGTGAAAGATATCTATCTCATTTCCTTGCTAAGGTCTTGGTATCAATTCCGTACTTGGGGGTGTACTAAAAAATTAACAAAATTTTTTCTTTTTTTAAAAAGGCTGGAGAAGTGGAACAAGTTGAGCATCTTTGATGCAATTGGGGTGCTTATGTAGGCATTGGAGGTTGACATCACTGCCACTGACTGAAAATGGATGGTATGGCTTTTTGCCATGTAAGCAGCCTGTAATTGATCAAATCCGTTGGTGGAGATTGTTATCACTGCCGGTGGATAATTGGCGAGAGTGGATGCGTAATTTAATGAATTTAATTTAATTCAATTTATGCCACGTGTATCTTTTTGAACTGCGAGCATGGAGCGTCACAAGAGTATCAAATAACTCCACTGTCACGACTGGACGCGGTATGGGTGGGTACTCTACACGCCTGTCCTAAGCTCAGAACAATCGGGGGCTTTGAAGGGGGACGCGGATTTGCTGACACATCAGCTATATAGCCGCTGCGGGTACGTACTGTGAGAAGACGAGCGCTGACACTTCTCCAACTCTGAGTTGTACGACCAGTTCAAAGGAAAAGCGGATTGGCTGGTGTACCTTACACCAACTGTATAGCTGTTGTATCTACGTCAGCAAGATCTTTTAATCCCATCAGAAGGTATCTGTTATAGCTAAACGGTTCATCCATTTCACGATCTTGACTTAAGGCTTGAGATAAAAAATAAGATATATCGAACTATTAAGTGGACCGCTTGAGATAAAAAATAAGATGTATCGGACTATTAAGTGGACCTCACTAGCAGTCAGGGATTGAATGTCTACCATTGAAACCTTTTATGGGTCATAGAAGTTTTGGATCAATATGAATTTTTTTTCCATATAAGTCTTTATAACCTTACTAATAGATTGGATGGAAAATAAACATCATGTGGGCCCTACGAATTGTTTAACTTCATACAGGTCTTTATGACCTTATGAACAGATTGGATGGAAAATAAACGTTATGTGGACCCTACGAGTTACAGATTGGATGGAAAATAAATGTTATGTGGCCCCTATGAATTGTTTAATGGTTAAAATCATTAGCTCCATTGCTATGGGTGATGTGGTCCAGATGATATTTGGATATGATTTATTTTTTGGATAATACTCTAAAATTATCTCTAAAATTACATGAATGGTGTAGATATAATAAATACATCACTGTAGGGCCATGTAACTTTGATCTCCTTTGAATGGTACGTAGAACTCGGAGCTTGAGGAGCATTAGTGCTCATTTTCAAGTGTGAGTGCTCATCTTGGCACGACACGTACCTACAGCAGCTATATAGCTGGTGTGTGGTACATGAAGCAGATTGGCTGGCGTACCTTATATTAGTTGTATTGACGTCATTAAGTTTTGTGGGTATAATAATAAGCTACGTGTTATATTCAAATTGTCCATCCATTTGGTGAGCTTGTCTTAAAGCTTGAGACGAAAAATAAGACGGAGCTAACCATCAAGTGGACCACACTGAAAAAAGTAGTGGGGGATTGAATGCCTACCATTGAAACTCTTTTTTAGGGTCATAGAAGTTATATGGCCTCACAGTGATGTATTTATCCATCCAAATCTTCTGTGTACCCCCAAAAAGTTTTCGCCATGCACCCCAAAAAGTTTTCAATGGTAGACGTTCAATCTCCCACTGCTTTTTTCATTGCGGTCCACTTGATTTTTATAAGTGTCTTATTTTTTGGCTCAAGCCTTACAACAAGCTCCCCAAACATATGAACGGTTTTGATACAAGGCATACCTCATAATGGGACCCATGGAACTTGCTGACGTCAATAGCTGGTGTGTGGTACACCAGCTAATCCGCTTCCGTGAAGGGACCCCGTGATGAATCAATTTTTATCCCCTTTATATATTATCCATTTTCCATTGAAACCTTCCTAAGGCTTAGCTATGATGTAACGTTTAGTTGCCATTCAACGTGTTCTAAAAGTTATATAGACTTAACAAATGGAATAGAAAAAAAAAACAAATATCAACTTGATCCAAATTTAGGTAGCCCACCGGGACTTCCAAGGGGCAGTAGTCGTTCTGGACCTGTTTGGTCCGTGGAATTGAATGATATTGAATTGTATTAAATGTGATTAACATCATTATTGTACAATCATTGCACATTGATTGCATGTCTAGAAATATCCATCCAATCAAATGTTTGGGATAGTATTTCTGCTTGGATAAAATACCGGATTAAGCAAAATCATGTTTGGTAGGCCATGGAATTGCAATCAACTGATCAAATTCTCAAAATGAATGTCATTCACTTGTACTTTTGAATATCGTTCACCTGTACACATGTATACTAAATTTAAAATGAATGTCATTCACTTGTACACATATATAACCTTGTACATGGATGGATGCATTAATGTAAGGCCCACATGTGTAGTGAATTTCAAATTCCACATAAATTCAGCATGAAAATTCAAATTTTAGCATGACCTAAATTTACATCCCACCTAATCCCAACCAAATTCTGGCATGAATTAGATTTACGTGGATTTTCCAAATTCAGTGTAAATGTCATGTAAATAGTCGATTATTACAATTTCACCTATTTGAGAATATGAGGATATTTTTTATTCGAAAAACGGTCCAAAAAAATTGGAATAAATTTGTGAGCCCCACCATCATGTATACGACATATCTGCGTCATCCATCCATTTCACCGGAACATTTTGAAGCACGAGCCGAAAAATGAGGCAAATCTAACATTCAAGTGGCTCACACCAAAGTAAACAATGGCCCCAAGAAGTTTTTAACGGTGAGTGTTCCATTACATTTTTATTGTGGTGTGGTCCACTTAAACTCTAAATTTACCTCATTTTTTTTGGCTCATGCCCCAAATTCAGTTGGCATGATGAATGGACGGTATGAATAATCCACATACATCGCAGTAAGCCCCGCATATATTTCCGGGCATCCTCTATTTTAGCCTTAAAAAAAGTAAGAGCCAAATCAATCATACGGTGCCATAATTATCAAGGGAAATAATTATTGCCCATTTCTTATGTATTTACCTTTACTCTAAGGGCGAGTTTGGCTCATAGTATTAGATAGGTTTAGGTGGGATGGGATTGCATTTGGTTTGTGCCAATTCCACTCAATGTTTGGGAAGATTGGAAAAGCTTGCCAATTCCACTCAATGTTTGGGAAGACTAGAAAAGCTTGGAATTAGATTAGATGGAATTGCATTGGTCCCATGCTAATTCCACATGCTAATTCCACTAAATGTTAGCAAGTTGTGTAGGTCCCACCATGATGTGTGGGCTTATCCACACCGTCCACCCATTTTTCGAGATAATTTTAGAGCATGGGCTAAAAAAATCAAGTAGATCTAAAGCTCAAGTGGACTCCACTATAGAAAGTGGCATGGATTAAATACCTACCATTGAAAACTTCTTCGAGGCCACATATAAGTTTTGAATCCTAAAAATGAGGTTACAAAATAGATGAATGGTTTAGATATAACATGTATTATTCTCAATAGTTTCAAATGATTGTGGATATATCCTTCAATATACTATCGTATTACAAACATAACATGAAATTAAGTTTTATCCCATGGTAACAACGAACAATACCTGCCATATGTAATAATTACATTTTTAAAAATCCTATCCCACCTAATCTTTCTCAACCATAATTATTACATATGTCAGGGATTGTCCTTGTTACCGTGGGATGAGCTTAATTCCATGTTATGTTTGTAATACGGTGGTACATTGAATAGATATGCCTATTCAAACCGTTCATTTGTTTTGTAACCACATTTTATAGCATGGGCCTAAAAATGAGGCAAATTTAAAACTTATGTGGCCCCAAAGAAGTTTTCAACAGCAGGTATTCAATCCCTAATGCTTTCTATGATGGGGTCCACTTGAGCTTTAGAACTACTTGATTTTTTGGCCCATGCTCTAAAATGATCTCAAAAATATGGGTGGACGGTGTGGATATAGCCCACACATCATGGTGGGACCTACACAACTTACTAACATTGAGTGGAATTGGCACGAGACCCAATGCAATTCCATCTAATCTAATTCCAAGCTTTTCCATTCTTCCCAAACATAGAGTGGAATTGGCACTGACCAAATGCAATTCTATCTCACCTAAATCCCATCTAACACCATGCGCCAAACGCCCCTTGAAAAATCAAACATGCCCCAATTCCACTCAATGTTTGGGAAGACTTGAAAAGCTTGGAATTAGATTAGATGGAATTGCATTGGTCCCATGCTAATTCCACTCAATGTTAGCAAGTTGTGTAGGTCCCACCATGATGTGTGGGCTTTTATCTACACCGTCCACCCATTTTTCGAGATAATTTTAGAGCATGGGCTAAAAAATCAAGTAGATCTAAAGCTCAAGTGAACTCCACTATAGAAAGCGACATGGATTAAATACCTACCATTGAAAACCTCTTCGAGGCCACATATAAGTTTTGAATCTACCTCATTTTTAGGCCCATGCCATAAAATGAGGTTACAAAATAGATAAATGGTTTAGATATAACACGTATTATTCTCAATAGTTTCAAATGATTGTGGGTATATCCTTCAATATACTATCGTATTACAAACATAATATGAAATTAAGCTTATCTCATGATAACAGGGAACAATACCTGCCATATGTAATAATTACAATTTTTAAAATCCCATCCCACCTAATCCTTCTCAACCATAATTATTACATATGTCAGGGATTGTCCTTGTTATCGTAGGATGAGCTTAATTCTATGTTATGTTTGTAATACGGTGGTACATTGAATAGATATGCCCACTATCATTTGAAACTAAAAATAACACGTATTATATTCAAACCGTTCATTTGTTTTGTAACCACGTTTTATGACATGGGCCTAAAAATAAGGCAAATTTAAAACTTATGTGGCCGTAAAGAAATTTTCAACAGTAGGTATTCAATCCTTGGTGCTTTCTATGGTGGGGTCCACTTGAGCTTTAGATCTACTTGATTTTTTGGCCCATGCTCTAAAATGATCTCAAAAAAATGGGTGGACGGTGTGAATATAGCCCACACGACTTGCTAACATTAAGTGGAATTGACACGGACCCAATGCAATTCCATCTAATCTAATTCCAAGCTTTTCCATTCTTCCCAAACATAGAGTGGAATTGGTACCGACCAAATGCAATTCCATCCAACCTAAATCCCATCTATTACCATACGCCAAACACCCCTTGAAAAATCAAACATGCCCCAAACAATGGAAGGAATGGCACAAGAACAAATACAATTCTATCCATCAAATACAATTCTATCCATCCTAATCCCATCTAATGCCAAACGCCCCCTTAGGGCCTGTTTGGCCGGGTGGATTAAGAGGGATGGGATGGTAAAATCCTGAGATATGCCAATCGAGCCAAACAAACCCAATAAGCTTGTCCCGAAATATAGCAAACCCATGGATTTTAAACCAATCCACTAACATCACCATCATTACCCTTAAAATCCATCCCATCCCTCCTAATTTTGTTCAACTGTGCTTAGGGCGTGTTTAGTTAAGATGGATTGGAAGGTAAAATCCTAGGATATGTAGAGCATGCTAGACAAACTCAATGAACTTGTCCCGGGATATAGCAATCCCATGGATCTTAAACCAATCCACTGACACCACCATCATTACCTTAAAATCCATCCCAACCCTTCCAATCCCATAGAATCCATCCAGCCAAACAAGCCCTTGGGGGGTGTATGGAGCATGGGATTAGACGGATTTAAGTGGGATGGAATTATCAAATGTAATGATTATACTGTGTCAGGGATCGTGTCTAATCCCATGGTCGAGAGGCCATCCCACTTCATGTTTGGTAAACAGATTAGCTGCTCATCTTGCCACACTACCGGTTGGTGCTCTGTGGGCCCCACCATGATGTATGCCATTCACCCATTCTTCTATGTCATTTTATGGTAGGAGCTCAAAAATGAGTTTGATCCAAATCTCAAGTGGACCGCACAGTTGGCCCTAGGAGGTTTTTAATGGTGTAATTCAATCACTACTGATTTCCCATGATGTAGTCCACCTGAGATTTATATCTACCTCACTTTTGGGATCTGACCCTAAAATTATATTTCAAAATGGATGAACAGCATGGATAAAACACGTACATCACTATGCAGACATAGCACCAACCACTAGCCACACATCATCATCATTCACTGAATTCAGATTCTAAGCCGAAAAACTTATTTGTTGCATTGTGATTGCATCGCATCATCACCAACTCACCACCGGTGATGGTTTGGCTAAAATAAGAAATCAAAAAGTAGGAAAAATCTTTTTTGTGACAAGTGAGAGGATAAGGATTCCCGCACAATCTGACCACCGTATCCCCGCTCAAAGTTTATTTTGAAATGACAAGACATAGCACGTTCCTACACAAGCCTTTGCGTTTTTTAAAAGGAAAGACCCACGTAGTCCTACCTACCTAACCCTTGGATACTTAACCAAAAAGAACACGAATTCCTATGTCTGATAATATGGGAAAACAGAAAGGATTTTTAAAACGGGCCAAATTCACATCCAATTACAAGTAAGAGAGTGTCCCACTTGAAAGCGAAGATTCTCCACCATTGATGAATTGCTCCTACCAATATCTATGCCGGCCACCACTAAAACAGATATTTATATTTTTCACATTAATTTCTTTTGGGTGCATGGTCCACCCACAATGGGACCCATCAGCACTAACGGTTAGATTAGTGAACCATGGACCGTAACTGTATGATCAAGAGGGAAACTTAAAGACTGTCCATCAGTCAATCCGGACCGTCCAATTGGTCCTCATAATTTCATGGCTACAATTATGTTATCACAGGATCTGCATGATCAGATCAACCTGTAACATGAACTTTGCTTACAACTATGGATGGAATGGTTAGGATGGGACTTGGAAAAGCACAAAGAACTAGCAGACTTTGCATGGGAGCATGCCTGTAGCGCGATCCAACCGTCCATCAGGTTCAACAGCCCTTGTTTGGCCTTCGTCCAGAAAATCAAAGTGACCAACAATCAGGAGGGCCACCTCATAAAGAATCATACCTAAAACATCTGAATTCACGTGTTATGGCATAGTAATTATTTTTCGGCTATGCTTTCATCCTCATGAGAGGAGCTAGATAAATGGATGGGATGAAATATAAACAACCACGTGGGGCCTACGCAAAACTAACGGCATTGCATAAAAAACCGTTCTGGTGTGGCCTATATGTTTTGATCGTCATGATTTCTGACGGTTCAGGTGTGAACGCAGACCTAATGAACGGCTTCGATATCATGAAAGTTACTCCCCACGTTTTTCAGGCCACTGGTGGGATGTTTCGGATGAATGCTACCCAAAAAGTAAAACGTATCAAATGGTTGACAGTACCTATTTTTAAGCAAATGATCCTGACCGTCCATCTATTAAACTGTTGATCAGATGGTTAGAATGGTCTATTGGTGAGAAGTATAACTATGAAATGCAAGTTGGACCTAGTGGACGGTCCAAAATCCTTTATTTCGTTACGTAATCTCATCTGAATTTATCACAAGACTATTTTTATACAGACGGTATGTATTTGCATCCGAAACATACTCATACAAACAATACAATGTGATACTACATTTTTACCATATCCCGATACAGATGTATGCATGTCGGTCCAACCATCTGCGCTCTGCAACACAACAATAATAAATTAGAACAAAAAAATAAAAAACACAACGAACGGTTCAAGATGGAGATTGGTATTTTATTTTTAAAAAATTACAAAACTTTAATAAAAATGAATTTTGCTTCAGATATTAACAAAAAAAGGGGAAAAAAAAAAAAAAAGAAGAAGAATATGATACATTTGCAAAGTATCAAATAATACATTGATGAGTAGGGAAGTTTGTACAGCACCTTTGCATTCTAGCTAAAAACAGAACTCATCGTCCATGATCCAAACCGTTCATATAATGCATCTCACCCTGGACATCCTTCTGTACAAAAAACCGACCACATCGGAGGATCCCAACCATCCATCATACAACTAATCTTTGAAAGAGCCGTATCCAACGATCTGTTGGTACTGCGTGATGGCTAAGATCGTCTCAATCTGTGATGTGTTGTACAAGGTCATCCAAAGTGGGACCCAGCGGTTTAGATCACTGAAACATGTGGCTTAGTTGCACAAGACGCATGCTTGAAACACTAAAAAGAAAGAAAAGGAAAAAACAGAAAACTAAATAAAAATACATATAAAGAAAAACCAATACTGACCAATTTCTCCATTAAAAGTAAATCGAAAAATAGAAAAAAAAAATCCAAACAGATGGAAGAAATTATAGAAAAACAGTGCAAGAAGAGATAGTGATGTAGAGCTCCCTTCAATCCAAACAAAGATCCCAAAAGAATGACTAAAAGCTCCTGAATCATGCAAACCACAACCCTATCTCAATACAATCAAACTTGCAATAGGGAAGTGGAATCCATGGCCCAGCAGCTCAATCCATCCATTGATACCCTCTTTTGGACTTTAGAGGAGCTCTACCACAAAACCCTAATATCACCCAAAAATACAACACCCACGTAGGAAAACCACTCATGTAACCCTAATACCACTTACCATATCCTAAAACCATCCCAAAACCCAATCCCAATGGAAACCAAACTAGTAACTAAAACCTTAAAAACCCTAAAACCACTTCACCCAACAACACCCAAAACCGTAAAACCAATTCACCCAACAAAACCCAAAACCCTAAAAGCAGCTAAAACCCTTCAAACCACAAGAAAAAAAAAAAAAATAGAAACAAAAAAGCCACAACTAAAAGAGACTCTTCAAACCACAAAACTCTACGAACTCCAAAAACCTATCATAGATTGGGTTTTGTGGATCATATTTAATAAGAGAATGGAGGGTAAAATTGTCATTTAAATTGCGAGTTTAGAAAGATTTTCCTATTTTCTTAGTTTCGTACCGTTTAAAAATTGGTGTTAAATCTTCAAAAAGGGAATCCAGACCGTCCAAGTCCATGATCTCTACAGAATAATCTTGAAAGTGTACTCAAAATATAATATAAGCGATCTGTTTTTCGCTTACTAATTTGGACCACGCAATGTTATGGCTTTGACCAGAAATCTGATAACCATTGATTGTGTGGTTAGGATATGTTTGATCAGTATTATTTCATATATATACTATATCCACGATAAGACCCACAGTTTGGATGGTCTGGATACATTGTATCACTGCCAGATACGAAGAGCCTAAGTGACTACCATTTGTAAATTGTGAAGAACTCATATAATAAGGAATTGAGTCTGAAAGATCAATGGAGCGTCGACTGCACGTTTGGTACATCTCTCTTAAACTCGAGCGAGTACAATATTTTCGGTAATCTTCTCCTTGTACGGTAGAAGAATATAACAATAAAGAGATCTGATCCGTTGATCAGTCCTCTACGGTCTGAAAATATAAAAATCGAGTAATTCTCTCATTTAAGTGGGACCCATCTAAATGCAGATGTAGAATGGACTGTTAGAATGAATTATATTTATATTTGAGTTAGAAATGTTACTAACTGAGCCTTAAATTTTTATCACTACTATTATCAAGATAGACTGATGAATGGTTAGGATATTAAGTACGTGTGAGATTTTATCACATGTGGAGCACGAGCGAGTACGATTTATATATCCTGTACCTCTTTATAACGAATGAAATGTGTCGGGTCTTGTAAGATTCCTTGAACCCTTATCACATTACACAGTCCGTTCCTCTCATCAGATGAGATCTCGCGAGATGATACGTGATAAATTACATTGCATCTAGTTCTAATAGGGGAGCTGTGATACACTATCATGTACAATGCATCTAGTTCTTATTTGAGGAGTTATTTGCTACTCTGTCTGCTATGACGCTTGATACGCAGGCACTTAAAATTTGTACACATGGCCTACATTAACTCAATGTAAACTTGCTAAATTGTAGAATCCTCTCCCTCTCTCTCTCTCTCTCTCTCTCTCTCTCTCTCATAGCCAAATCAGATTGGTTGCATAATCCTAACCTCTGATTTGTGGACCCTTGGATATTTTTCATTTTTCACCGTCCAAAAATGTATCCCGATCTGATAGTAGGGTAACCAAATAAGCACACTTCTTCTTTCATGATACATCTCTCGGATTCATAATTTGGACGGTTTAATTTGAGTTACTTATTTGACACGTGTGGAATTTCTAAGTGGCTGTGTATCATTTGTCACACTATGGAGTATCAAAGTTCTGTTCTTTTTTGTTTGTACCAGTGGTTTCATTGATTTAGTGGTCCAGATCGTCCATCTGATGAGACTCATTCATACTAATTAGGTATTCCTCTTTACCGGTTCACAACAGAAGATGAAAAATGGAGCAATCCAAGTGAATTTTCAGGCACTATTCCAGTCAAGGTGCCCCCATCAACCCAATGGTATGGGTAGGTGAATGTTGAGCCACTAATGCAAATGAAAAACTCGTGGAAATGATGAAAATACTCATGTGGAGCATAACATGACTCCTCCATGGGCCTCTCAACATGCTGGGCTTGGACCTAAGATCAATACAAGCCCGGCCCAAATAGTAGGACTTAAACCTAAGTCCGGCCTGAATAGTAGGACTTAAGCCTAAGCCCGGGCAGGTCTGTGATGGGCGAAAATGGACAAGCTCGAGCCGCATTTATAAGTTAATAACCGGCTAAGTTTGAGCGCAACCCTAGCCTAGGTTCAAACTTGTTTACCAGGTTTGGAATTGAAATGTTATCCAAAAAAGTACTAATGGCTAGTAATTTTTATTAATAAGTTATCTAATTTAGGAGAATTATTAATAGATTGTCTAATTTACGAGAATGTTAATTATTATTAATAGCCATCTAATTATTAAGGAGAATATTAATTGTTATTAATGAAAAATCTAATCAAGATAGTCATTAAATATGTTAAAAAATACATTAAAAAACAAGTGAAACTTTTGAATATGCCTACCGAGCAAAGTTAAATTCAGGCCAAGCTGGCAAGCCTTTATGCACAATCCAAGCCTAACCTGATTGATAAATGGGCTTAATTTTAGGCCTGGGCTTAGCCGTTGAGCCACGTATGCCAACCCAAGTCAAGCTTGAAGTGGATCAAGCCCGAGAGTTAAACGAGTCAGCCTAGCCCATTGACAACCCTATCCCTCTATGTTGCTCTCTCTTTAGGGTTCGGCATTATATAACACGAAAACTTTGATACTCTGGTAGAGTGTGGTGGTTGTTACGAATTCACTTAGGAGTTGTATGTGTGGAGTACATGTACATCAAACTAAACCATTAAAATTGTGGACCATACTTTAAGGGGGTCAAATATTAAAATTTACCCTAAAGTGATGTCGAACAAGCAATTTGATGCTCATCCCATCACCAGTTAAAAGGAAAAAAAAAAAAAAAAAACCGCCCAAGTGCAACAAAGAAATTCCATTCATCTGCAGAGAATCCCACCATGCGGATGGTTTGATTCAAGTAAAATTACACCTTATGTATTGTTTAACATGAGTGAGATAGTTTGATAATGATAATTGTCCATGTTGTACGAGTGCTGCTATGTAAGGGACACAATAAGAAACTCAAGGTGAACGGTTGTTTCTAATAATCACTGAGTAAATGAATATACACCATTGAAAGGATCATTTTTAATGGCTCATATTTAATTGCGAAAATCAAAATTTGATATCATTTATGAAGCTCAATGGTTGCACTATAACTCGCGAGTAGATGTTGTTTACACTTGTTTTTGGTGTATCCACTTGACCAATGAGATGCTGCCACATGTCGACACTACACGCTTAGTGATGGACAAAATCCTACTTGCATACCAATGATATCTTTTACCCCTCCTCATTCGGTGGTACACCACCTGGCAAAAGCAAAATGAAACAGAGTCACAAGAATGCCTGCAAATAATACACCACAATGAATGACACATAACCCAAATACGTGTGACATGTGTAACTGAAGTAGCATGCTTGTCAAGGCTATAAAAGACCCACCGAGACAGGAATCTTATCACAAATCCGAATATGCTTGGCAAGGCTGTCTTACATAGTTATTTCAAAATGAGAGATCTTCTCAGAGAGAATCAGTACTCTTATAGTGACTACGAAGGTTTGAAATCATGAATCATTATTAGAGCGGATGGGAACTAATGGATCAGTAATCAATCTGGGTCTAGTAAAACTAGTTTCGTAAGATCAACGGATCTCCATGGCCACACTGATAGGAGATCTGAAAATGACTTCTAATCTCTTAAGACATTTTTTTGTCATGTTAGGATGATAAGAGAACAATTGAGCATTATGATTGCCAAGGATCTTGGACAAGAAAGGAAACCTAGTAAGAGTTTTACTCCCCCCTTTTAAAACTATAAAATCAGCAATCGACAAAGAGCTAAGGCCCATGCCAAACACAATCAATCTACACAGCGCAACACTACTTTTATCTTATTTTTTTGTTCATCTACTTTTGTCTAACCACGCTGTAGAATGTCCAAGGTTTAGGTTAGCTTAGATCGTACTGTCTACCACCATCGCTGTAGTACGCATAAGAGTAGTATAAATATCCACGACCTATCATCGTTAGATCCTTAATCAATCGAGTCTTTACTTAAAAGATCAAACCTTAGTTACATCTTGTCGACTAGTTTGTCTCGCTTGTTTCTCCACACAGGCAATCGCAAGTATATATTTATCTTTTATTTATTTATTTACTTATTTTATTTATTTGCCAATTGTATTGAGCTTTCAAATACATATCAATAAAATTAACATCTCTTAGCCTTTAGATTTAAATCGTTGGTCCATATTTGTTCTATTGAGAAATACAAATCCTGCCATCACTGGTGAAAGAAAGTCCTTAAGCATAAGACAAAAAGAATTCATTCAAAATGACTAACCCCTACCATTCTACAAATCGCTCGATCGTTGTAACTGTTAGTGGTTGATAGGGCAGGCAATCTGCTGAATTCGGTCTTCATCAGTTTATCTCAATGCGGGAGGCACCATTGTTCAATCAAATTTGAGTCGAGTATGACACTAGCACACCTCCACTATCATAATCACACACGTTAACTAAATACAGGCCCTCGTTAACATGTGTGGCCCCGCATTTGATTGAATTGCATAAATATATTTCATAAAATTATGGATGATTCAATTAACAAATCTTTCAACATGTGGGCCTTAGAGGAAACACATTCCAGGCAATCGTACTAGCGAGAGCATACTATATTTTGGTTAAATATTGTAAGATTGAGCTTGTTAAACATCTCTCTAACTATAAAATTCTAATTACCCATTATTTTGTCGAAAGAACGAGAATTCTTGATGCATATCTTCTTACATTTTCACTAACCCTTACTACATGTATAACAGAATATATATACTTATACATTACATATACATGATATTTCCAACAAATTACTGGCATATTTGAATTCCACTATCTTATCTCAATGCTCTTATAAGTTGAAGTTGAATAATTACAATCAGTTGATCAATGAGAGAATCATGTTGAATTTGAGCATATATCTTATTAAAAATATTTGAAATTAATGTTCTATGATAAGATGAGGAAAAAATGATTTCACTTGCCAAATATTTGTTATGAATAAAATGTAATAGATTTCAATATGCTTTGTCTACTATAAAATATTGAATTGAAAGTAATATAATGAACGATTATTCTATCTTTAATGGTCTCCAAAGGCTGTAATAAGGGGATGAATATCAGCAGTGCATCAGTGGCCAACTAAATGCATTGCTCTTAAACTCCCACAAAATCCAGCTTATCTCTCACAAACTTGCAACAACTCTTTAAACTATCTCAATGGTAATTAATCGCCTATATCCAGCTGCCACCACATTATATTGTTATTTCTACTCTTATCCAAACAAGTGTAATCGGTGGTTCTTTTGCTTCAAATTCAAGGGACATGCATTGTAAAATGTAATCATTATATATTTACATTACAATATGGTAGTAATTTGCAATACAAACACATCCTAACATATGTGCTTATGTATGGATTTGCATAACACTAGACTAATTGAAACAATTATTCTAACATAGAAATATGAGACATAATTTTTCATAAACCTTTGATTCATCGAAGGCCCCTAATGTAAGGTGCTCAACATGTATTAAACATCTAAGCAGACAATACGGTTATAAGAAATTTGGGTCATCCATAAGGTGATGGGCATTACCAAGCAGGGCATTATGCTAATCAATTGAGCCACACATGTTCATTCAATTTCAACTATTGAACCTTCTTTTATAGTCACATATGATACACTGTAACTTGTTTATTTTATTGGGAATAACATGAATGTATAAAAAAGGACAAATTTTGTTAAAAATTCATAAAGATATTAACAAATATTAGACACCTTAACAAAAATGGTATTAGAATATATTACTAAATTAGGATTTTTTTTTTTTTTTTTTTTTGTTAGACTGTTTATATGTTTAGATTTGTACACATCTCTAATAGATCTCTCATGTTCTATATATGCATATTACTCTTAGGGCCCGTTTGGACGGGTGGATTGGAAGGGATTGAATGGTATTAGGGTGGATGGCATGGATTTCAAGGCAATGATGGTGTTGTCAGTGGATTGTCTTAAGATCCATGGGATTGCTATATCCCGGGATTGCTATATGGAGTCTGTTTGGCACGCCCCGCCAATCCCGGGATTAAACCTTCCCATCCCATTCCAATCCCTTGATCCAAACACGTCCCAAGCAAATTTGAATGGGTTAGGGTGGATTGGATGGGATTTAAAGGTTATGATGGTGTTGTCAGTGGATTGTCTTAAGATCTATGGGATTGCTATATCCTGGGATAAGATCACCCAGTTTGTTTGGCACGCCCGGCCAATCCAAGGATTTAACTTCCAATACCATCCAATCCCTTCCAATCCGCCTGGCCAAACGGGCCCTTAGGGCCGTTTGTGCTTGTAAAATCCTTAAGTTGTAAAAGAATTCTAGGTAATTAGATTGCAGTGGCTATTTGGATACTGCATTTGCTTGTAAAGACTTTATAGTGTAAAGGTTTTATAACTTTTGGTTGTAATCGAAATATATGACAAAATTACAAGTAAACTCTTTACAACTAAAAGGATCATTATATATAATAGAATATAATGGTTGATACACACTCATGATGTGTGGGCCCCACCATCATGTGTACAGTACATCCAAATTTTATCTATCAAGTGCTTCCCTTGATGCTCCCCTATGGTATAAAAATTCAATTTGGTTGATTACAAAATAGACTACATGAGAGAAATGTGTGACGTGTACTATTAAAAACTTTCAGATTGCATATAGAGCTCACTATAATGGGTGGAAGACATCCAATCATTCTAACACATGCATGCTTTGATGTTTTTCAAGGACTTAAAAAAGATTAGACCAATTTTATGTGATTTACCGATTTTAATGGGATTTATTTTATCAAGCTTTAATATGTGAATACTTCACATATTGTAAACACTTTACAAGTTAGCCAATGTAGGCAGCCCACCTACATCACAAGACTCTTGAAGCCAAACGTGATAAAACTGTACCCAGAATGCCTAATTGTTGTCAAACACCTGGTCGTATCTAGAGGTAGAATCGCAGAGTCGTTCTAACCTAAATTACCAAACTTAATCTAGAGATTTCTAACTCCTCATCCCTTAATTAGAGCCATTGATCAACACTTTCCAAAATTCATTGTACCAACTATATTTTGATACAACTACACTTATCCACTGAAGAGAACTTTGAAAGTCAGGTAGAAAGAAAACATTTAGGCACAACCCTATTTCAAAAAATAGTGAATGGTTCGTATCACTGAATCTATGACCTAGTAGCTCAAAATTGACCATGGAAAAGCCAAGAAAAAATGGAAAAATGTTGCCGCTAGAACCAAAGCAAAGAATAGCATGTTGTCGACCCATTATGAGCCAACAGAATGGGCCGACAGCTACATGACATACTCTCCCTCAACCACAGATCACAATCTCTCTCTCTCTCTCTCTCTCTCTCTCTCTCTCTCTCTCTCTCTCTCTCTCTTCAGATCTTGCATGACCGAATTTTGATAAGTGTCCACTGTCGGCTCACTAGGAGCCGACAATTTGGTTTTATAAATTTGACCCTTGGCACTCAATTCATGAGTAGTGAAAAATCCTTAGGAACCAAGGATAGGAAAATACAAGTTTATAAAGGAGATTTTCTGCCATCTAGGAGATCCAAAAAGCTGTCACATCCCTACTTAGATTTTGCTCAACACATTGAAGGTCAGTTATAGGAAGTCAACTTGCTAGAGAGAGTCAATCAATCAAGAGTAGGATCTGAATTAGGGACATTCAATCATCCCTTTTGACAAGAAAGTGTGTCTGATCTCTTTCATTCTTTCTCACATCTCAATCAAGCTCAGAACACAGTGTATTCCACACATTCTAGCATATATATCTATCATTCTTTGCATCTTAGTTACCTTTATTTTATTTATCTATCTATCTATTCTACTTTCTTGTGCAGATCACTTAATTTCATGAAGCAATGTTAGAAACTATTCAGTTTTTGCTTGCCTATTCTTCCATAAAATTATGTGAAGCATGGATAGATGTATAATATTATTGTGACTTAAAATTCCTTCGAAAGTCTCGTATTTTTTAAAGTAGAGACAATAGGAAACGTGGGTAGAAGAGGGTGCCTAACTCATTCCTTTTTCTGTAACCGGATCCTTACTCATACATCTATATTAATAGGCCAATCCCTTGAGGGCCCGTTTGGCCGGGTGGATTGGAAGGGATTGAATGGTATTACGTGGATGGCGTGGATTTCTAGGTAATGATGGTGTTGTCAGCGGATTGTCTTGAGATCCATGGGATTGATATATCCCTGGATTCATACATCCAGTCCGTTTGGCACGCCCGGCCAATCTGGTGATTAACGCTTCCGATCCCTTCCAATCTCACGAACCAAACATGTCGCAGGCTAATTTGAACGGATTAGGATGGATTGGATGGGTTTTAAAGGTAATGATGGTGTTGTCAGTGGATTGTCTGAAGATCCATCGGATTTGGATCAGTGGCGTGCCATTCTCGGGATTTATCGTGCAATACCTTCCACTACCATCTAATCCCTTCCAATCCAACTGGCCAAACGGGCCCTGAGTGTTTTTTGAATTCAAGGGATCCTCCAATCTCCCGACCCCAGGTAAGTGACACATAGAAGTTCTTTTGAAAATAAAAGTATTTATAACTTAAAACTTTAGGGCATCCAAACAACCCTTCGAAGAAATAAATGTCACAATTTTACAGTATAATTTTTAATTTCTTATAGTTTATAATGATATTAACGTTTATAAAACACTGGCCTGCCTTCTCCCCCTTTCTTTCCCCCCTTCTTTATCATCCCATTTCTTCTTTCTCCCTTTTTTGGCCGCCGCCGCAGCAACGGCAAAGAGCCACCACTACACAACGGTCACCTGTTTTCCCGCCGTAATCAGCGGCGGCCCAACCAACTAAAAAAGAAGAAGAAATTCACTAATATTGTAATATTAACTTCATTTAATCCAACCTTTTCTTATTTTCACTCGTTAAACGTTTGACTTTCAAATCTCCCAGGAGCGTATTAGCTCCGTCGAGATGGTAAGTTGACGAGAAAAGCCGAGAAGTAGAGAAGAGAAGCCGTATAACTGCAAACTGAAATTACATAATGCAAGTATACTCGCCTTACACGAGATGAGAAGAGACAAATATGGATGAGATCGGGACCGTTAAATAAAGATCATATATATACAATGCCACGCGTGTTACAAAGGAGCAAATACTTTCATTAAGTAGGTCATACTTGTGCAAAGATATGAACGGTCAAGAGATGAGAACTGCCAGGCGAGCGGCTAAGATCATTCACACAATTGCCTCGAGTTCACGTACTAGGCGAGCTCACCGAGATGTACTCGAGCGAGTTCACTTCCCGAGAAAAGGAACACGTGAAGAGGATGGAGAGGGACCGGAATTGTCTACAACGTCTGTTTTTACGCGGCGCGTGAAACACCCAACTCTATTGGGCCCACCAGATTATATAAATCAAATCCAATCCGTCCATTATGTTCTATCCTCGATTATATTCTCTGTAGAAAAAAATTTCAGAGAGACCCAAATTCATTTGGGTCACACCACAGGGAAAAGTTAGGATGGATGTCAACCATACGTTTGAGCGTGGGCACACCATGGTGTGTATCCTTCATAGAATCTGGTCATCAGGTTTGAATCACCAACATTACGAGAAAATGCAAAAATCAGCCCAGCCCACATCACATGAATATAGAGGTCTTAGGACCGATTCTACACTATTCTCATTTATATGCCCTATGTGAGTTTTAATGGACTGATATCATGTACGTACGGTTGAAAAATTCTTTCTCATCTTATGGACGGACTGGATTTCATATATACATGTGATTTTATGGAAAGATCTTGGTTGTTTTACGCGCTACGTAACACGTTTCAATCTCATTCTCGGCGAGAAACTTGCAGATGAATGTGAATAAACGGTGGGATTTGATTTTTAGTGGAGAAAAGAGACGTTATTATTTCTTTATACTTTTTGAAAAAATATCAGAAGTTGATTTGACAACACAAGACTGCGTACGGTAACCCACTTCGTGGTTCTTATGTATACTACTCGCGCGTGAAGGATTCATTACACGTCTCCATGCACATGCTAATACGGTTAGAGAGTGTATGATCTGATCCATTCATCTGGTGGGCCCAAATATTTATGTTTTATTAATAAAAAATTAGGAAGAAAAATCATATATGGGCATAATGTATCGATGAGGGGGACAACGTATTTTTTAAACACGTGTCGTCTTTCCACTGTATAGATTGTGTGGCCATGTAAGGAACAAGGTGATCTACTTGAGCTGAGGCCATGATCAATTTCTTCATTTGGCACGTGTGAGGAGAGTTGTATAGTAAGTACTCTCGCAAGTGGCCACTAGGTATATAGTGCGCATTGGGTAATCTACGCCCATATCTAGGGAAGCGGATTGTCTGGTGTACCCCACATACGTGTCGTGCGAAGATGAGCGCTGACGCTCCTCGAGCTCCGAGTTGTACGAACGGTTCAAAGGAGATCAAAGTTACATGGGCCTTACTATGATGTATTTATTATATCCACACCGTTCAACCATTTTTCGAGATAATTTTAGAGCATTATACCGAAAATATGAATCATATCTAAAGATCGAATGGACCACACCACAAATAGTTCGTCTCAAGACTTATGACGATCTAGAAAAATGGATGGACGGTTTGGATATAACACATACCTCATGATGGAACCACACATCTTGCTAACGTCAATACACCAGCTATATAGGTATGTGTGATACACCGGAACTTGCTGACGTCAATACACCAGCCATATCTAATCGAGATCCACTACAGTACTATGTTACCTTTTTACGGATCTGAAACCGGGTCTAATCCATCGCTCTTGGAGTCTTGATCATTCCTCGTCCACGTCTTTGTTTCTAGGTGGTCGGTCGGACCACTCAAACTGATGGTCCGCAGTCGTCAATTGTTGGTCGCGAATTTTCCTGCAACGTAAAACTGTGGGGCCCACCATGATGTCTCTCTGAAATCTACTCCGTCCATCCTTTGTGTCAGCTCAGATTAGGACGTGGGCTGCAAAAGCAGTTAGATTCAGAACTCAATTGGGCCACACCATGTTAGACATTGGGATTTGGTGGTTCACCGTTGAAACCTTCGGGAAGCCAACAGAAGTTTTTGGATCATGGATCATGTGCTTTCCCTTCGTCCTGGTGAACACCACGTTATGAACGGATTTGATAGCGTATAGACATCACGGTGGACCCCAGAAGGCATGGACATTATGGTGGGCCCCACACTGTTTTTTTTGCACGGTGTACAAGTAACACGTGTCGTAGGCCGTCCGGGCGGGGCTCTAGTCTGTCCGGGCGGGGTAGGACACAATCCACGAATAGAAGTGAATTGCGTCCTACCCCCGCCTCGACCGTAATCCGTCCGCACAGGGCTCTGTAGGGCCTACCGTAATGTAAGTATTTTATCCACACTGATCATTCGTATAAAAAAATGAAGCAGATAAACAGCTCCAATAGACCACATCAAAGGAAGCTACAGTGATAATGACATCCACCTTGAAACCTTTCCAAGGGCTACTGTCATGTTTTTTTACCACCCAACTTATTAATAAGGTCATGAAACTTGGATGCAGTGAAAACACAAATTTCGTCTTAATCTGACACTTCTCTCACTCCTGATAACTTTTTAATGGTGAAAGTACACTTTATAGTCTATTTAAGCTGCGAAACTATCTTAATTTTTCATTCATACCTTAAAATAATTATATAAAAATAATTAACAGTGTATATAAAATACTTACATCACGGCGGGCCCCACAGATCCTTGGCCGGATGGATTACCACCGTCCAGGCAGGGATAGGACGCAATCCACGTCCCAGTAAATGGGACGCGGATTGCGTCCTACCCCCGCCCGGACGGTAATGTCCGGGCGGGCAGGGCTCCGTGGGGCCATAGTGATGTGAGTGTTTTATCCACGCCGTTCAATGCTGTTTTCAGATAATTTTAATATGAGAACAAAAAAATGAGAGGAGCCTAAGGCTTAAGTGGACCACACCAAAGGAACCTACACTGATAATGACAACCACCGTTGAAACCTTTTTAAGGGCCAACGTGATTTTTTTTTACCATACAACCTATTCATAAGGTCATATAAACGTGGATGAAATGAAAACACAAATATCAGCTTCATCCGAAACTTCTCCAGCTCCTAAGAAGTTTTTAATGGTGGACGTTCAATCCCCATTTTGTGGTCCACTTAAGCCTTGGACCCGCCTCGTTTTTTGGTTCTCATATTAATATTATCTGAAAACAGTGTTGAACGGCGTGGATAAAACACTCACATCACTGTAGCCCCACTGAGCCCTACCCGGACGGATTACCGTCCGGGCGGGGGTAGGACGCAATCCGCGTCCCAGTAAATGATCCCAGAAGTGAAGAATGCGGATTGCGTACAACCCCCGCCCGTCCCTATCTCCGACTGGTCAGTTCTGTGAGCAGGCCCACCGTGATGTATCTGTACATCCAAGCCGTCTATCCCTTTTCTCAGATTATTTTAAAGCATGAACACAAAAATGAGGTAGATCCAACGCTCAAGTGGACCAGAGACCACTGGAATCAGTGATGATTGAATACCCAACATTAAAAACGACCTGGGATGTACCGGAGAGTTTTTTTTTTTTTTTTGCCATCCAAATTGATCCAAAAGTTTCGTGGCCCGCGAGAAGATTTTAATGATCACCTACCACTTTTTCATGTAGTGTGATCCATCCGAGATATGGATCTGCTTCATTTTTTTTGTTCATACCCTAAAATTAGCTGCAAAAAAGATCAACAGCGTGGATGTAAGACATATATATCAACTTGGGCCCCACAGTCTGGGACGGCCTGCGTCGTCGATCACATACAGTTTGGCTCTTGCCAGGGCATCGCCTTGTCTGAGGTCGAGGTCTCACCTAATTCGTTCCCCCTTGCAAGCACCCATTTAGTGGGCCACAACACCGTCCGTCTCTTTTTCCAGAGCGGAATGCCTGTCACCTTGTGTGGGGCTCACAGAGATGTCAGTGACAAATCCACTCCGTCCATCTGTTTTAAAAGACCACATTAGGATTAGATCCTAAAAACCAGGAGGATCTAAAACTCAGGTGGGCCATACCACACGAAACAGTGGGTACGAAAATTTCCATCATTGAAACCTTCTTGGAGCTGACCATGATATCTATATACCATCCAAACCGTTCATATGGTTGTTATCATCCATCGCGACTGTTTTGTGTGGTTTGGCATTATCTAAGTTTTGGATTCGCTTGCTTTTTATATTTCAGCCCAATTGTAGCCTTTTAAAACCGACATAAGGAGTGAATTTGTTACCGACGTCTCCTTTTCTTTTTGAGGCTCATCTGTATTTATTTATTATTTTTATTTTTATTTTTCCATGTTGACTCGTGTTGATGATATTATTGTTCATGTAACCAATGGGCCCATCCGCACGAAGTGGACTATAACTTAAAGCCTAATCCCTCTTTGTGTGTGTGTCTCTCTCTTTGTGTGAGGATAAAACTTCCCATGAGATCGAGGTGTGTAGGGGAACTTCTCATGAGGTCAAGGTATGTGGGCTTCGATATCTTTGCCATGGTGACTTATGTTGATAAGGTAGACCATGAAATCAGTTGGACCACCTATATGAGGTGGACTATAACTTAGAGTCACATAATACCTCTTTAATTTTCTCTATATGTATGGGAGGGGTGAGGGATTTGGTGATGTGTGTCAAACATCTATACTGTGTATTTGATAGGTTTTATTTAAGTTATAGGATATGTCAAAAATCAATCGGATACAGAACTCAGGTGGGCCATACCATCTAAAACAATATGAAGACATGCCTAAATATATAAAAGTACTTGGTGGACAATACGCAAATTCCATACATAGAATATAAGTATTTGAAGCTAAACCGTCCAAACTATGGGCCCCAGTTTGGATGTATCATAAAGGCTTATTTGATTATCTGGATTGAGAGACATTTATTGGACGGTTGAAAATGCAAAGTATCTATTGGCCATGTTTCCATGAAAAAGTGTCTAAAATCATATGCTAGGATTGTTTAAACAATCTGGGACAGTGCGTTAACGACACCGGTCCCACAGAATGGTTATTTTAGTTGGATTTAACATATGACAGGTGTACAATTTCTTAGTACGTGCTTATGAAGTGTCATATTCCTAGAGTATAAAATAACTCCCTTTGGACAAAGTCACGTACTGGATGGTTCGGTTTCAGATATGTATGCCAGGTATACGGGCAATGGGAGTATGTGAGAAATGCTCCCATCCATGTCAATGGACCAGAAAGGGACATGATTCCTATCCAACACCTCTTGTAAGCATCTGGTTAATTAAACACCGAAGCTTTTTGGGCCCACCATGTTGTGCATGTGGAATCCAGTCCGTACATCAGGTGCACACCTCTGATGCTAGATTGTGCGACTAAAATCAGCCACATACACAACTCAGGTGAGCCCCACCACAAGGAACTCTGGAGATGGGACCCCATCATATGTTTGTGTGGGGCCACCATGGTTTGTGTCTTTCATCTAAACTGTTCATCAGGTATGAATCATCAAGATGAGGGAAGATACAAATATCATTAATCTAAAAATCAGGTGGGCCACAATGCACGGACAGAGTTTTTAGGGGAAATTCTACATTGTTCCCGTTGATGTGGCCCATCTGAGCTTTTACATCAGGCTGATTTTTTATACGGTTAAAACAAGGTTTAGAACCTGATGGACGGAGTGGATATCATATATATAACATGGTTGGCCTCAAAGAGCTTCGGTGTTTTTCGTGCTACGCCAATAAGGTACTGTAGGTTATTCCGGTCCACGAGAAAGATACATTTCAAGCGTACACGACATCTAAGCCGTTAAAAGATCAGCACCACCTTGAAGATCGCTGTGTACAAAAAATAAGGTTGATCCATCGTCTCTTGGCCGTCTAATGTTTTTCTGAAGTGTGTCTCGATGGATTAATGGATCGGCCTGATTTCTTCCGGTTAAATAATCTTCGAGGCTGGCCCACCTTCTCGGCGGCTGGGATGTCGTGTACATGTGACATATTGGCGGTATGCTATTCAATGACCGTAACTTTTTGGTCCATCGAGATGGAAGTGACATTGGCTTTTAATAAAGTGTGAAGAAGATAGGTTGGTGAGGGGAATTAAGCCGATTTGGCCATTCTGGACCCTTGCTTCCGCCCTTAAAAAGGTCGACGGGCCCACTTGTGGGGACTTGAAAGCTCCTTGTAACTGATATTCTTTTAATCCCTCACGCATGCATGGACCAACCCATGAAGGCCTCTACACGTTCACAACGGGACGCGGATTTCCTGCGAAAGCCTTTCGCAGGAAGTTCCTGCGCAAGAATGCTGTGCGGGGGCCACCACTATGTTTTTGAGAAATGTATTCCGTTCATCAGTTTGGTGAGCTCATTTTAGGAAAATCGACCAAAAACGAAGTGGATCCAAAACTAAAGTGGGCCACACAAGAGGGAAGATTGGGGAAAGAAATACCTACTGTTGAAACCTTTCTGGGCTCCACCTTGATGTTTATATTCCATCCAAACCGTTTATAAGGTTATTACCATAAGGATGAAGTGAAAATAACCAAAAAAAATAGTCGGAAACAAAGCTTTTATGATCATAAGAATGTTTCAACGGTTCTAACCAAATCCCTACTGTTTCCTCTCATGTGGCCCACTTGAGTCTTGGATCCATCTCATTTTTTGTAGCTTGTCCTAAAATTATCTTGCAAAAGGGATGAACGGAGTACATTTCACAAAACAATGGTGGTGGCCCCACCTCGCATCCTTGCGCAGGAACTTCCTGCGAAAGGCTTTCGCAGGAAATCCGCGTCCTTCACAACGTGAGCACATTAGGTGGGTCCGGAGTAGAAGCATGGTTGGTAAGTCCCTGACCGTGGGGGCCACATTTGATGTATTTGTTGTATGTCCACTCCGTCCATAAATGTTTTCGGATCATAACTAGAGTTGGGCATCGGACCGAGCCGAATCGGATTGGGTCCAACTCGACTCAGTCTGAGTTTTGCATGGCCTAACCTGAACTCGGTCCGATCCGGACCGAGTCCGGGTCATTTGACTCAATCCGATCCTAACTCATGCTGGCCTTAACCGATCCAAGTCTGACTCGGTCAGGAAAACTGAGTCGGATCGGATTTGGCCAGGTTCGGATTGATTGTTCATCTTGTTCGCATCCTCATAAATTGGTCACACCGCTATCATCTTCTCCGACGGATGATCCTAACTGCCCATTGGGTAGCTGGCAAATGGAGCAATTTTGCCAACGGGCCATAGCCAGCAGGAAAGTTCCACCCATCATAGGGTAGTATTTTCTTGTAGGATGATGTCGAGCATGATCCATTTCTCAATGGGGCCAGTAGTCCAGATCATGGGAAGTGGGGACCACCTGTATGGTTTATGGCAAAACAAAAACCATTGTTTTACATGGCCAAAAATCAAACATTTTCCCAAAAAAGAAGAAAAAGGAAAAAGACTCCCTTTCTGAAATGAAAAGAAATCACTGACAACTCACAAAATATGACTATGGGTCATTTTTAGAAAAATCCACAAACAGTCTTATGAAATGAAAAGAAATCACCAATAGTTTACCTTTTAGAAAAATCCACAACCAGTCTCATGAAATGAAACGAAAATCACCGACAGTGGTTTCTTTATCGTAAATGAAAATCCACAAACAGTCTTATGAAATAAAAAGAAATCACGGACAACTGACAAAATACCACCAAAAAAAAAAAAAAACTCCCTTTCTGAATAAAAACTTCCATAAACAAAAATCACTCACCGAATAATTTGCAATATTGCACGTTCCGTGCCATCAATAAAAGAGAGCAACCCTAATGGCCAGATCGGGAGTGGCCGGCGGGTAGAGACTAGAGAGGGACGGGCAGGGTTTTGGGGGATTTAAGGTTTGGGTGCGCCGTGCGGGTAGAGAGGGACGGTAGGGTTTAAAAAAAGGATAAAAGATATATATAATATAATATATATATATATATATATCTATATATCTATATATATATATATATAATATATATATAGGTGAGGGGGGTAATTTGTAATTTCCTAGTTACAAACTATATCTGATTCTGTTCGAATCTTATTGGATCGGTTCCAAACGGAACGGATTTCGGATCGGTGCGGTCCGATTTGCTATTGACCCGAACCCGATCCAATTAACGGTCGGATCTTCTTGATCCTACTCGAACCTGCTCGATCCAGGCCGTCAGTTCTATTCGAATTGGGTAGGATCGGGTTGGATCCACCGGATCGGGTCCATCTTGCCTAGATCTAATCATGACCAAAGAATGTAACAAGGCTAGAAGATACTGAGGGAGTATTTAAAACCACCGTTGCATCAATGGTTGTTTGATTGACTAACAGTGAATCATTACTTGTGAGAGGATAACTTCTCCACTCACTCTCATTTTACCCTCATACCTTTACGATGCTTTCAAAACTTGTTTTTTTTTTAAATTTTCATGATAAATAATGGTAAATTAAGAACGATGATTTCTCATAGTTATTTGAAGAGAGGAAGAATAAGGGGTAATCATGCCTCGCGAATCGAAATTGCATTGATTGGGATTGCGTGAGTAAAATTTGTGGGTCCCACCATGATGTATTGTCTCATCCATTACTATAGAGCGGGTCAAAAACCTATTCTTGGCACAATAGGAATTGAAAGAAGCCCGAATGGAAGTAGTCATATCTAGGCTCAATTTTACGTAGGGCATAGTGTAATTGGGCCACATTTGCATCTGGATTGAAGAAATTCCTTCCAGATAGGGAGAAATGGCCATTTGAAATGCAAACAATAAATGGGCCATATGTTTTGATTAAGGTATTGTTCCGGAACACATGACCTATGATTTTTTACTGTAATAGGCCATTCAGGGTCAACCAATGTCACGCCTCAAACCCGGAGATCGGACTCACAAGAATTCCGATCGCCGAATTTGGTGTCGACAGCCCCCGTAGTACCCAATTCTTGGCTCCCAGTGTCTATACGCCAGATTCCGATCTTAGGATCCTATAAGGAGAATTTTTCAATGTACATTTTTCTAGTAAGAAGCATAACCAGAAGTATACCCAAATCATAAGAACAACATCATCACCACATATCCATTAATATAATCATTTGAGTACAATACTGAAAAGGAAATACATGCATATAATAAAATCTCCAGAAGTTCTACTGCACGCTCCTACCTTAGCTCGACTACGTCTTATCGTCGCCTGCACGCATCTATCGTGCATAAGCTTATAGAAAGCTTAGAGGGTGATGTAAGTGTGTGCACAAGATAAGTGCCAAGTATTCAATACAATACCTTAATCATACAATATCGAAATTACTAACATGAATCATACGATATCAGAGTAAGCGGAAATACTGCAAGTCATAAAAATATCATCAACCTCATCCAGGATATGCGATGAAAAGACATAGCAAGATAATGCCATATACTAAGAAAGTAATATAAATCGGCTATATAATGTGGAAGCATAATGAACCAGATATCAGATATCGATGATGTAATAAATATGCGGTGCGAATGACCATGCAAGAGTATGAAGTCGGGATAATAGTACGTAGTATCGCAGGCTACAGGATCTACCATAAGGGACTTCTATCCAAACCAGTCCCATATCTAAATTTGGATAGTCAGACTCAATGTAGTAAACTCTTGATCACAGGTTAGTCACGCGCCCCAATCGAAATCGTGGCTATTGTGAAGGTACACGTAACAAATAGTTGCGCACCACCAACCCAAGTGGATAGTGAATGAATGAATGAATCAGTATCCAACTCCTGCTCAATAAGTCCACATATCAGTACGGTTCCTCTCTGGGATCATCACCGGGGTCTATTACACTTTACATCAGCTTGCCGCCCCTATCCAAGCGCACAACTGGGTAAGTGGAAGAGCACTATCCGCCTGCCAATATCGGGCCTGACTCGTCGATAGCTAACCCATTCCTCAAGCTGGTCAAGCTCAACTTAAACATTGCCCCCTCACTCAGGCGGGTAAGGTCACACCCCCTCTCAATCTACCACGATACAGTGAGAGATGCGGCCTACTGGTATTCGGCACTCAGGCGCTCATGTATCCACTCAGTCTCGATGTTGGGGTATCTCCTGGCCACGGAGGTTTAAGAATTTTCACCCAGGGACATTTATTACTCTAGTATACTATAGCCAAACATTTTCGGTGTTCCACCTGACCATCCACGATATGCCTATGGAGGCTGTGGCCCTGATATCGCTAGGGCGTACAGTAGTCACAACACACAATGCAAGATGTATAAGTCAAACAATCCAGTCATGCATCAATCTTGTGTATACCGTGCGCTCATGTGAGATAACCTCCACCTATCAGGGAGTCTCATAACAACCTGCCCAATGACATATGCAATGGTCAACCACATCTCATAACAAACATGCAGATGATGCGTATGGGCATGTATTATGATGTTATGCTGTTACATACTCATAATCGGTATCAATAACTGGCATCGACAATCGACCTCAACAATGTGGACATTTAACCAACATTGCCCCCAAGGAATGACCCACATAGATCCTAACATATAGTAGACTCATGGCCTCATACAAGGGCCAAATATACAACAACATGGGCCTCACTTAAGAGCTTAATACACATCACGATGTGCCTTTCACATGGGCCTAACATACATCACAATGGGCTTCATCGCCTGGCCTTCAAATGCATCACAATGAGCCTCATCACATAGGCCTCATATACATCACATTGGGCCTTAAACATGGGCTAAATACACACCATAACGGGCCTCAAATACAGGCCGCATATACATCACATTGGGGCTCAAACATGAGTCGAATGCACATCACAATGGGCCTCAAACACGGGCCGCATATACATCGCATTGGGCCTCAAACATAGGCCGAATGCACATACAATGGGCCTCAAATACGGGCCACATATACATCACATTGGGCCTTGACAATCGGCCTCGACAATCAGAATCGAAATCGGCTTCAACAATCGGCCTCGACAATTGGAATCAGTAACCAATCTCGACGCAAGGCGGGGTCCATAAATGGACGACCGATGATGGACCAAGCAATATCAATGGGGCCCATTCATTTGGGTTAACCTAATAGAGAAGGATGAGAATGGACCTAACCAAGCCTAAGGAAAGGTCACGATGTAGACATTTAACCATCAGTGCCCATCGATGTGGACATTTAACCACATTGCTCCCAAGGAGTGGCCTACATAGGGCCAAACATATAGTGGGTCCATGGCCTCAAACAAGGGCCTAATATACATTACGATGAGCCTCACTCATGGGCCTCATATACACAACAGGTGGGCCCTGCACATGGGCCTTATATACATCATACGGGCCACAACCCAAGGGCCTAATGCACATCATAATGGGCCTCATTAAATGGGTCGGAAATACGTCACAATGGGCCACGACATATGGGCTAAGTATACATCTCATTGGGCTACGACCCATGGGCCGAGTATACATCTGAAGGGCCACGCGTCATGGGCTTAATACATATCACAATGGGCCTTGCCCATAGGCCTCAGATTCAAGCAGGTGGGCCCCATCATATGGGCCGCACCAATGGGCCAATATGCATCAAGTGGGCTACATCAATGGGCAACACAAGTGGGCTATATACACATCAAGTGGGCTACACCCATGGGCCGCACAGTGGACCATATACACATCAAGTGGGCTACACCAATGGACCACACAAGTGGGCCATATACACATCAAGTGGGCTACACCAATGGACCACACAAGTGGGCCATATACACATCAAGTGGGCTACACCAATGGGCCGCACAAGTGGACCATATACTCATCAAGTGGGCTACACCAATGGGCCACCACAAGTGGGCCATATACACATCAAGTGGCTATACCAATGGGCCGCACAAGTGGGCCATATACACATCAAGTGACTATACCAATGGGCTGCACAAGTGGGCCATATATACATCAAGTGGGGCTATACCAATGGGCCGCACAAGTAGGCCATATACACATCAAGTGGGGCTATACCAATGGGCCGCACTACTTGGGCTGCACCATCTACACTGTTCGTCTAGTTTTAGGGATCATTATAAAGTATTAACCAAAAATGAATCATATCCAAAGATCATCTGGACCATACTACAGATAACAGTGGAGATAATGATTTGCATCGCTTAAAATTTCCAGGGTCCACCATAACGTTTATTTTCCACCCAATCTATTTCATAAGGTCACAAGGACCTGGATTAAGAGGAAAACAAATTTCATAATGATCCAGAACTCCTGTGACCCAAATGGGTTTCAATGGTGGACGTTCAGTGTGGTCCACCTGATAGATGGCGTAGGTAAAATACTCATACCATGGTGGGGTCCACTGCATAGACGGTGCAGATAAAATACTTATACCATGGTGGGGTCCACTGCACAGACGGTGCAGATAAAATACTTATACCATGGTGGGGTCCACTGCACAGACGGTGCAGATAAAATACTTATACCATGGTGGGGTCCACTGCATGGATGTATGACTTGGAATAAAACACATATATCATGGTAGGCCCCACATAGCACCATAGATGCACTGAGTGGATACAACACTACATCCAAGTGGGCTTCACGCGCCCTATGTAGATGGACAACATGGATACAAGACACATACATTAGAGGGGGTCCCACATGGACGGTGTGTATAAGACACATACACTGCAGTGGAGTCCACATAATGTTATATGGACGTTGTGGATATAAAATAAATGCATCAAGGTGGGTCCCACCTGCCCACACGTGTCACACATGTGGGGCAGGTCCCATGTCCACAACAGGTGTACGGGGTGGCTATAAAACACATTCATTAAGGTGGATCCCACCCGTTCAAAATGTTGGATGGTCTAGATCAAACCCATACATTAAGTGCGTCCCACCATTGGACGAACAGTTGGGATATATACACATGCCTCATGCTGAGACCCACAGAACTTGCTGACGTCAGTGGCAGCAGTGGGTCCCACCGTCTCCAAACGGACAGACGGTGTGGATGCAAATGGATGAACGGTTGGATACCACGCATACCACATGTGGGTCCCATAGACCCTGTTGACTTCAATACAGGTGGGACCCACAGAACTAGCTGACGTTATGACAACAACTATATTGCTGCTGTCAGCGCACCCCAGCTAACCTGTTTCTAAATAGGGTGGGGTCCCATGTAAGGCCCACCTTATATATAATATATAATAGATTATTATTATTATTATTATTATTATTATTATTATTATTATTATTATTATTATTATTATACTAGATGTTGGATGGATGGCGCTAATATAAACACATACATCATGCTGGATAGGCCCCACCATTTGGATGGTCTGGAGAAAACATGTACATCACATGGGGCCTATGTACGGACGATCTAGATAGACAATAACATCAAGGTAGCTATTCAAAGCTCCTGCCCGTCCCAACTAAGTGGAGGGACGGTGTGGTTAAATATATACAGAAGGTGGGTCCCTTGCTGCTGTGACCAAAAAGGGTTTCAATGGTAGACGTTCAACCCCTACTGCTCCCTGTGATGTGGGCCACTTGAGTTAGGTACGACTGATTTTAGGGATGGCCCACTGCCCCGAAGGGGCCTACCAAATGCACGGTGTTGATGTCAACACACATCACGGTAGGGCCCATGGCAGGGACCCACGTCCCTGCCCTCCTTTAGTCCCAGTGCAGCAGGACGCTGCTGCGCGTCCTCTGGATGTCAACAGCAGTATCTGCTGCTTTGATTTTTATTTTATTTTTAAAAAATTAATTTTTTTGCATTTTTTCCTATGTGGGGTCTGCATTAGGAGAATCCGACCTAGCCGTTGGATTCTACGGCTCAAGACAGACCCATCAAGCTCAATATTCGATGTGTTTTGGAGTATAGAAACATCAAAGTGAGTTTTAACGGTAAAAACCACTGTTTTCTATGCTATGGCCCGCCAGATAATCGGATTGGCTTCATTTTTTCAGCTCAATGCCTAAAATGAAATGGGGAATGGGGTGGACGGCATGGATTGAATTCATACATAAAGGTGGGGCCAGCATGAGCAGCCCTCTCTTAAAGCTTGTTGAATCAAGCTAATATTTTTATTTTTCATTTGATGTCCAGTGTCCCTGAACGCTGGACGGTTTGGGCACAACGCATGTATAAGGTGGGCCTTGCTCAGGTGGGCCACCAAATGCATGGATGGTATGGATAAAACATACTTCAAGATGGGTCCCACCATATGCGGGCCCTTAAATCACAAAATCACAACATAAAATCACCCACCTTTGATCTTCTTGGACTTCTTCTGCCAAAACGATCTAGAGCTCCAAGGAAATGATTCCGACGGTTGAGATGGACTTTGTATGGTGGAGATGGGAAGTAGGAAGGTGGGCCACACATGGCTTGGACGTTGGAGTCTCATGGTTGCTTGAAAAATGAAGACAATGAGAGAGAGAGAGAGAGAGAGAAAGATAGAGAGAGAGAGAGAGGATGGGATGGGTGAGTGAGGTGATGAGTGTACTTATGTAAGGGAGAGAGTTGACTTTAAGGGGGGTGGTTGTACGTGGGGATGGGTGTGAGTGATGGGAGTGATGTGTACTTGATTGATGTGATTGATGTAATATTTTCTAAGGATTGCAACGCGCAGCATTCAACCTCAAACTGAACGCGAGCCCACATCTTCCGGCCCGGGTATCGCCTCAACGTGCGAGACGCGGCACCGGAACCTCGACGATGACACGGTCGCACTGGTACAAGTCTCGGGTCAAGCCGACCTTGGAATACGGGATACGATTTAGGATTGCACGCAACTACCGATTACAGGTCGCGAGTTGCCGAAATTCGACTGGGAAGACCGCGGAAGCCTATGGAACGGTACGGGCTAGGATACGGGTCTTACAACCAACCTAAAAAAGCCGGTGATGTCGCTCTGTTTCATGAGAAAATACTTCCTTCTAATTCAAAATCACAGTTTTACGAAAAACATACTAAAAACAGTAAGTTTTAGTTTGGATGTATCTCCTTCGTCTTAGAGTTTTAGTATATGCATTCTTCTCAGGATTTGTTTCTAATCATGTCAGGAATCATTCGACATGATTAAATTAAGACTTTCTATTTTTATTAAAATTTATTATTTCGGGTAAATTTTAGTTTAGTCAAATTAGGACTCTTATTTATGGTTTTGCTTTTCTTTAAAAGTGATGTAATCGAAAGTTTGAACATGATTGATTAATAAAATTTTGAATTTCCTATTTTTTCTCGTGGATTCTAGAATAACTTTGTGAATTCAAGGTTTTTTAATGCTTGAGGTAGATGGTGATCTTCCTCATCACATCTTTCCCTGCATTATCCACACTATCCATCCATTTTACCACCTTATTTTGGTAAATTCTATGTGCCCGTTCACTGAGTTTGGGACATGACTTACTTACTGAAAACCTTTGAGATAGTGACATCCGACATACTCAAGGAGAGTGCATTCACCGAGAGTGAAGTAAAGGCGTGTTTGGATCGCAGGCCCAGAACGTATTATAATGTTTTATTTTAAAATAATACATTAAGTGGCGTTTGAATTATATTTGAAATCCGATATACAGTCACCGCCCATGTACGTCTCTGAACCACAAACAGATGGGCACGCATCTCTGTATTAATGTCTATTCACATGGGGCAGTGCAACGTGTTCATTGCGGTGCAGAGGCTTAGAAGAAAAATCTCCTTTTCCTCTCTGGAGTTTTGAGAAAGCATAGCGCGAGAGACAGAGAGAGTTACAAAATCCTCGTTCAAAGAGAATCTGTTGAAACTCTTTGTGGAAATTGCCACATGATATCTTTGTTTTTTACATTTATAATGCATGTGGGTTATGTCATGTTAAAGCAAAAATAAAGGAAAGAAGAGCCTTTGAGAGAGATGCTTTTCCCTTCTTTCTCGCCTTTTAAGCAATCCCATTTGCAATTTCCTTCCCTTCTATCTTCTATCTTTTTCTTAGATGGTTTTTCTGCTTCTTTCACCGTATTTTCTATATCTGGGATTGGTGTTATTTTAGCCATGGTCTCAGCAAGGCTACTCAAACTGCTGACAGGGACATGAGTGCCTGTTTGGCTGCCTTCCCTTCTCCTTTTTCACTTCCCACGTTCCTCATACTTGCCTTTGATTTGGGTTCCTTTCCATTTCTCTAAAACATTAGCCCAAGACCCAAATCATCTCCAGCCTTCTTGAGGCAGTCCTCTGCCGCATTTTGTGAGGTGGGTTCTTGAGCTCTTAAATGAATAAGGTAAGGGAAGCTCTTTTTTTGAAATTTTTCTATGTAAAGATTAGATTAAATTTTTTTCCTAACAAACAAGATGAAAAGACAAACAGAAAGAGAAAGAAGAGATTGGTCTGTGTTATGGACTTTTCGCACTAGGGAGTCCGTTCCTTCAACAAACATTGAATTAGGTATATCCGATGATTACATTTCCAAGGTCACTCCATACCAAACATTCTACTAATCAATGATAATACTCATGGATACAGTGTACAATGTCCAGAGTATACGTGTTTTACAGTGTTACATTGCAATACAGTCTTATACGCGAATCCAAACACGCTCTAAGCAAGTAGCTAAACCACTGTACATCATTGTGTTTGCAATTGTTTATTTGGTTGCAACTCTATTTATGCTTGTGAATGATTTGAGTATAGGAACGCATGAAATACATTGTATATTAGGCACTTAGACTTAGTATAACGCCTTGAAATTTGGAGGTTGAGCAACACTCGACTTCCAAGTTCCCAGGTGTCACTTATTTCCCAATTTCAGTGACTTACATTTAATTCAATTTTAAATGAGAAAAATACATAATCAAATGAAGCATAAGCCATAACCACCACTAATCTATTGAAATGATAGCTGCTAAGGCATTCAATTTTACAAAAATATCAACGGGTCGCGCAAGGCGACACCCGACAAAATGCTTACATGAAATGTCCAAAAGAATGGTGAACTAGATCTATGAAATGTCCAAAAGGATAGTGCTTTAATATCCCTGCACAACAGCCCATACTTAGCCCGCTCGATCTATGACGACCCGACCATAAGCTGGAAGTAGGAGAGCACCTCTTCCTGGTCTACGCTCGCCCCGCTCGGCTCGTCATTCTTCACATATCCTGCATCTAATGAAGAGTCTGGTTGATGTTTTAAAACACCATCCCAGAGTGAGAGTGAGTGATCAACTTGGTAGGAGTCATTAGCCGTAAGTTACCTCAAATATCAATTATATGATGAATTTAATGAAAAATATATATTCACACAGCTCTGACTAAACTTATTAATGTATATGCATGAATTATGGTATGATGCATGTCCTTGCAACAACACTCCTTCGAGTGACTTCGCCTTACAATCGCGCATGACCAACACTCCCTCGAGTGACTTCGTCTTACAATTGCGCATGATCAACACTCCCTCATTGCGACCTCAACTGCCGAGTCACCAACCTAACTAATGCAATGCGATCATGAACATGTTAGCCGAGTCTTTAGTTAAGTCCGTTCATCCAGTAGCACGTGAGGAGTGCTGGGGAGCGGGATCACTCATGGATCACTATAGGGAGGCTCGTCACCCCAGCGTAGGCCGACAATACGGACATAATATCCCATTCCATCATGCCCCGCTCACGAGGTTGTGGATTGGTTTACTAACTATTATCAATGTGCGTCAGTGGGCGAGGGGTATTCCAGGTTCCAACAGGAGTAACCAAACATGGTTAACAAACGCGGTCGGTCAGCCGGTGGACTAGGTCGTCCAAATTTAGGTGAGTACGAAATGCACAACATCGGGTGCAAACAACCCATGTAGTCTTACTACTGTCGCTCATTCGCATCAGTCCGAATCAATCGATCTAGTCGCAGGATGGCCCAACCAACAGGACCACCCTTACTAATATCAAATTCCTGACCAACCTAGGGAATGGGCTATGTTTAATACTATTCTACGCAGCTAAGAGTTCATCTTCAAGTACAGATAGAATAAAACATACAATACATCAAAGCATGAGATTTCAAGATATTAAAATGAATACCACTACTCCTAATAACATAAATCAGACATGTGTGCGTGTGGTGTCGGACTACCAAAAAAAAAAATAATCAAAAGATCACACATCATACATAGTATAGGAAAATTCAATCATGCATACAACAAGGAAGAATATGTAAAAGTTAGATGCAAGAATATACATGCAACACAAATCTCATGCCCAAATAATTTGAAAAGCAATCAAATATCAATTTACGATTTCATGCATAATAGGTATACTTATCATATAGATTCCTATCTAGGTTTTACTCTAAATTATGCATGCACATCAATCTAGCATCCAAAATCATAAAATTTATCCTAAAATTGGTACTTGGCCACCTAAGGATAATGGTCCGCACCTACGGATCGTCGAGAGCTTGCGGAATCGACCTAGGGTTGCCAAACTCGCGGGTCGATTTGTAGAGATCCCGAGTAAAATGTACTTACATGTTAGAATACATGTAAGGTCTAGCTTAACACAATTAGCTTCTAAAGAAGAAGGGTGGTTACTTACCTAATCAATTGAAAATCGTGTTTGTAGTTGTGGATATAGGGTTTCTTGAGAAAAAGGGAAGAGGGGTTGCAAGATTCTATCTCCCTTGGGTCCCACCCTTCTTTCCCTTCTTCTTTCTCTCCTTTCTCTCCCTTCTTTCTTCAATCTTTCCTTTGAAAATACAAATTCGTATGGGAAGAGGGGGGTGCCCAAATAAACCCTTATATAGTGCCAGAATTGGTGTAAATGGCCTCAATGGTTGGGTTTTTACTATACTAACCCTATGGGAGGGTTTTTCTAACCTTTATGGCCCATTATGGGGTATACAAGTCGATATACAATGTAGGATAGTTAGTCCTAATGATGATCTACGTATGGATATGATCGGCCCGCCATTTAGATGTGTCAATCAACGGATATGATTAGAAATCTTTTTAACGGTCACCGATGGTCGATCGGGGCCGTGGCTATACGGAAATGAGCAGGGAAATATCGTTAATTAGTATTCCAATTTTGGTTGTAGATTAACAGTTTGAAAGCCACAACTTCGCATAAGAGTGGACGATATAATTCACTTAAGTTTCAGCTTCTTCCTCTAGGGTATTTGCACTTCTCATGCACTCGTCCTTCGGCTCAAGTTGAATGGTTCTGGACACTACCCAAATCCAATTCCTATGATGGACATTGAGCCCAGTAAGATGGAAATTATTCTATAATTTTGGAAATAGTGGCCCACTAACGAGCAGTTAAAGCTTGTTCGAAAAATCGGGGCATTTTGGAAATGATGAGGAGGAAAGAGATTTCTCGTAGGCAATTTCTTAGAGGATTAACTATTCCTTAGGGTTTCCTATTTATACCTAAGTGAAAGTGGATGATTGGTCATGATACTTTAAACATCGGTTTAGGCAAAGGTGGGGCGAGTCTCATGGCAAGTGTCGGTAGGACAGCATGGTTCATCCATTTCTGGGCATCCTCTGGCTTGGCATCGGCGTAGGACCGCAAGCCTAGCGAGACCCAGGGCCTGGCTAAGTTTAGGATTTTTGGTCATT